>CM062239.1:14066414-14403871 GCA_031216185.1 Syzygium aqueum
TTGCATGAAACACGTTCGATTACATGTCTGTAAGCAAGGTCATGAGACCAATCAAGCATCTTTTGCAGATGCAGAACATATACAGATACACGGCATTTTAGCCATAAGGAACATCTGAAAAGGCATATTCTTATCTTTATCCCCCGCTTAAGCGAGTCCATGTCTTCCTCTTCCTGTATCGAGCGGAGAGCTCACGCACTTGCCCACGTGCTTGTACTTGGGCGTTGGCTTGCCCTTACCCCAAGATATGGAAAGAAGTGGAAGGAGCAGCACCCAGTGCAATTAGCAATGAAAGAATAAGGACGATGATATGCACAACAACACCGCGAGAAGAGTGGGAGAAATAGCTAAGGATCAAACTCCGAATGACTGAGAACCTAAAAGCTATGGGTATTTTTTTTTTATCATCGTTAATACGGGGAAAAAACCGTTCCATGTCGTGTCATCACAATTAGGAAAACTCAGCCCTCCACTCGCAGCCTTTTTCAAGCTTTCCTATCATAAGAAACCCTCGCACAAAATCTACGCCCTCTGAATACCATTAGGACTGCCTTAAAGAACAAACAGGTACGATCGCAAGAAACGGTTAACATCCGAAGAGGACTCCATTCGTATAAGCTAGTTGAACCCCTGTCGCTCATCTTGCATCCAACGGAATTTCAGTAGGGCACCGTGTACGGCAGAGCATACATATCAACCTCTGGTAAGTAATGCATGCGTGGCCACGGGCTTGGGCTCCCATATGTCAAGCCGTCGTAATCAGCTTTACATTTTCCAGCATCACAATTGAGCTGTTTTCTCTCGAAAAGCCATTCCTGATCATCAAGATCAGCACATCCACCGTGGAACGAGGGTGGCACCCAATTTTCTATCAGATTTCTGTATTTTATTTCTGATGGAGAGAGGCCACGCTCGTCTAAGCTCGGTGAGGACAACGTCCCGTTCTTTCGTGAAGATGTTTCAGCTACTCCAGAAGAGGGACGCTGCTCAGTTGAGCCAAGCTTAGAGGCAGAACCTTCGCCTGCACTAGAAGAAGTTGAGCAGGGATGCTCTCTCCGGTCTGTGCTAGATCTAGGAGCATGTTCATGCTTCTCGTGACCAAAGACATCCGTCCTTACTGGGGCAGAGCAAGGCTGTTCCCTGCTGGGTAGCATTTCTGGATCTTTGTGCCTTTGTAGAGGCAACCGAATCCGAATAATGCTTGCTTCACATTAATAAGAAGAATTTGAATTACGAGTATCAATGACCATGTGAAGTGCAGAAACCCAACAAGTGAACAGCCTGCCCCAGCTAAGGAATAAAAGTGAACACACTCACCAGGGTTATGCCCGCCATCCGGAGGCAAGATTTGCTTTTGCTTTTTGCTTCTGTTCATTGTGCTGTCCGTAGAATTCAGGGAATTGACAGGTTTCCCGTGTTCTTCAGTAAGGTTGCTCTTCTCAAAGTGTTCAGTGTCATGTTTTCTTTTCTTGCGATGATCTCCTGCCTTTTGGTCATCTTGGGTCCTCTTGCCCTCATTCCTTCTCTTATGACTATGCTTTTTGTCTTTACTACCTCCATTTTCCAGGACCACCTTCTTTTCTTTCTTTTCCCGTTTTTTCTCTTTTCTCCTTTCTTTCTTCGCCTTCTCTACTTCTCGCTAAACACACATAGAAGCAGGGTAGCCATCAGTTTAAGCACAAGCTGAACATTAAGAAACACAAGCAAGTAGTCTACCACTGTGACTATCTCAACACAAGACTAGCCTAACCAAGACTAAACGTATCTTAATGGAGCAACAGTACACTGGCAGATGCAAATAGAAGGAAAACAAGACAAGCACCACGATGACAAGCCAAATGTCAAAAAGAGAATTTGGGAGTATGGTGCAAGGACCACAACTCATAATCCTATTTGGAGTCAACCCTTTTCAAGGAGAGTGCTGACTAGATTATTGGGTCTCCGAATTCATAGAAGACCATTGATTATTGTATCCCTATAGTTACAGTAGAGTAAGCTCCATCCAAACAAGATACTTCAAAAAAAAACGAGTTGCTCATAACCCTTTTTTCTCACACCACAACATAACATTGCTCCATGCATTGATCTCCTAGGCGTAACAAAACTGCAATGGCACTCTATTAGCAAAAAGACGATAATGCACCATTTTTTGACAAACTCCTAGAGAATTGACTTCCTCGCATTAACTTGAAAGTACAGCACTCTGATTCTTGTGATGCTTGACCTATTAAAAGGACATTTATGATGCAAAACCGCATACAATTGTCACAAAAACAGATTGCAGTAAAAAAAACCTATTTCATCTTGTCAATGACCAAGCCTCACCGATGATAAACAACGTGAAACTCAAAACTAGACTGTCACCATGCCTGTCCTCTGCCCAAAATTTCTTATGGTTACCAAGAGTATAAATACCATGTGGATTAAGTTCTCAGATTTTAGAAAGAAAGTAATTCATCAGGATGTCATAAAGGGACAGGCAAGCTCGAATTCATGAATTCCACTTCCACCAAAATCACTCCACGGCAAAAACCAAATCACTCAACACTCTATCAGTCATGTCAAATGCTTCTGCTGAAAAAATAGCTGAATTCAGTCCAATCATATTGCTTTCAGGATGCATGCATCAGAAAAAAAAAACCCTGTACTTTCATTGCTGCATGAACTAGGAAATCCATCCATCCTATTGAGCATTTAAAAAGGTATTCATTAATGTCGACACAGAATTCTCTCCCCCAAGGATTGCACTTTGTGTTCCATACATCATCCCACACCATTTTAGCATGTTCAATCACTTCCACAGAAATGGCATTGCCTGAATATTTGCAACTGAAGGTAACAGCACAACAAAGCGATGCATATCTGGCAACTAGACCGCTCCGGGCAACCACGTCACCACGAAGAGCTAGGAACAACTAAGCATCAATTGCGCATGTCTAGTGTTCTTAGCATCCTCACAACATGAACTGAACAGACACAAGAACTCAACCAAGCAAATGCAACTTCAGTGTCACATTTTGCAACTGCTACGTGGTCCATTCAAGAACTCTTACTCGATTGACTCAGCATATTAAAAAATTCATGCACGCCTCGGTGTCACAATTGTTTCGAAGGCAGGCCCTTGTTAACACTCCTCCTAAAACCATCAGCCAACAGTTCACAAAAACCCGAAAGACGCATCATTCCCTCTGAACCTCGTGGCTGTTACTTGCAGCAAAGAACGCACGCATTGTCCACTTTCAACATATGAACCCTCTTATTCCACACGTCAGTTCTCCACACAAACCCGCACCCGTAGCCACACATATTTTGTCCGTAGAACATTCCCCCAGCACATGTTGTCGCGTCTCATTAATTTCCCGGTTAGTTCTATCCCTTCTTCGTTAAACCCCCCAAAAGGTCAAACAACCAGTTTTAAACACATTCTCGTCCGGCGTCCACCAACAAAAAAAGATACAGCCCGCATGTCAACGCAACGGATCGCAAAGACACACAAACCAGGCCGGAGTCCCCGGCCGGAGGCGGAACACGGTCAGCAGACAGTCACCACAAAGCACAAGCCGAATGCCGAACGAACCTTGATCGATTCGATCAGCGCCTCGTCGCGGACCCCATTCCTCGCGTACCCGGGAGGAGGGTACGGGAAGCACCGGGACATCCTAGAAAGCACACGCACACGCACACGCTAAAGCGATCGCCAAGGAAACCTCTCGACGGGGAGAGAGAGAGGGAGAGAGATCGCAACAACGATCGCACGCAAACCCTAGCTCGCACCCCCCGAGAGAAAGAGACCAGGGGGCGATCGAGTAGGGACTGGAATTGCGCTCCGAAACAGGGGGCGACGCGCGGATCCGTCCCGCGCGATTCCGATTCGAACGAAGCACGGAGGCCGTCGCGCGGAGAGAGAGAGAAGGAAGGGGGGAGGATTTCGGAGCTCGAGAGGAAGAGAGACCTGAGATCCGAAACGAGACCTCGCCGGGGGAGCTCGAGGGGGGTTTTTATAGTGCGAGATCTGGCCTTTGTGCGAAGGAAGCGGCGTGTTTGGGGATGAGGATAGTGGGATCGAGGGGTTCCTGGTGGCTGTGTGGGGCCTCTTGGGATCTCGGGAGTGTTTGGGAATATGAATTGCGGTGTGCCCGCGAAACTGTGAAAGTAAGGGTGAGCAAGATGGACTGCCCGGACTGGGATCGGACCGACCAGTTTGGTCCGGATCTCCGGAATATCCGTCTGGTCCCCAGTTTCTAAAAGTGGAATTGATTTCCAACCAATCCGATTCCCAGTTCTAGGGTGAGAATTAGACCGGACCAGACCGATCGGATCGGACCGAACAGATAAATATATATATTTTTTAATTTTTTCATATATATTTATTTAATTTTTAATTTTTTTTTAAAAAAATAGAAAGCGTAATCTAATTTCCTCAATTCCCTCTAATCTTTACTAATAAGTGATTAGTCTAATTTGAACCGGACTACGATCCCAAGACTAGCTAATCTAGTCCCTGGTCAGGTTCAAGGTTTTTAAGTTGGACCGAACCAGGAATCGCTCACCCTTACGTGAAAAGATAAGGTCGAGTGAACTAGGAGTGTGCAATGGGAACTACCCAAATCGGGAACTGCCGGATCAGATCGGACTGGCCGAAACTGGGCAATTCCCAAGGGCACTGATCCGATTCCCGGTTGCATAAAATTGGAATCAGTGACCGGTGATCCTATGCATGCCCAGCAATCGCCATAGCTCATCTCCACCATTGTATAGCCCGACCTAGCAAAAAGGGTGCTCATTTTGAGCCCTCTAGAATGGGATCAAGCAAAGGACGCGCTCGCTGGAGAGGATGGAAGTGGAGAGGCAAACAACCTCGAGGTGCTGCTTGCAGAGGTCGCGCGAGGTGCTGCTCACCGATCCCGAGCATCGATTCTTTCTAGGGACATGTCAAAGTATATGTTTGGAATCGTGGGGATCGACATTGCACGTACGGTAACTCAACACACGGAAACACACACTCTCTCTCTCTCGATCTCAAAAGTTTCATCGAATTTCGAGTCGCTTTCCTTTCGTCGGCGAAATTTCGTGGCGTGCGGAGCTCGGACCTGACCGTGTGGCCCGAGGAAGAAATTTCAACGAAGCTTCTGCAAGGTCAAAGGAGGGAAATGACAAAAAGCCTTTTTTTTCGTTTTAGGAAAAGAGCTGCGATGGGAGGATGATGATGGGCCGACGGCAACGCGATTTGAATCTTGGGCCGAAGGCCCACGTCACGAAGGAGAACGCCCAATACCGGGCTCCGCCACGGCCCAACAAGGCAAGACATTTCGTCAAGAATATCTTTCTTGGACATCGAAACGTTTCTAAATTTAGCTATAAAACGGCAAGGCATCATGCATAGGAAGAAGTTCTAAACGTTTCACTCGTCGGTCAATTGAGCGCCAACCGTATAATGTTGGTTAACATGGCTTACACTAATGTCGACAAATGTCGACGACAAGGGTTGACCCGTCGAGGTTCGATCGGCAAAGATCTGGTATGGTGTAACTCTCCACCGGTTGACCAGCGCGTGATATAGTCGCCAAGGGCTGATTAGGCAAGTGTCGGCCAGTGGAGATCTACTGTGGCGAGGGTTGTCCACCAATGCTCTCTGACCAACGGTTGCCTCTAGTAGCCGCCGAACCTCATCTATATCCCTACACTCTTCGTTGATGCTTGCCCAATTGCCTCTTTTTCTTTTTTTTCTTTTTTTCTTTATACTTGAAAGTTAGACTTATGAAATACCCAAATAGTCAATTATCCAAATAATATATGCTTTCAGCAAGTACACCTTCAATCTCAAAACTCTCCCAAACCCATCCTTAGCCATACATTTGCATGCCCAATGACATCATCTCTTCAAACGGGAAGGAACCCTTTCGTTTTGTTTTTCAGTAAAATGTAATTCGCATTTCCCTAACAACTGAAATTGCGAGGAGTTCTCTAAGATCTTATCAAACTACACTACGAAAATGTAACGAAAATGAATGTGCAATGATAAATTCAGATAAGTTTTCCGTATTTTTTTGCCTCTTTCACTAAAGTTTAGCTTTGATAATATGAATTAAGATCTTATTTTATTCTTGCAGACCCTCGTTGAGTCTCCATGCACGCCGACCTTCGTATAGTCCGAAAGACGAGAAAAAATTCACACAAAAAACAATAATGAAAGAGAGAGGCGAACTGGTGCACCTCCTGGTTACCCCAACTTGGCCGATGATGGCGTGATCACTCCATCGTGGGCGAGATTGGAAGCCGACCCAAAGTCGAAGCCAAAGCCGAAGCCCTGAACTCGAGCCGGCCGATTTCGGAGTAGTATGGAAAAATAGTCGTTCGACACGTTATTGCCAAGTAAATGTAACTGGTGCTTTCAGAAAATTAGCCCATTTCAGGGAGCTACCCTTTCGCATCTGAAAGATTTTGAACGTTTCAGGATGAATCAGATCAGCCCTTCTTTTGAGCTTAACTTCTACTTGTAATCCTAAATCACAGAACAGTTTCCAGCAGAGACTAACGTCTAAAGCACCCGGGCGGATCAAGCCAGATTATGCTTGCGAAAGAGCCAAGAGCACAACAGGTTCTTTAACTCTCGCAAGCTTCTTGAACCCTGAGGATCGTATCACAGAACAGCAGACTTCACGCCTCGTTCTGATCACGTCCCAGCAAAAGTCGAAACCAAGATCCAGCCCCCTTCGTCGTGGGGCCGAGCTCTGCGAGACAGTCCTTTCCAGAATACGAAACTCGTCGAACAATGATCGGCACAGTCAAACAGAAGCCGCAAATTCTCCTTACCAATCTAGAATAATCATTACAATTTCTTCTTTTCTTTTCTTTAGCTGACAAAGCTTCAGACCCCACAAACTTCAGACCCCAGACTCTTCCAAGTTCATAACACAGTCCAACACTCCTCCACTTCCAAATAATCACACAAACCCTGCACATACATACCAGCAAAATATATACACACGAATCTCCCACTCCTGTTATCTACATGACTACACACGCATTAGGGTTGTCGTCGCTGAAGGCGGTGGTGTACTTGACCTCGGTGGAGCTGGCGCGGGCGAGGGCTGAGGCCTGCGGGTCCTGGAGCACATTCCGGACGTACCCCGGTGGGGCCTTCTTGTCGTAGGCGCCGGGGGCGTAGGGGTGGTCCACCACGTCGTAGGGCACGTATGGCCAGAAGTCGCAGACCTTGCCCGTGCGGTGCCGGACCCGTCGGAGCACCTTCCCTGGGTCGACGTAGCCGACCACGGTCAGCTTGCTCTGCTTGGGCTCGACCTCCACCTGGGTCGCCCCCTTCATGCCCTCCACCGACTTCCGCACCCTCCTCACGCACCCCTCGCAGTCCATCTTTATCTTTATCTCCACCGTCTGCACAAACGACCAAGAAAAAGACCATCAACATCTCAAAAAACCGGCAACACGAAAGAGGCAAAAGCTAAAACACGGATCGAAACGTTAGAGTTACCTGGAGCTGCTTGCGCTTCCTGAGCTTCCTGCTGTCGTTGCGAGGCACGTAGCAAACATCGGCGACGTAATCCAAGAACCCCATCACACTCCCAAACGATTATCGATCCTTTCCGTAAGCCTGCACGCACTCTTCTTGATCGGTGAAGCAGGAACCAGCTCGAGTTCTGAGTAGGGAAGCTCCGAGCCACATCCCCGTATAAATAAGGCCAGCCCACCAACTGCTGCGCCACGCCACGTGTGCCGCTCCGTGCCCGGACACGTGTCGGCTCGACACGTGGACCAGTCATGGATGGATGCCCATGTCACAGGAACGAGGGAGAGGATGTGGGGTCCTTTTGCCAGCCGACTTTTTATCTTGCATGGGGAAGGAACTAATAAGAGCAGTGGGAGTAACTTCAGAGAAGGGGGCAAATGTCGGCCCGAGCTGGCTGACCGGGTCGAGGCGAGACCGGCCGGCGAAACCGACCACGGTTTCCCTCTCGTCTCTTCCAGTCGCGGGCCCCGCTTCCCACTTCGCCGTCCGAGAATTGGCGAGTTCCTAGTCCCCGGGGGGGGGATCCATCCATTCATTTAATGACCGATTTCAGTCTTTTTCGGATGCCCATCAACGGCTCGCTTCCGTTCGGGATTCACAGACTGTAACTTTTGTGATTCCTCGGGATTCATTAGTCGTTTCTCGTTTCGCGAGCACGGGTTACTTGAGATGGAGGATGTATGTTCGTCTTTTGGTGGGTCGGACGCTCGTTGAGATTGTAAAAATCCCGTCCGTAATGTCAAAAGCCTGCTTCACGATACCGATCGTGCACGCAAAGCTAAATGATCTCTAGGTCTGGGCACGTTCTGCCCATTGGAAAATATTATTTCCATTGTTTTGCAATATATATACTTACACGGTGAAAATTCTGTTGTTTGATAAATATAGATGACCCGCATGCAAAGAACATATTATTTCTACGCGGAAGTTCAAATTTATTATGAATATACATCAACATACGTAAGCAGTTGCACCCTTGAAACCCCCCTCACCCCCTCCACCCTCAATTGTAGTACGTGGATATTGCATGTCTTGAGATCTTTGCTATTCTATATAAAAGTTATTCCAAGGAAAACTAACTATTTTCCTCGAAAATGGTATTCATAAAAAATAATCGAGTTAATACCACGAAAAACACCGACCTGATACACCTGTGATAAATTCACCCCAAGTTAATTTTTTTACAACCGAAAACCCCAAATTAATATACTCGCGATAAATTTACCATTAATTGTCTTCGTTAAATTTTACGTTTAAATTATCGAGCTAGATAACACGTAACAGTCGATAGGTATATTAATTTGGGATTTTTCATTGTATTAACTCAAAATATTATTCTTTATCGAGAAGTTTTCGATAAAGTAAATGCGTTCAGATATCGAATCGGACACGTAAGAGTTTATTGTTAATCCTTAATTAGGTAATTTCAACGGTGCTCATGATGAGAAAGTTTGAATGTGTACGGGGCTCGATAATCAGGGGAAAGAAAGCGCGAATGATCTTCGGACACAGCGATCTACGTGTCCCTTCGCTCCACCTTCGTTTGCATTTTGCCAAAATTGATAGATATGGAAGCTTTGAGATTTGCTTAGTGGCAGCCAGCACATGTTCTAGAAAGGCTACTATTCCCCGGGAAGAATGGTAGGTTTTAGGAGATTTGTGTTTCTGTAGGGCGCCTCTAGTAGTGTTCGCATTGGCCACGTACGAACGTCGGCACGCTCAATCGCAACGGTGACTATTTTACATTGCCAGAATGTTACGGGATTGACACGTCTAAAGCACCCGGGCGGATCAAGCCAGATTATGCTTGCGAAAGAGCCAAGAGCACAACAGGTTCTTTAACTCTCGCAAGCTTCTTGAACCCTGAGGATCGTATCACAGAACAGCAGACTTCACGCCTCGTTCTGATCACGTCCCAGCAAAAGTCGAAACCAAGATCCAGCCCCCTTCGTCGTGGGGCCGAGCTCTGCGAGACAGTCCTTTCCAGAATACGAAACTCGTCGAACAATGATCGGCACAGTCAAACAGAAGCCGCAAATTCTCCTTACCAATCTAGAATAATCATTACAATTTCTTCTTTTCTTTTCTTTAGCTGACAAAGCTTCAGACCCCACAAACTTCAGACCCCAGACTCTTCCAAGTTCATAACACAGTCCAACACTCCTCCACTTCCAAATAATCACACAAACCCTGCACATACATACCAGCAAAATATATACACACGAATCTCCCACTCCTGTTATCTACATGACTACACACGCATTAGGGTTGTCGTCGCTGAAGGCGGTGGTGTACTTGACCTCGGTGGAGCTGGCGCGGGCGAGGGCTGAGGCCTGCGGGTCCTGGAGCACATTCCGGACGTACCCCGGTGGGGCCTTCTTGTCGTAGGCGCCGGGGGCGTAGGGGTGGTCCACCACGTCGTAGGGCACGTATGGCCAGAAGTCGCAGACCTTGCCCGTGCGGTGCCGGACCCGTCGGAGCACCTTCCCTGGGTCGACGTAGCCGACCACGGTCAGCTTAATTTCAGTAGGGCACCGTGTACGGCAGAGCATACATATCAACCTCTGGTAAGTAATGCATGCGTGGCCACGGGCTTGGGCTCCCATATGTCAAGCCGTCGTAATCAGCTTTACATTTTCCAGCATCACAATTGAGCTGTTTTCTCTCGAAAAGCCATTCCTGATCATCAAGATCAGCACATCCACCGTGGAACGAGGGTGGCACCCAATTTTCTATCAGATTTCTGTATTTTATTTCTGATGGAGAGAGGCCACGCTCGTCTAAGCTCGGTGAGGACAACGTCCCGTTCTTTCGTGAAGATGTTTCAGCTACTCCAGAAGAGGGACGCTGCTCAGTTGAGCCAAGCTTAGAGGCAGAACCTTCGCCTGCACTAGAAGAAGTTGAGCAGGGATGCTCTCTCCGGTCTGTGCTAGATCTAGGAGCATGTTCATGCTTCTCGTGACCAAAGACATCCGTCCTTACTGGGGCAGAGCAAGGCTGTTCCCTGCTGGGTAGCATTTCTGGATCTTTGTGCCTTTGTAGAGGCAACCGAATCCGAATAATGCTTGCTTCACATTAATAAGAAGAATTTGAATTACGAGTATCAATGACCATGTGAAGTGCAGAAACCCAACAAGTGAACAGCCTGCCCCAGCTAAGGAATAAAAGTGAACACACTCACCAGGGTTATGCCTGCCATCCGGAGGCAAGATTTGCTTTTGCTTTTTGCTTCTGTTCATTGTGCTGTCCGTAGAATTCAGGGAATTGACAGGTTTCCCGTGTTCTTCAGTAAGGTTGCTCTTCTCAAAGTGTTCAGTGTCATGTTTTCTTTTCTTTGCGATGATCTCCTGCCTTTTGGTCATCTTGGGTCCTCTTGCCCTCATTCCTTCTCTTATGACTATGCTTTTTGTCTTTACTACCTCCATTTTCCAGGACCACCTTCTTTTCTTTCTTTTCCCGTTTTTTCTCTTTTCTCCTTTCTTTCTTCGCCTTCTCTACTTCTCGCTAAACACACATAGAAGCAGGGTAGCCATCAGTTTAAGCACAAGCTGAACATTAAGAAACACAAGCAAGTAGTCTACCACTGTGACTATCTCAACACAAGACTAGCCTAACCAAGACTAAACGTATCTTAATGGAGCAACAGTACACTGGCAGATGCAAATAGAAGGAAAACAAGACAAGCACCACGATGACAAGCCAAATGTCAAAAAGAGAATTTGGGAGTATGGTGCAAGGACCACAACTCATAATCCTATTTGGAGTCAACCCTTTTCAAGGAGAGTGCTGACTAGATTATTGGGTCTCCGAATTCATAGAAGACCATTGATTATTGTATCCCTATAGTTACAGTAGAGTAAGCTCCATCCAAACAAGATACTTCAAAAAAAAACGAGTTGCTCATAACCCTTTTTTCTCACACCACAACATAACATTGCTCCATGCATTGATCTCCTAGGCGTAACAAAACTGCAATGGCACTCTATTAGCAAAAAGACGATAATGCACCATTTTTTGACAAACTCCTAGAGAATTGACTTCCTCGCATTAACTTGAAAGTACAGCACTCTGATTCTTGTGATGCTTGACCTATTAAAAGGACATTTATGATGCAAAACCGCATACAATTGTCACAAAAACAGATTGCAGTAAAAAAAACCTATTTCATCTTGTCAATGACCAAGCCTCACCGATGATAAACAACGTGAAACTCAAAACTAGACTGTCACCATGCCTGTCCTCTGCCCAAAATTTCTTATGGTTACCAAGAGTATAAATACCATGTGGATTAAGTTCTCAGATTTTAGAAAGAAAGTAATTCATCAGGATGTCATAAAGGGACAGGCAAGCTCGAATTCATGAATTCCACTTCCACCAAAATCACTCCACGGCAAAAACCAAATCACTCAACACTCTATCAGTCATGTCAAATGCTTCTGCTGAAAAAATAGCTGAATTCAGTCCAATCATATTGCTTTCAGGATGCATGCATCAGAAAAAAAAAACCCTGTACTTTCATTGCTGCATGAACTAGGAAATCCTGATATTCATAAAAAATAATCGAGTTAATACCACGAAAAACACCGACCTGATACACCTGTGATAAATTCACCCCAAGTTAATTTTTTTACAACCGAAAACCCCAAATTAATATACTCGCGATAAATTTACCATTAATTGTCTTCGTTAAATTTTACGTTTAAATTATCGAGCTAGATAACACGTAACAGTCGATAGGTATATTAATTTGGGATTTTTCATTGTATTAACTCAAAATATTATTCTTTATCGAGAAGTTTTCGATAAAGTAAATGCGTTCAGATATCGAATCGGACACGTAAGAGTTTATTGTTAATCCTTAATTAGGTAATTTCAACGGTGCTCATGATGAGAAAGTTTGAATGTGTACGGGGCTCGATAATCAGGGGAAAGAAAGCGCGAATGATCTTCGGACACAGCGATCTACGTGTCCCTTCGCTCCACCTTCGTTTGCATTTTGCCAAAATTGATAGATATGGAAGCTTTGAGATTTGCTTAGTGGCAGCCAGCACATGTTCTAGAAAGGCTACTATTCCCCGGGAAGAATGGTAGGTTTTAGGAGATTTGTGTTTCTGTAGGGCGCCTCTAGTAGTGTTCGCATTGGCCACGTACGAACGTCGGCACGCTCAATCGCAACGGTGACTATTTTACATTGCCAGAATGTTACGGGATTGACTCGTTATATATGCCTGGACTGTAAACGCTGTTTCTAGGGAAAATTGTCCATAAAGTCCTAAACTTATTATACGACGGCTAATTCAATTCCAAACCCACGCCACGTTGGACGGCCGATGCTGATGGACGGCTGGTGCTGATTAGACTGCCATATCAGCGATTTCCGGTCAATTTTAGCCGGTAGTACTAAATTGACATGATCAAAAAATTTATAACTGAATTGACCGGTGTAAAATAGGTTTTTGACTTTTTAGACAATTTTCCACTATTCCTAACATACCCGCGTCTTTTTTTTTCCAAGTGTTGTTTCTATGTTATGTATGGCCGGATGAAATGAAAATCGGATTCGTGTAGCGGTAGAAAGGTTTTCTGTTCACTTCGTCGAATGTTAGATTAGCAACTATAACTAAAATTCATATGGATTGTAATATAAACTTACTTATATGCAGAAAATATAATGATAGCACCATCCAAAAAACAAAAAAGATCGGTTAAGCACTTCTAATCTTCTATGTTAGATCGGGCATTCCACTCTGTTCCTAACAGAAGACCCGGTCCACTGAGCTTGATGGGCCGTTGTCGTAGATGGTCTAATTGGACACCGCCCATTGAAGTTTGTTTCGATGGGGTTTTCTATTTTTAGACCCCATCCATCCAATTATACTTAATCCTTTCTTTTTTGGGCCAGAAATTATATTTAATCCCTTGATTAGTGTTCAAACGTGCTTTAAACCAACGTTAATAATCTTTTGATTAGTCGCTTTCTAGATTACTCACCAGTGATGATTTTCATAATAGATTATTCCATGAACGAATTTACCATGAACGTCGTTGTTAATAAAATGGGATAATTATGCTGGAGATTTTAAAATTTATTATGAAAATGCAATCGAGTTCTAAAATTTGTCATGAAAATTTAATCGAGTTCTGAAAGTTTCAAATAGTGCAATCAGGTCGTAAAACTTGCCGTAAAAGGGCAATCGAGTGTTAAAATTTTTAAAAAGTACGATGAAAAGACTTAATTGCATTTTAGCGATAAGTTTTATGACTTAATTGCTTTGTTTGAAGATTTTAGGACTCAATTGGATTTATGTGAAAAGTTTAAAGATTTCGAATGCATTTATCCTTAATAAAAGAGGGCAAGATATGCAATCTCTGACTACCCGCCTGGGTGGCGCTGCTGGAGCGGGCGCTCTTCCTCTCGCAAAAGGTTGAGCGTTCGAATCCCGGTTGTCGCAGGATGACTTAACTAGTGGCACGTGTGTGGTGGCTAGCACGTATCGCTCCCGAATTTACCTCCCGACTGTCGGCCGTGCGGGGATTTCCTGGGTTATAAAAAAAAAAAACGCTCTCGGATTTACCTCCCGACTGTCGATCGTGCGGGGATTTCCTGGGTTATAAAAAAAAAAAAACGATGTGCAACCTCTGGAAAATAAGGAGATGCGTCTTTTGGTTACGGACGGAAGTGAGATCGGTTAATTCCAAAGAGTTATGGCTCTGACATCCCGCGTAATCCACTCAAAAAGGGCAAACTTTTAGGTTGAGAAACTGCAGTCGCTCCTGGTAATAGACCAACATGACTTTTCGTCCACGAAAGAGAACGGACTTTCGATGCGGAGGATCACGACTCAGGAATTCGAAGGTTGGGGCCGGAACTAGGGGCGAGCATGATCTGGAAGGGCGATTTTCGACATGAAATTAGGAACCGCCCACTAAAAACCGATTCTAAAAAATTGAAATCGGGGATCGCCCGTTGGTTCCATGAATCCACCTGGGAATCGGATCGCCTGTTCGATCCAGTTCTCGGATGAGTCCATGGAACCGGTCTCACTAAGTTTCATGCAAATGAACGTGACCGAGAGTGAGAGAGGGAGGCGATGAACGGCTAAAGGCGTGGCAGTGAGTTGACGAGAGTTAGAGTTGAGCTTCAAATTAGAGATTTTATGGTTTTCATTTTTCTAAAAATATTTTCTTTTCTTTTTTTGGGGTTGAAATTTTTCTAAAAAATTATATATATGTATGTCTATATTATCGGTCTAGTCTGGATAGGCGGGTGAACGGTTCTACGCCAAGAACAGGGAACTGGATCGGTACTCACCGGCTATAGTAAATTAGAACTTTTCATTTGGCAAATTTAGTTTTAAACCTTTCGACGATTTGTCAATATAGTCATTTCGGCCAATTTTGGCTATAAGTAGTTAACATGAATGCCGATCGTCTTTTGCGGCATGGCCGACCATGAGCGAGAGTCGAGACCGCCCTTGCTAGCCCTCGCCATATTTGGGCAAGGGGTCGCGAGCCCTCGTTGTGGCCGGTGACGGCGTCATTGCCCCTTGCCTAGTGCCGGCGAGGGTCGCGCGATCACAATAAAAAAAAAATATATAGAAAATATTGTTAAAAAAATTATAATAACTGTTCACGCCAGCGATCATCGGCCAAAAATTGATCGGAAAGACTAAAAATTGCAAACCTCGAAAAGGTTCACAGCTAAACCGACCAAATTAAAAAAGAAGTTTCAGCATTGAATTGGCATCCGCTTAATAGGTTCGGGATTATTATGGTAACTATTACCTACCATCCTATCCATACATTCATTCAATCATTTCACTTAGTTGAGAAGATTATGCACTATCAACCCGGATGCTTGAAAGAGCTCATCGCAAGTCAAAGCAAAAAAAGCCCATGTGGGGCCCAACTAGCCCGATCCCCAATCACATGATTGATCTGTAGACGTGTGCATATGTACACACACATATATATAATATTTATTAATATTATATATGTATTTATTTATTTATGTAAGTAAGTGCATGAAGAACACTGCACACCCACACATCCACACACATGACCCGCGGCCAGGCCACGACGAGTTCAGTCCCTCTCTTCCTCCTCCTCCTCCTCCTCCTGTCGCTTCCTCAATGAGCTCGTTCTCTCGCGAGTTCGGCCCTCGGCGACCGCCGCTCGACCTGAAGCTCCTGCTCGCCGCCCTTTGGGCCGCCGCCGCCGTGGCGCTCGCCTCCCCGCCCCGTGGAGCCGCCCGGGCCGCCAACGCGACGGTGCCGGCGGCCTTCGCGTTCGGGGACTCGATCGTGGACCCGGGGAACAACAACGGCCTCGCGACCGTGGCCAAGTGCAACTTCCCGCCCTACGGCCGGGATCTCGACCCGGGCGTGCCGATCGGCCGGTTCAGCAACGGCCGCGTCCCTTCCGACATGTTGGGTACGCACGCATCTCTACTCCCTCCGTCTCTCTTGCCCGTTTCTTCCTTCCGCGTGCGATGTCGGGAATGTAAAGGACAAGGACCAGAGACGAGATTAGCTGTTCACCGACCCCCACTCGCACGAGCACAGTGTTCACGAGTCCCAATGTCTAATCATTTGCAATTCCTGCGTGTCTTCATCTCATCTCCACAACATCTTCTTTCTCTATGCATCGAGGAACGAGACATAGATCGTTCATCACACGAAATACCGTATGATTGATCTTGTACATCGCGTCTAAGATACCTATTTTATTTGCGGTAAAAGAGCAATAAAATTGTCGATGCCGAGTTCGCGGATTCCTTTTCCAAAAATGTAAAGCGCAAAACTACGTTTTAATTCAAACGAGAAAATCGAAAGCACCCTCGATTTTCTTTTTCGTTACGATTCAAGTTATCTGATTTGAAAATAAATGTAAACTTTCGCATCCTCTATTTCGCATAGAGTATACTTGACTTTCGAAATCATGAGCTGCAGAAAAATTTGTACTTTGAAAGCGGGGAGGTGCAAAATGTGTACTTTGACTGATCGGTAATTTTAGTTACCCTTCATTGAAATTTTTTAATTTTTTTGTAGCTGAGAAATTGGGAGTTAAGAAGCTCTTGCCAGCTTATATGGATCCAAATCTTGAGCTCCAAGACCTCCTCACCGGCGTGAGCTTCGCCTCCGGTGCTAACGGATACGATCCGCTTTCTGCCAAAATGGCGGTAATCTCTCTCTCGATACACAATTGAAGTTATGAATCGGATAAGACACGAGTCAAAATTCAAATGGTTGACCGAATATTGATATTATGTACATTCGATTGCCTAGAGAGTTGAGATATGCGCATTGCTTTAAATCGAACACGGGAATTTAGTCCTCGATCGCTAAATAGTACAAATGGGTTATTGAAACTTAATCTAGTCCGCGTTCAATTTTGTCTACAGTTGGTACTGTCCTTGTCGGATCAGTTGGATCTCTACTCTGAGTACATGGAAACCGTGCGTTCGGAGGTCGGGGAGGAGCGAGCGTCGGCCATTGCGTCCGAGAGCGTCTACATGGTGTGCACCGGTGCCAACGACATAACCAACACTTACTTCGCGATGCCGTTGAGAAGAACCGAGTACAATGTCTCGTCCTACACCGATCTCATGGTCGGCTCGGCTTCGAGTTTCCTTCAGGTAACATCGCGCGAACCATTTCGATGTTTTTATTTTTTATTTTTTATTTTTTTTTTAGTATTTGGAGAACTGCCTGAAGTTGTCAAATTAGGTCTATAGTTGTCATCCAATTTCGCAACATTTCTACGTTCACGACTTGTGTGGTTGGGCAGGAGCTGTACGGACTAGGAGCAAGGAGAATTGGGGTGCTCAGCCTGCCGCCGGTAGGGTGCCTCCCGTCGCAGAGGATGCTGCACGGAGGCTTCGAGCGGCACTGCTTCGATGCGGCCAACGAAGCGGCAGTCCACTTCAACTCCAAGCTCTGCTCCGAGATCGCCTCCCTCAACGGCGACCTCCCCGGCGCTAGGCTCGTGTACATCGACATTTACTACCCTTTGCTCGCCATGATCCAAGACCCTGCTCGATTCGGTAACTAGTTATCCGCCGTTCCTCATTGTTATCCGCCGTTCCTCATTGATAAGTCCATTGTCTCCGGCAAGAGAGGACCCGTTTCCGTTCCCGTTGACGGCGTCGGGATGTCGGCTCGTGCCACATTCACTACACATTTGCTGGTGTTGTCTGAGCTGCACAAGGGTACTAATCTGGCAGCGTTACTTCCCTAAACTTGTGCTGTATCCAGGGTTCGAAGTCTCGACGAAAGGGTGCTGCGGCACGGGGGACATCGAGGTGAGCTACCTATGCAACCGTCTCGATCACCCCGACATGTGCGCCGACGACGCCAAGTACGTCTTCTGGGACAGCTTCCATCCCACCGAGGCGGCCTACTGGGCTCTCACCGATCAGATTTTCAGCAAGTACGTTCACGAGTTGCTCTGAGATCATGATCAATGCCGGTCGTGTGGGGTTAGCCCAAGAGGGGAGGGGAGTGACAGGCATTGGCCTTATTTGTTTGCCTCGACAATGCATTCCAATTCTTTTCGCCCAACACGATTTGGAATCGCTCTCTTTAAAACATCGTGTAATTATTTCAAGAGATAGAAGCGATTATTTTCTGAATCATTAATTTTCTGCGGAACGATCGGGAGTGTAAATGGATTCGTGCCGACCGTCTGTCATGGGCCTTGAGATGGTACACTTAACTAATACTCAATCACGATGGGTCAAACCACTATGGCCCAAAGCAAGGACCATTGTCCCTTTTCATCTCCTGCCCAATGCTTAAACACATTGTTTTTCATCTCCTGCCCAATGCTTAACCACTATGGCCCAAAGCAAGGACCATTGGGTCATCGACATTAGAAATTCGCTCTTCATGAAACTTTCCTTACCCATTGTTCCTAGTTCATCTACCAATCATCTACCGAATTCCGAAGCGCAAGAGAAAATCACACCACAAGAAGTTCCTCCCTCTTTTCCCTCTCTATTCTACTAAGATGTGCTAGCAAGAGACCATGCAAAATCATCAAATGGAGATACCGAACTAAGTGCCCGTTTGATATAGCTGTCCGCGCCGTGACCGCGCCCCCTGAATGACGAGGAGAGACGGCTTTCTGAAAGATGCCGCGAGCTGTCACGGCGAGCTCTGTATTATGTTTTGCCCTGTTTGCGCGTCTCGCTACCCTTTCTTTTACCGTAATGGATGCATGCTGCAGAAGAAATTTTGACCTTATAAAAATGGAATAGAATTGGAGTTTATGGTCCTACGAGCGTGGATAGGGATTTTTGTCCTTGCCCACTAATCCAAAGCAAGAAACCCTTTTCACGCGTGATGGCGGGGCTTAGCAGTCAAACTTCACCAACAAATCGTTGACCCACCCAATGAGTAACATTGACAAAAATGGAGAAATTTACGGTGTTAACGAGTGAATTTCGATTCGTTCCGCAGCGGACAGTAGACCTGTCGGACGGATAAGTCGGATTGGGTTTGGACCGGATCGAAAACGTTTCGATCCAAATAGTCCAATTTAAATCCGTTTTGACCCATTTTCATGCAATACAAATCTCATTATACATACCCGATCCGAATTCGATCCATATTATCAAAACACTTTTATATTTGATCTAATTTAGGAAAACCTATATCTAAAATGAGGTAAGAGTGAGGAGTAAGTGAGCGTAAGATTGAGTGAGGGAGGAGAGAGAACGTGGAGAGGATCGTAGAAATGAGTTGGATCTAAATAAGTAGTAAACCCATTTAACACTCATATCAGGCTTAAACTCATTTATCGAATATAACTAAACAATATAAGTTATAAAAAATCGGTCCATTATATTCGATAGATCTAGCGGGCACGTAGTTATTGTAATTACATTTAAAGTGAAATGGAGTGGGGTGTGGAATATATTTCATAAAAAATAGATAATATGACAAAATATAACAATAATTGAAGGGTAAAAAAAAAGGGCGAAAAGGTGGGTCAGTGGTCGCTGAAGGTGGGGGTAATGTGATAATTCGTGAGGTGCAATAATGGCTTAACGAAAAGCCACTTTCGGGGGTCGTGTCTTGCCGGTGGGACTAACAGAGGATATGATTGAATCGCGTCTCTTCCTCCCAAACGTGCGCAACGCGAGAGACCAAGGACGTGGACCTCCCCTCCTGTAAGGCTCGAACGATGGAATTCTGGTTGCTCATGGTAGCGTCCACTTGTGGAGCGATTAGGGCAGAAGACAATGATGCAGATGTTGATTTGGATTTAGCATTCCACACATGGGGAAAGTGCTCTCGGCGGTTGCTTTTGATCTTAATCCTCCGGCTCAATGTTCGATCGATGCTTCGGGAGCGCGATATTTCGTCTTAATTGTGAGAGATTTGAATAAAGCCTGTACAGCTAAGTGATGCGCGACGGTGGCACGGCCTCGGATTCAATTTCGACTTCGATTTACTCTCTAAGACCCCATATCTAGGGGAAGCCATGCATCTCGGATTGCGTCTAATTTTAATGAGAGAAAACGAAGACCTCACTTTTAATTCGGCATGCCCGGCCCGCGATCGCCCCAGTAAACTAGTACCCAGTCTCGAATCGATTTTAAAATAGGGTCACTAAGGTAGACAATCGGAACATCGTTAAAAACAAGATTACCGCGAATAATTGAAACTTTTTGTACACAAAATTTCATGTGGATCTTCGAGGGGTCTAAAATAGCACAAAGGCGAGTGCTCTTTTTGTTCCTTAGCGAGTACTAAACCCCCTTCACTTAATCTTCACATTAGGTGGGGTCCAAAAATTGACAAATTGGGTGGGATTCCAAAGTGATTCCATCCACTTTCTAGTGGGACTTCCCCTCTTTTTCAGTTCATATCTCTTTTTGCACATTAGCAGAATTTAGCTGTTGTTGCCATGGTCGTTGTGGGCACTTGTCACCCCACCCACATGGGTCACATTAACTACAAAAGGAGATGCATATATATCCTAGACCTATGGGATTTGATTATTGCATATGGCCCATCCTCTATTCCCTTTAATTGGGTCCGTTCACATACCTAACAATCTTGTACCGGAATCCCTGAGAATCTATTGGCGCTAGCAAGAGTCCACGGTGATCACACCACGCTTATCCCAACTAAATCTTATGTTATGTATACGAGGGAATATCGATCCGAGTAGCCTGACTGTTCTCGGCACCACCCGTATTGAAATATCGTTCCACGTCGCTTGACAACGGATCTTGAATTCACGTGGTCTCCTCCTATCGGTCGAATTTCACGTGCCGCTCCTAATCAGGTTTGCACTCGAGAGGGGCGTCAAAATATTATCCCGCATTGCTCGAGGCGAGTCGAGCTTTCTTACGTCTCGGCCCCAGGACGGGTAGAGGGCCCGGTTAGTCGGGCACGTCAATTCGTCGACGCCGAACCATGTGGGCTCTAATTCGGGTAACCGATCTCGTTAACATCGCAAGGGATTCAGGCAAAATTCCTATCTTACCAGCGAAAGTGTGCGCTTCACGTTTGAGAATGACGTGAACAGATTATCTTTGGAAAAGGCCAGAAGCAAGTACGTCCCGTCCATCACGAAGTAATCCCCCCCACAAATTGGTACGATGTGATGAAAGGCGCGACCCCGCGTATCCCATTCTCGAACTTAACGATTATTGACCAGTGAACCAATCAGCCCGTGTATATAATTATATATCGAAATCATAGGCCTAATTCCCCACCAAAAAAAAATCTCCAAATTTCGGTCTAATTCGAATTCTACCTTGAACTTTTTTTTACCAAAAAAATCCCAAACTTTTTTTGCTATAAAGAAAAAGTCACCGACTTTAACTTTAATTCCAAACCTACCTAATTAGCCTTCCATCCAAAAATCAACGTTAGTCGTTTCTAATTTCCCTAATTTTCATATCAAAGAAATGTTCCATTTCAGAAATAATTTTCGATATCACTTTGCTAATGTGGATTTGTTATCCACGTGGAAATCATCAGGCCAGATCACTTGAGGCGATTTTTGGACGGAGGATTTACGACGGCAGATTTGAGATTGGATTGAATGTCGGTAATTTTTTATAGACAGAAAAAAAAATCGAAGGCAAATTTGAGACTAGATCTAAAGTTAGGAATTTTTTTTTAAAGTTCGAAGTAAAATTGGGACTAGACCTAATATTGGGTATTATTTTTAGAGAATTAGACCCAAAATCATAAGTCCAAATTTTTGTTCTTGGATCCTCGCCCACGGTACTTCAAGTTAATAAAGAAAAGAGACAAACAATTTTTTATTTCTTATGCAATATATATAATTAATATTGCATGTGTACGTGAAGATGCGGAATCGAGTCACAGGTCCCCTCCGGGGACCCCCCGTGACGTTAATCATTGACCCTTTTTCCCTTCCTTTCTTTTTTCTTGTCAATTCAGAGCTCCACGAGACTCTGATTATGATACTTAATCTCCAAATTAATTATGATTAATCAATTGATTTAAAAAAAGACCCCTTCAAGACAAGACAACAACAAATGAAGGACGAGGACACGGACTGAGGAACATCTATCCGGTGGGAGGTCGGTTCCAGCAGCCATTGCGCCTCGAGACAAAAGGTAACGACGACAACGGGCGATCATAATATTAGAAGTTAAAAAATAAAGATAACGATATATATAATTTTTTTTGTGGAGGAGAAAGATAATGATATTTAATCAAGAACAGAATGTTTTCTTGAGTTGCGGTTGAAAGGGACTGAAAATTCAGACGTGGAAAGCCATGTGGAAACAACTGACTGGTAGCAACTCCCGCTGGTTAATAAAACACTAATGATCTCAGGGGAAAAAAAAAATAGAGCAAAAGGAAAAACATTACTAGTAATTAGTAGCATTTAAAATGACATAAATAGTCCCGGAAATCGGATCTTGGAAACTCGGGTGGTTTCTTGGGGAATTTTTTAAGGTACAGCAATGCATCGTATAATTATTATTGTTCAACGGCTTGGACTTATCAATTAGGTGATGTTTCTGTAGACTCATGTCATCCCGACTACTAAGTTCGATGGTGTACAGCCCAATGTTGTATTATAGAAGTGCCCGATTTTCTCGGTGTGTTGGATTGAACCTATTGGCTAGATTTGCGAGATTTGCGCTTTTTCTTATTCAAAGGAAATAAGAGATTGTAGGCAAATCTTTTATAAGCAAATATGTATTTTGATTGTTTTCATATTTGTGGATTTACTTGTTTCCTTTGTTAAAGCATCCCTTGTGTATATTTGCAGAATAATGGCAGCAGATCTCTCTAGAAAAAATAAGAGAGTTTTTTGCCCGAGGATGTAGGCACATTGCTGAACCTCGTAAATCTTGTGTCCTTCTTTGTGACTGCTTTACCAAAACTCAACATGGTATCAAAGTAGGTTTCAGATCGACGATTCCTGTAAGTACTGAATCGAATTTCTTTTTGCTCGTCTTCTGTCGTCTCTGCAATTCTCTTTTTTGTTTGCTCTGCTTTATGGGTGACAAAGAGAAAAATGTTGCGGTGACGGGGTCATTGAAGACCGTTGTGCAGGAGGCACACAGTCAGCGACTCATGTCCTTGTTACTGAATGGGAGGAACTTTCTGCCGTGGTCCCAAGCCGTCACCATTGCACTTGGTGGACGATCTCGGTTGGGCCACATCACTGGCCGGACAAAAATTCCTCAAGAGTCAGATCCCTCTTTTGAGGAATGGCAAGTCAATGATCACTGTGTGATGTCTTGGATATTCAATTCCATGGAACCGGAGATTTACGAGATATTTGCATATTCAGAGTCTGCAAAGGCGTTATGGGATTCGATATATGAGATGTATGGTCAATCCAAAAATGCATCCCGGAACTTTGAGTTGCAGCAAGGACTTGCTTGTTCTAAGCAAGGCGCAACACAATCTTTCACTGAACACCTGAGAAAAATGAAGAAGCAATGGGATGAGCTTCGTCAGTATAGACCTGCGACCCAGAATGCAATGGATTATATCAATCGAGAAGAACAAGACAAAATCTTTCGGCTATTAGTAAGTATTAGACCCGAGTTTGAGGACACTAAACGTCAAATTCTTATGAGTCCTAAATTGCCTACTTTCAATGAAGTTTGTGCCATAATCCAAAGTGAGGAAACAAGGAGACGGGTCATGCCTTTGGCCCCTATTACGTCAGGAGAACTCGGTGAACAATCAGCCCACAGTGCCATCAACATGAAGCAAGGAGACTCCACTGCTCGGTTTGCCAAAGGAAAGTTCAAGAAACCAGTACGATTTCATTGTGACCATTGCAATCGTGATGGCCACTCCAAAGAGAGGTGCTAGGTCCTTCATCCGCATTTGCATCTTTCCAAAGACAGAGGCGCAGAAGCTAAGGTGGCAGTCTAAGAAAATCCAAATGATTTTCAACCCAAGTTAGAGGTTTTGTCTCAACAAGTTCACCAATTACTTCAGATACATGGCAATGGAACAAACGCATCCGGCACTGAAATTGGAAATTTGGCTATGACATCTAGTAATGTTCATGCTTACTCAGCTATATCCACAACTCAATTTATTGTTGATTCTGGGGCTACAGACCACATGTGTAGTTCTCAAAACTTGCTATCCAATATTACTTCAAATGTGTCATATCCACCTATTACTATTGCTAATGGTGGGCAGGTTCCAACTAGGGGTGTTGGACAAATTAAATTTTTCTCACGTAACTTTGAAGCTTTATTGGTACCCGAATTATCCTCAAATTTATTGTCAGTTAGCAAATGCACTAACCAGCAGAATTGCAATGCTATTTTTACTCCTCAAAAGGTTTTCCTCCAAGATCGAACCACGAGGAGGATGATTGGTGAAGGGCAATTGCAAAATGGGCTGTATATGGTGAACTTCAACAGCAAAGTTTTGATGGCTCAAAGGGAAACTGTTGACACATCCTGACTGTGGCATTGGCGTTTGGGTCATCCCTCTGACCGGGTGTTACATGCTCTTGATATGACTTTAAGTTATGATTCCAATTGCTGTGATCCTTGTTATTATGCTAAGCAGCATAGGTTACCTTTTCCACATAGCACACATAAATCAGAACAATTATTTTATTTAGTTCACTAAGATGTTTGGGGGCTTCTCCTATTGACTCTAAGGAGGGGTTCAAGTATTTTGTTACGTTTATTGATGATAAATCTCGAGTTACATGGCTCTATTTGCTTAAATCCAAAAGTGAAGTTCTGACCGTGTTTCAAGATTTTTGCAATATGGTGAAAAATCAATTTAACACTACAGTAAAGATTCTTCGTACGGACAATGGAACTAAATATACCAATCAAGCTTTTCAAGTGTTCTTGCGCGACATGGGAATCATTCATCAGACCTCCTGCATGGGAACTTCACAGCAAAACGGAATTCCAGAAAGGAAAAATAGGCATCTACTTGAAGTTACCCTAGCAGTATTATTCTCAGGAAATTTACCTAAGACATATTGGGTAGATGCAGTCCTTACCAGCTGTTACTTAATCAACCGTTTGCCTAGTAAGGTGTTGGAATAGAAGGTTCCAATTGAAAGTCTGTATAGCCGAAAATTCGGTATCTCTCACCTGAGAATTTTCGGATGCGTGTGTTATGTGCATTCTGAATCTGGTGACAAGCTAGATCCACGTGCTTGAAAGTGTGTTTTCTTGGGATACTCGAATGTCAAGAAGGGATATAAATGCTATGAACCAAGTACTAGACGCTTTTATATTTCTCGTGATGTTGTCTTTGATGAGACTAACATGTTTTTTGCTAAGAATCAAATTCAAGGGGAGCAAGACGATTATTCTGAATATTTGCTTCCTGTCCTATCTATCGAGCCTTCAATGTTCAACCAAGAGGAAATTCCAACAACGGCTATTCAAGGGAATCAACCCATGAATATAGAAGATGTCAACACTGCTCCTGCTCAAGTTGTGGCCGATTTGAAAGTTGGAACTGACAATGCAACAGAGGGAGTTCCAGTAGATACGACACCTATTATCTCAGCTCCAATCCGCAAATCATCGCGCATTCCAAGGCCTTCAACGCGGCTCCGTGACTTTTCAACATATTATGCTACTCAGCATCCTATTCAAGATTTTATTGGGTATGATAGAATTTCTCATAAGTATTTAAGTTTCTTGTCTGCTATTGAAAATCAACATGAGCCCAATACCTTATTGGAAGCTTGTAAAAACAGTGTGTGGGTGAATGCCATGAAAGATGAGCTTCAGGCATTGGACCGTAACGGTACTTGGGAACTTGTTAAATTGCCAAATGGGAAGAAGACAGTTGGATGTCGGTGGATTTACAAGATCAAATATAACAATGATGGGTAGGTTGAGAGGTACAAAGCTCAACTTGTCGCAAAAGGGTATACTCAAACCTATGGGATGGACTACAAGGAAACATTTGCTCCTGTAGTGAAAATGAATATTATTCGTGTCCTTCTATCTTTGGCAGTTAACTATGGCTGGCCATTGTTTCAGATGGATGTGAAGAATGCATTCCTCCAAGGAGACCTGGAGGAAGAGGTCTATATGGATATCCCTCCTGGACATTTCTTAGAGAATGATAAGGGAATGGTTTTCAAATTAAAGAAAGCAATATATGGTCTCAAACAGTCGCCTAGAGCATGGTATGGCAAATTGAGTTCTGCACTCATTAGATTTGGTTTCAAAAGGAGTGCAGCTGACTCTTCAATGTTTACTAAAGCAATTGGTGAAGGTATTGTTGTCATTCTCATTTATGTTAATGATCTTATCATTACTGGTAGTAACTTCACAGGTATTGCAGAGCTTAAGCAAATGTTGAGCAAGGAATTTGATATTAAAGACTTTGGAAAGTTGAGGTATTTTTTGGCAATAGAGGTAGCAAGTTCTGACAAAGGTCTATTCTTGACTCAAAGGAAATATGTCTTAGATCTGCTGAAGGAGACAGGTAAGTTGGGCGTTAAACCTGCTAGCGCTCCTATGGATTACAACAGTAAGACTGTGTCCAATGAAACACCATTAGAGGATATTGGGCAATTTCAACGTATGGTAGGGAGATTGATTTACCTTACCATTACTAGACCTGATATTGCTTATTCTGTTAGTTATGTAAGCCTATTTATGCAAAAACCTACACAAGGGCATATGGAGTTGATAAACCAGCTCCTTCGATATCTGAAAGCTTCCCCGGGAAGAGGAATATTGTTGAAGAATAATGGTAATACAGAGATTGTGGGTTTTACTGATGCTGATTGGGCTGGCAATCCAATGGATAGAAAATCTATCACAGGTTTTTGTATCTTTGTTGGTGGAAATATATATTTTTTTTTGGTAAGGTTGTTGGTGGAAATATTGGTACCTAGAAAAGTAAGAAGCAAACAGTTGTGGCTAGATCTAGTGCAGAAGTTGAGTACCGAGCCATGGCTGCTGCCAATAGTGAGATCGTATGGCTTCGTTTATTACTTCAAGAATTGGGCCGTGATGCCATGTCTAAACCTACGAAGCTATTTTGTGATAATCAGGCGGCAACACATATTGCTTCAAATCCAGTCTTCCATGAGAGGACCAAACACATAGAGGTCGATTGTCACTTTGTAAGGGAAAAGGTTCAAGACAAGATAATAGAAACGCCATATATTTGTAGTAAGGATCAACTTGCGGATGTCTTCACCAAAGCTTTATCCAAGGGAGTATTTCAAGATATGGTGAACAAGTTGACCTCAAACAATGTCTTCGCTCCAACTTGAGGGGGAGTATTGGCGAGAGTTGCGAGATTTGCGCTTTTTCTTATTCAAAGGAAAGGAGAAATTGTAGGCAAATCTGTATTTTTTATTGTGTTCATATTTGTGGGTTTACTTGTTTCCTTTGTTAGAGCATCTCTTGTGTATGTTTGCAGAATAATGGCAGCATATCTCTCTAGAAAAAATAAGAGAGTATTTTGCCCGAGGACGTAAGCACATCGCTGAACCTCGTAAATCTTGTGTCCTTCTTTGTTACTACTTTACCAAAACTCAACAGAACTCGACAAGGTGCGAAAAACAAAAGCAATGTAAAATTGAAATGGAGGATCATGAGTAACATAGTATACACATATATTGTTGGTGATTTCCAAATTAGTTTATTTTTATAAGTATTTTGGCTATGAATTTATCACGAGGAGAGTAGAATGAAAAGATGTTTTTTTTTTTTTGCTAAAAGAAAAGATGTCTTTCAGATTACTCAAAAGATGTGACTTTAAGTTTTTTTGTTGGTCGAAATGTGACTTCTAGTTGAAAACTTACAACTCCTAGAACTGGATCAATATAACAAAAATAATAAAAAATGAAACTGAAAATCATGAGTAATATGGTATGAGAAATTATTGGGGATTTTCAAAGCAGTTTATATTATAAATATTGTGTTAATACAACTACTTTTAGTGTTTACATGTATGTATGTTTCTGGAAAATGAAAAGATATGACTTTCCATTGTGAAAAAAAGTAAGTATTAAATTTGAACACTTGTAACTTTCAGATTAGTGCAATCACTGAAAATGTGCGACTTTTAGATTGAAAAATTTACGACTCCAAAAATTTGACGAATGTAACTTTCCGTCAATGGGAGAAAATGACATTTTGACATTAAAAGGTCATGACTCTTGATTTTGAAAATCAATCCTAGTTGTTATATATTGACAAAGATTATGATCTAATAGCGATACCAAATGAGCTTGTTGGCCAAAATTTTTCACTTCCAATCATGTGCTCAAGTCCCGCTAAAGTAACTTAGCAATGGCTTGACCCATAAGGGCGTCGATACCAAGAGAGATTGTAACCTTCAAAATGCTTAGCCCGCGAAACCCGACCGCGGGACTAGACATGCTCACACCCTGCCTTGAAGGCCTAAAGAGAGAGGCTAGACCGTCACTCGATACATGTGGGTTGGCTCAATCTGCCCATTGAGGACACTTTTAACCCTTAGAAGGCACCCAACAAGGGTATCAAGCAATTTTCTTTCTCCCGAAATCCCTCTCTTCCGCTTACCTCTCCGTCCCTCTCGTTCACCAACCCGAGCATAGGGTCTTCCCGAGGCAAAATCCAAGAGACTTCCTTTACTTTATGGTTCATAGCTAAACCCGGTCCTTCGAAAGTTCGAGCAAATCAGACAAGACCCAAGAAGATCGCGCATCAACATGACTCCGCGATAAAGAATCACGGTAAATCCGTATCGCGAGAGAGGTGGACTAAAGATGACAGAGTGAAATGTCACGGCTCACGTTCTTCCTCCCTTGCCACAATCACTTATCTAATCTAATCTAAACAAAAGACAAAGTGGGTCTTTGTCACATTGAAGACTCCCATGGCACAAGACCAAAAGATCCAAAAATTTTACTAATCTAATGGAAGTGAAAAAACAAGAGTAAATTACAAAGTTGGTGGAGAAACAAAGAGCCCTCGTGTCAGAAAAGGACAGGCGCAGTTAAAATGGTAAATTAAGGTCGATTAGGAAATCAGGAATCGCATCGAGAACTCCCAAACATGGTATAAAACCGACAGTTTGTGTGATCTCCAACCTACGTAAACTGACGATTTGTACTTTTTTAACGGTGGCTGTAATTGGGATTTGGTCCCTCTTTGTTCTTTTCCTACCCCAAAAATTTTAGTAATTAGGCGATTTTGGAAATTTTGTTAGCAATTGGTGTGAAAAGAAAATTTGGAAGGGAGGAAGATAAGTGGGAGGTGATATCCGGGGGGAAAAAATCACCAAAAACCCCAAACTATACCACCTGTGACATATTTATCCCGAACTTTTTTTGTGACACAAAAAATTCCAAACTATGCTATTTGTGACACATTTACCCCATTGTACTTTAGTTTATGGGCATTTTCGTCTTTTTTATTTTTTATTTTTTCTTTCCGGCGAGGGTGGCCTTTGCCAGCGTCAGGTAAGACGCCGGTGAGGGTCGCCCTCGCCTGAGTCGGGCGAGGGTCGCCTCGCCTGAGTCGGGCGAGGGCTGCCTTCGCTCGCCCAGGCGAGGCAACCCTCGCCCGACGCCTTTTCATAACTGGTAACTTGATTGTGGACACCTTTTCATAAGAAGATCGGTTGTCCATTCCACATTTAAATTCTCATACGTCGTCACGGTTCTGCTATCCATGCACTGTGTTGTCTATTATGTATTCAAGATGGTCCCTATTTTTAACGGTTGGAATGGTTTACAGTCGCTGTTTGCTCCGGCGAAAGGGGTTTCGTTTGCAATGAGATATGGCAAAAGCATCTCTCCCGGTGCGTTTGATTATTAGAATCTATTATGATTTTTACGTGTTGTCAAATAATTTTTCACGATTAATGCTGTTTTCAAATGAAATAGATGAATCTCGACGTGGATGTTAAAATAAATAATTTGGTATTAATATAATAATGCATCCTAAAATCAGACATATTTTTAAAACTCAAATGTAACTATCGTATAACAAGATTATAATTTTAATTGAATGCCAGTTATTTAACGAATTAGAAATTTTAATCCGTAGAAGTTTCGTCCATTTCCGTTCCGTTCCGTTCCATTCCGGCCCTTTTTTAAGAAAACCAAACAAAGAAATTAGAACACCTTTTTCTATTTCGTCCCATTTCATTCATATCCTATTCCACAATAGTCCTTTCCATCGTACCAAGTAAGGGTGTGCAAAAGAACCGGGACCTGCCCGAACCGCTCGAAACCGAATCGAAACCGGTGGTTTCCAAGGGAACCGGTCCAGTTCCCGATTTCAATTTTTTGGAACCGGTGGATACCGGTCCGGTTCCCAGTTCCCGATGTGGAACTGCCCACCCGAACCGAACCGATAATATAATAATAATATATATTTTTAAAATTTTTAACTAAAACAATCTGACAAAAAAAATTTAAAAAAAAAGAAGAAAATTTGTTATTATGTCTAAAGGTCTTGTGTAATTGGAATAACCTTGGTCATTTTTTCTAATAATTGATGAGTATGCACTTAATTTATGGATGATGTGATTAATATAACCGATCATAATGTATGAATTGTATGGAAAGTTATGTTATTTTCTTTTTGTTCTGTTAATCCGATGTTGGTCTACGGATTTTTTTTTATTTGTCCAAGAAAACTTGTTGGGACCGGTTCTATAGACCCACTAGGGAACCGGACCGGACCGATGGTCCGGTTCTCGGGTGGATCCATGGAGCCGATGGGTGGGTTTCGGTTCCAATTTTTGGAACCGGTCTTGTAGCAAGCTATCCACGATTTTGGGGCGGGGACCGCCCACCCGGACCATGCACACCCCTAGTACCAAGCACGGCGTCACGTCACATGTTTCGCTTTATCATTTTCTCTCCCCTTCACCAGTTTTTATCTCTCTTTCTTTTGACTATATAATAAACGTCATCCCCATGGACCGACACCTAAAATACTTACACAATAGGATCGTTGCTTCATATCTATCAAAGTAAGAATAGTTAGTAAACACATTCACATAATAACTATGCATAAAAATTCCATTGCCTCATTTTTCCTATTGAAATTTTTTTTTCCATTCCCTTCCTTTCATATATTTAAAATTCTCCACGGTATTGCTTGCTCTCATTTAACTCTTCCAAAAGAAAAAAAAAACAAATTTTATGATTATTTGATTAATTTATTCAGCCGGGCATTTTCCACAATTTCTGAACTTTTTGCCAGTGCAGTGGAATCTGGTCGGTCCGCCCCTAAGGTTGTTGGATTATCAATTTTTCAATTTGGCTTACATCGCAGGGGACAGGCTGATAAAGATGGACTAAGACGGGCTCGATGGCTAAGGAAAAAAACAATTATTGTTGGACACGTGGCGTGTGATTAGTGCGCTATCCCCAATTGACATATATGCCCCCAGCTTTTAAATCAAGCTTGTTACGTTGTACGTGCTAATTTCATCACTCGACTGACGGTAAAAATAGCGATTTGTTCTTGTTTTGTTTAATTTTGGATAGAATTGTTATCGCCAAGCCTGCTGAGTGAAGATTAATAGGGTGGTAACAAATGGGCTAATTATAAAAAATCAACTTTTATCTTGAGTGACAATTCTGACCTGAACTTATTTTTGTTTCAATAAAAAACACAAATTTTTACTTGAGTTTCAAATCTGGCCTTTTGAGACAAAAAAAATTTGGATCAGGATTATTACTCAAGGTAAAGTTGGTATTTTTTTTTTTGGAATTAAGCTGGTAAAAAAGAGTGAAATTTCTTGTCTTTTGGACGGTTCTTACTCGATTTAATCTTCCACGGTTATGTCATAGGAAGAATAGTTCCATGCGTATCTCTCAATTCAATATATCATAAAAGCTAATTTAGGAAGTAATTGACAAATGAATACGTAAAAAAAATGCAATCAAATTGAATTTGTTCAATAAAGACGCTGACATATGACTTTTTTAGAGAATTATATACCTCAGTTGGACATTGACAATTTACTCCACTGCTTCAATATTGCTCTTGTAGAGTGAAAGAGGAAACAAATCTCATGCTGCTCGAGGAAGTAACGCTAGAAGAGGTCAAGCAAGCAACGTTCCAGCTTGGAACCTCGAAGGCCCCGAGTCCGGATGGCTTGAATGGCCAATTCTTTCAGCACTATTGGGCAGACATAAAGGAGATGTATTTTCAGAGTTCAGAAACTTCTTCCATACTAGAGTGTTAAATCCCCAATTAAATAGAATGCTTATTTCCTTGATGCCAAAAGTAAAAAACCCAGAGAAGCTGGAAGAGTTTAGACTTATAAGCCTGTGCAATTTCGCATACAAGATCATCTCAGAAGTGCTAGCAAATAGACTAAAATCATGGCTTCTGAATTTGATAGAAGTTGAATAGAGTGCATTTGTAGGAGGACGGCAAATCCAAGATAATATCCTTGTAGTCCAGGAAGTTTTGCATCAGTTGAGGGTTCGCAAGCGAAAACAAAAATTTTAGGCGGTCTTAAAGTTAGACATGCAAAAGGTGTGTGATTGGATAGAATGGGACTTTCTGAAAGCATATATGATTACAATGGGGTTCAATGAAAGATGGGTGAATTTTGATAATGCAATGTGTTATAACAACCTCACTGACTGTAAAGTTGAATGGGAAACCATTGCCTTTCTTCCAACCTACAAGAGGCATAAGGCAAGGGGACCTTTTATCCCCATACCTATTCATACTGGTTGCAAACTTCCTATCGATGCTGCTGAAAAAATCTGTGCAAGATGGCACCATAAAAGGGATACAACTAAATAGACATTGCCTTGTACTATCTCACCTACTTTTTGCAGATGATTCAATCTTCTTCCTAGATGGGAAGCTACAAGAATGTCAAAACCCGGCTGGAATCATTCACCAGTATTGCTTTGGTTCAGGACAAGCAGTTAATTTGAACAAGTCAAGAATATAATTCAGCAAGGACTACCCTAGTGAATTAAGAAGGAACATGGCTAGAGAACTAAGAGTCCCCGGAGATTGATAACACCGGGAAGTACTTGGGTATTCCTTCTGATTGGGGAGCATCCAAAAAGCAAATGTTTGCTTGGATCCTGGCAAGGATAAATATGAAGTTTGAAGGATGCAAAGAGAACACAATGTCTAAAGCGGGGAAAGAAATTCTGATAAAAACTATTGTCCAAGCATTACCACAATATGCCATGTCAATTTTCAAGATCTCAGTTTTCAGTATGTCGGGTTATTGAGCAAAAATAACAGCTTTCTGGTGGAAGAACCAAACCACAACAAAAGGAGTACACTGGAGGAAGGCCGAAGTGCTAAGACAAAGAAAAGACAGGGGAGGCCTTGGGTTTACGGATTTAACATCTTTTAATAAGGCCATGCTTGGAAAACAGGCTTGGCAATTAGCATAAAACCATACAACTCCGTGTAGTCAGGTCTTAAAGGGCATCTACTACCCTACCAAGTGTTTCTGGAAGGCAGAGAAAGGATCCAGACTATCTTGGGGATGACAAAGCATATTTATGGGGAGAACATCGATTGAAGACTCGGACATGTGATCAGTAGGAAATAGGCAGAACATTAACATCAGGGAAGATAAGTGGCTAAAAAGGGGACCTATAGGGGGATCGGCTAATGTAGGGGACCCGAAAAAAGTTGATAAACTGATAAACCAAGGGGAAAGCACATGGAAGGAACTAGTTCTGCGTAGATTATTCAATGAATAGGTAGTGCGTGAGATCCTTGCAATACATATCAGACCACAAATGAATGAAGACAAACTGATTTGGATTGGCACGAGGGAAGGAGAGTACACTGTTAAGAGCAGCTACAACATTCTTCGCAAAAACGAAAACTCAGAAGCTTAGTGTGCCTCCTCCTCTCATCAATCTCCTACTAAGCTCTGGAATAGGATATGGAAAATAAAAACTCCCTACAAAATCAGAAACTTTATATGGAGTGTATGTCAAAATGCCCTCCCGATGAAGGAAAATTTGTACAGAAGGAGGATGGTACCCAATCCAAATTGCCCAATCTACCGAGCACATGTGGAGACCCTGAAATATTTACTTATTCTCTGCAAATGGATGAGGGAAGTCTGGGATGCTCTTGCACTAAACATCCAGAATTCTGAATACCAAACTTCCAGAATAGACGAATGGCTGATCAAATACATACCCAACAAAAATAACTCACCAGATTTTGAGCTAGTCTCGGTAGTTCTCTGGGAAATTTGGAAAGCAAGGAACAACCTCGTCTTTAGAAGGCACCTCCCAGACCCAAAGTTGCTTGTTGAAAGAGGACAACAATTGCTCAGAAATTTTAGCGGATGGAACAATTTTGACAAGAAAATTGATGCTGCGAATAGCAAAGAGGAGAAGGCATGGATTCCTCCAGAAAGGGGGGAAATAAAAGTAAATATAGATGCAGCTCACCAACCTGGATCATTTGAAGGATCAATTGCCTGTGTGTGCAGCAACTCAACTGGGATCTTGATCGACGACTTTGCAAAGGACGTCCTCGTCTCCTTCGCCAAGCAAGCAGAAATGCCTAGCCATGGTGGAAACCTTGAAATTCCTCTCTCCTCATGTTGGCGAAAGACTAGCTCTAGAGTCAGGCTGCCAGAATCTAGTCAACAGCTTGAAGCATACAAAAAAATCGCCGTGGGAATAGCGTGCTCTCATCAGCGAAGCACGTGGGCTGCTGTCTTCATTTTCGAATTTAAAGCTGCTATATTGTAATAGAAACAGTACCAGTGTGGCGGACTGGATAGTGATGACCCACAGGGAAAAAACACTCACCGAACGCTGGTTGACACGTTCTCCACAGGCACTTAGAGATCTGTTCTGTTTTGAGATCTTGAAAGTGGGTTATGGTTTTACTAGATATAAATGAACAGTTTAGTTCTGACCAAAATAAAATTGAATTTGTTCTGCTAAAGCCTTTATCTATAGCCCGATGAACGGGGGAGTTAATCAGCCAAGAACTTATTGCACATGCTAGTTGATGATGGGGCATGACTTTTCACACGCCCATGATTTCAAAGATGGTTATTTTATTTATTTTATTTTGTTTTGTTTTTTCTCTTTTTTAATCGGACGACTAGGGCATTGCAATGTTCACCTAGGCAAAGGAAAAATTTCCCCGATTCACGTTGAATTCGTGGGAGTAATCATGCTTCCTCAACGACAGTTGTTAAAGGCATCTTGACGTAAGTCTCCCTCTTTTAATCTAGAGGCACGAAAGCCGAGACTTGGTACCTAAAGGCTTGTGGCAAAAACCTTATTAGCCTCGTGTCCCTGATAATCCAGGCTTTTGATATCCACGCGCTTCGATAATTTAAAAACTTTATCAAGATATCCTTTCGATCACAGAGTGTATGAAAGGACTGAGCAGAACGTGAATCATTCCCACGTCTCATGTTTGGCTTGATTTAGGCCCAGTCGGGTGCCGACGGACTAGAGAAGATAGAGACAATCGACTTCCATAGTTCATATGGTGTCGATCCCAATAAGTTGTGATGGATAAATATTCTCGAAACTTCTATGGATCCCTTTCGACGACTCTGGTTACTTGTACATCGTCATAATTTGAGTGCGAAATTCTAATTTTCTGTCCTTCTCTTTTTTTGAGAGGGAAATCATAATCCAAATCACTGACTAGATCAGTGTGGAGTATGGACGACAACTGATCATGGTTTTTTTTCCAAGTCTTGGCAGGCGGATTTCGCTTGAATACCGAGGGGCGATCACGTGACCAGCGACCCATCACACTCCCTCGACAAGCAAAGGCGGGCACGTGCCTCGCCGCCTTCCCAGTACACTCGCCAGCTGTCTTCCGCCTCCTCTCAATTTTAATCAAAACCCGTTTTTATTATTAATATTATTTTTATTTACCGCTCTGGCTAATTAAATCAAATCCAGTTTTTACTTTTTACAGTCAACGGCCGAATTCATTGCGTCCTCCCCGCCCCCCACCGGTGGCATTCACCGCAATAACGGATACCTACCAGGGGCACAACGGTAAATCTCGCGGGTCCACCCGGCCAGGAGCGAGCAAAACTGGTGAAACAACTGTGTCTTCTTTCTTCGTCTTCGCTTTTGTCTCGAGCGGGCGGTGCATGACAGCATGTGGTGTGTGCTGCACTTGCGCTTGCGCTTGCGCTTACACTTGCAGCCAGAGATATAGAGAAAGAGAGAGAGAGAGAGAGAGGGAGGGAGACGACACCGATGCTCTGCGCCATTAAAGATCGGACAACGTGTTCTCTCAAGGTCTCTCTCTCTCTCTCTCTTCCGTGTCTTCTCTTTCTGGGTGTGCTCGCTCGTATGCTCCCAAAAAATGCACAGGCGGGCACACGTCGTCTTGGGCAGGTGAGCGAGAAGAAGAATCGCCAGCAGACCCGGCAGGTCTCCTTTGCGCAAAGCAATGCCTGTCGCTCCCGCACTCCGAAGCTCTGCTCTGCTCTCTCCTTTTCCCCTTCTCTTTTCTCTTGCATGGGAGTGTCCGCTTTACCCTGAAAGAAAAAAACCAGACCTGAAAAGCTCAAAGAACAAGCCCATTTTCGATGAGGAAAAAAGCGCGAAATTTTGTCGGGACCCGCGAAGCTTTTTCTGTACGGGAGTGCGAGAGGGAGGGGGGAAGAGAGAGAGAGAGAGAGAGAGAGAGAGAGAGAGAGAGAGAGAGAGAGAGAGAGAGAGAGAGAGAGAGAGGTAGTTTTCCATGTGCATTTCGCCGGGGCTGCGCTTCGCTTCGGTCAGCTCGGAGTTCTTGGATTGAGCGACGACTTCGTGTGCATTTCGCCGGAGCCAGCGAGCGCCGGTTTCGATCTCGCGAGTGGTTTTCACGAGCGCAATTCTCTGTGCAGGTCCTGGAGCTCTGGGCTGAAGGGCGAGGCCGTGGCTATGGCGAGTGAGGAGGTGCTGTTCGTGATAATTCACGGGTCCGTTTCTCTGTAACAATGTCGCTTCGCCTCGAAGAGGCCGAGCGAAGCGAATTCATTGCTTTCTGAATTGAAACGCTTTGCTTCCTTTTTCGTTTTGCGCCGCTGAAAAAGCGGGTCAACGGGCTTAACGCAAAGTCATATTCTGTTGGGTGAAGCTTTTCTCAGTTCGCTCAATCTCGCTGCTGCAGGTGAACTTCCGGAGCACTCGCGGGTTCATCTGAAGATCTCGCAGGGTAGCTCTTGATCCGGCTCCGTAATGTTTTGGCTTTAACGGAACGACGTGATTTTCGAAGAGCTTCGAAAATTCGATAGTGGTGACGGGATAGAAAGAAGCTTCAATTCGGCTTTGCATGTGGTGAATTGGGACCGGAATTGCTGTCTCCACGCAACTATTAGCACCTTCTTGACATCTTTCAGTGGAGGGTTTAACGAGTAAAAATTTGAATCAGAGATCCTATGTTGGGCTTGTAGAATTCCTGGTCTGAGTCCAGCTGAGTCAATTCCTTGCGCTTGGCGGTCAACATGGCTACTTGGGAAGCTTTCGGAGAGATTGCGAATGTGGCCCAACTCACCGGCCTCGATGCCGTCCGGCTGATTGGGATGATCGTGAAGGCCGCCAACACGGCGCGGATGCACAAGAAGAATTGCAGGCAGTTCGCTCAGCACCTGAAGCTGATCGGCAACTTGCTGGAGCAGCTCAAGATCTCCGAGCTCAAGAAGTACCCGGAGACGAGGGAGCCTATCGAGCAGCTCGAGGACGCGCTGCGGAGGTCTTACATCTTGGTCAACAGTTGCCAGGACCGGAGTTACCTCTATCTGCTGGCCATGGGGTGGAACATCGTGTATCAGTTCAGGAGGGCTCAGAACGAGATCGACCGGTACTTGAAGCTCGTCCCCCTCATTACTCTCGTGGACAATGCTCGAGTTCGGGTAAGGATTTTGTCTTTTTGGTCTTGGTGACGTTGTTGTGGATGATTATTGTGATCGTAAGACCATGTCGTGTAGTTGATACTGATGGCATATCTGAGACGAGGATTGCGTGTGTTGGTAAAAGAATTCCCTAACCTTTAATCAAAGGGTCATGTCCATAGATGCCGATGATATGTGTTACCGACAAGGTTACAGAATTTTCTCAATAGCATTCTGAGTGATGACTTGATTGCAATGAAGTTTAAATCGGGTCAGCTGATGATGGATCTCGGACAAAATTTTGTTTAACTTTGGTTAGCTTACCAGGTATAAGTCCATGGAAAAGTGGTGATTGGAAGGAAAACCCGGGTAGTTCATCCGAAAATTTATATGCCCAGTCTTGTCTGTAAATCCTCCATGGATCTTGCTTTATCTCCGAGTCCTCATTGGGAAAGATCATTTTGCTTGACATGGTGGATCTTTTTGTCATTAATTTACAGGAAAGGTTGGAAGTTATCGAGAGGGATCAGCGAGAATACACATTGGACGATGAGGATCAGAAGGTGCAAAGTGTAATCTTAACGCATGAGCCTTCGAGAAATGAAACCATGATGCTGAAGAAGACTCTGTCCTGTTCCTATCCAAACCTCTGTTTCAATGAGGCTCTGAAGAAGGAGAACGAGAAGCTTCAACTGGAACTTCAACGGTCACAGGCAAATTTGGATATGAGTCAGTGTGAAGTAATTCAGCGCTTACTTGAAGTCACAGAAACTGTTGCCTCAAATTCACTCCGTGATGATGGTTCACCTGTCAAAGAATCCAAGAGAAAGGAGGAAAATACCTCTGACGCTGATAGTGATAGAGAACATTCCGCTGGTGAAACATATCCTAAAAAAAGTTCTGCTAGCAAAACTTCGAGGTCAGTCTTCTTTGAAGTTAAACTCCTGTATGTATCACCATCACCACTGTTGCCTTCAGTAATCGACTCCTTCCCACTCTTTCATGGACTCCTGTCTGGCTAATGTACTCAAGTCTGTTAAGTTTAAGAGTGATCACTTGCAAACAACAATAGCACTTTGGTTGGGATAATTTTGCTCCTTCCTCGTATCACTTCATTGACTTAAACTGACAAATGACCCAGTTTTGATCCTGTTTAACCGCTTTCATCCTCGAAGTGTCTTAGTGCTTGAGGTGTTCCTACGAATATGCTTCATGTATTTCATTACCTTGTGTCCAGCTTGAGGAGTTGGAAATGTCTTTGACAATTTGTTTCTTCTTTCGATGGACAGAAGTACATCATCAGTCTCCTTGGACCATGATCTGCGCCCATCTAAAGGTTCATATGGGCATTATGACTGGCACACTGACTTACTGGACTGTTGCTCAGAACCACTTCTATGTAAGTTCCCTCCTGCAACTTCTTGTGAGACAACCATAAAGTTCGACATCTCATACTTTTACCTGTGAGAAATTTGTAAACCTCAGTGAGTTCAACCCAATGATTTGACATCTCCCTGTCATTGGACTCGCCAAAGCCGTTTATCTTTATTCCTTTCCGCCCCGGGGCCCCATTATTCCACAAATCCTATAAATTCTGTGTTTATGACAGTACCTCCATTATCACCACCTTTCACACTTAATTGATGGCATATGAGGCTCACTACCTCTATCCACAGAAGCAGTTCCTTTTTCCCTTAGTGAAGTGTTAAGCAGGGGTTTTCAGAGGAACTATCTAGTTCCCTTCCCTTGGAGTGGTCTACTGTTCCTCACACAGTGGTCCTTCGCTGTGTATGAACCCAGACATGCAGACAACGTTTTTCTTTTGAAGGGGCAATGGTTAGCTATATGTATGAATGCCGATTTGTGTTACTGTCGAGCACGTGTTCTTGATTCATGTGCAATATGCCCTGCATTCTTACAACTTACCTTGATATGCAGGCTTTAAAACATTCTTCTGCCCTTGTGATACATTTTCGAAGATTTCTACTGTGGCAACTAAGAGGCCTATGAGTAAGCAAATCTCATGCCATACACTTATTTAGCTTCCATTATAAGATAACCTTAATTATATGGCTGATCGTTTGTTTGATGTCTGGATTGTCTATGAATTATCATGCATTCATTGAGCATTAGATTGCATAGACTCCGAACCCCCACTCCCCACTAGCGGGAACAGCAAAGAAGAGTAGGAAAAAGAGAGATTGAGAGGTGGAGAAAGTAGTCGGGGTTAGTGGCCCATGTGTCAGCTCCCTGATGAGATAATATGTGGTCTGTCTACCACAGGATTGTCTATCATATGATGCAAAGGTACATGACTTATGCTCATGCCCAAGATAATTTGTGGAAGAAAATATTTCAATTAGTTGTTACCATATTTGTACAGGAAAAGGCATAAAAATTGAAGCGTAGAATTCTGTGGAGATTTCATTTATACATTTAGTGTTTTTCTTCTGCTTGAAAAGGCAAATAACATACAAGATCTACGCCTTTGGAGACAGCGTTAAAGGAAGGAATTTTAAGAGGCACTCTTGCTCTTGGCTTAGTTTTTTTGCTCATAGTCATAAATGTTGACTGTCAACTGAGTTAGCTCTCCAATTGCCATCCATTAGTCCTTGTATGTCTGATGTGGATGCCTTGTCGGTCAGTGCTTCCAAGGAAGTTAAGTTTGTTCCTCTATTGAAACTGTCAACCTGAAATGCAGAATTACTTGTGCGTGTGCTAAGTAAAACATCTTTTAGTTCAAGATCTTCCAGTTACTACTCCCTTTCCACTTTGGAAGAGCTTGAATGTTCTCTTACATCAAACAGACACACCAAATGCTTACTAGTATCAATGTTTGCCAGTAATCTGCGTGGAAATTCCAGTATCCTGATACTTACTTGGTCCAATTCACATGAGCTTGAATCACCAAGTCTTTGATGGACCAAAGATATTTTCTCATTTCACAATTATAGTCTCTTCTAACCACTTCATTTCAGTAAACACCCTCCATTGAATGTTCTAGTAATGCAGAACACATCTGTATCATGAGAACATAGGAAAAATCTCACTATAGTCCTATGCTCATGCTTCCAAAGTTGAGCATCCTTCCTTGCTTCCATCATTTGTTGTTGATTTTACCTCAGTTGGTCTACGCATATTTTTTTAAGATGGTTATTCTGCTGCAGTTGTAAGTCAACTACAACATCACAGCTTTACATCTTGTCTGGTTTTCATGTACTGTTAGGCAGTTTTTCGTGATTCTCTGAAGATGAACTTGTCTATGAACGTGTAGCATTGGTGCATGTAAAAAAAATGCCTTTACGATGTTGAAACTTTGAATTTGAAGTACATCTTTTTATGCGTTTGCGGAGGTCACAAAGTGTATGCACTTGTGGATCCACGCATAGCAATACATGAGTGTACACTCTGTGCCGGTTATCTGTCTGAATATGAAAATGGGGAATCACATGATTGTAATTAAGCATGTAGTCCTCAAATGTAATTTTGACAACTTTGCATAATTTTAAGGACTCCGTGCTTCCTTCTATTTCATGAATGCTACTGAAGAAATTCGCACATATTCACCAGGTGCAGGCGAAGCATGCAATGACTTGTTGGCCTATTCGTTAATACTGTCCTGCTGTTGCTACACGTGCTGTGTCCGAAGGAAACTCCGCAAGATGCTGAACATAACGGTAATTTTCTTATCAAACGTCAAAACCTGTCATATTTACTGAACCGAGCGATGACAAAGCTGAATGAATTATCTTTCCACTTGATCCTCTTCCTCTCCAGGAAGATGATCTTGAAATTTTTTGGGAATTTCCAAACGGTCCTGCTGATAGTGGGTATGGCTCCAAATAACCTCGACCCTGATTCTATAGGATTTCGGGTTTATTAAGTTGGAAGTTCCACATTTTCTTTTTGTGAAATTGGTGTGCTAATTTTCACGGAGCATAGGCTTACAGAGTTATTTGCTTTGGATGGTACAACGGATTCCAAGGATAGGAGAAGAGAACTACTCACCCTAGTTGTATTCTTCACTTTTCGTCGTCTAATTTTGGCAGGGAGGTTGGTTTGATGATTTCCTCTCCCATTTTATGTGCTGCTGCTGTGCCCTTGTCCAAGAATGGAGAGAAGTGGAGATCCGAGGGCTCTGTGGTAAGTCCTTCGACTTCCCTTGTCAGCATAAGAATCTCATATCTTGTGTGAGCAGCAACAGTGTTCAAAGATGATACTGAAATATATCTTTGAAACGATCTCCATGTGGCAAAGCCCTTTCCTTTTACTCTGTTCTCGTTGCATCCACATGCATGCACGCCCGCAAATGCAGTCTCAAAGTTCCTCGATTGCTATGAGGCTCGGCCGATTTTTTTGACTCGAGGCATAAATTTTTTTTTGTTTCGAATCTTTGCGGATTCTTGAAACTGAAAAGGAGACGTATCTTATGTACCGACCTGCAGGTCCTGAGAAGACGAAAACAAGCCCTCCTCCCTCACAATACATGGAATCTTAAGCAGCACTCGCGAGCGGAGCGCATTGGATGCCTCGGGAACATAACATAGAGGCGATATCTAGTCACCTCCAGGAACTTCTCTGGCATAACATACACACACTGTAAAGCAGTTCCTTTAAAATCTCTCAAACTCGATAGTCTGGTGTATCATAGAACGATCCTCGGTGTCGGCCTGCCGTTGTCTTAAATTTGGTTTTCGCGTCTGTTCATACCAAAATTTGCGACCACACAGGGTGAATGAGATCCTTCAAATTATGTTGTTGTGCTCTTCTGGGTCAAAACGACCATTCCTGCCATTAACTTGAGCAGCTATGTGATGACAGCTCCGGAGGATGGAGTGGAGAGTTCTGCTTTCAAACGTATATTTTAATTCTTGATGCGATCGTACTTAAAGCAATAGCAAATAGCTTCATTTCTTATCAGTCGGACCCGAGCATGGGCTCGGGCAGTGGAGATAAGATCACATACGTAGACCCGTCAAATGGGTGGGTCGGATAGAAATTTGTCCGACCCAAATTGACGCATTTGATCAATTTTGATTCATTTCCATGCAATATGGATCTAATAACTCATTCTTGACTCGACTCGTATCCGATCTGATCTATATTGCTAAAATATTTCTATATTTAATTCAATTTAAGAAAATTCATATTCAAGTCAAGGTGAGAGAGTGTGGAACGAGTGGAAAGAGAGAAAAAAGAAAGTCATAGAGATAGACTAAATCTAAATAAGTTGTGAACTTATTTAACACTTATATTATTTTAGGCTTTATTACTCTAAATCTATTTATGATACATTCACTGCATGCAATAAATCCGTATAACGACTCAACCCCTTAAATATGAGCAAATATGAGCTAAGTTGACTGGTCCAATATATACGCACGACCTCCGAATACTCTATATAAAAGGAAAAATCTATCACAACTTGTAATAGGAAACCAAATAAAATACAAAGACTGTAGCGGATAAATCCTTCAATTAAAGTTCATGCCCCGGCAGCAGATTTAGATTTAGATTTGACTTAGATTTTCTTTTTCAAAATTCGGCAATAGGATTGTACTAAATTTCGAAAAAAGAAATCGCACAAGTGGGGGTAATCGAATTATTAAAACGCGTTCAGAAATCTAAATTAGGCGAAGTGCATCGTTATTTTTGGCAACAAAATTTTTTTTAAAAAAAAAGGGAACTAAATTTTTTTTGGCCGAAGAGTCCCGTCGGATTGAGGGGAGAGAAGACAACTTCCTCTTTTCGCGAACCTTCCCGAAAAAAAGAAAACCGAATCGAAATCGAATCGAATCGAATCGTGTATAGTTCCGGGATGGATACGCCTTCCCACGTTAGCCGACGATTGGATCGAGAAAAAGGCAAGCCCCACACGTGTCTGCGCCTCACTGGCCGGGGCGGTACCGATACCCTACCCCGCGCAGCACCTGATCGAGCTCTCCCTGTCTTATATATACACAGCGCGCAGCGCTGGTCGCGTCTGATCGATTTCGCGATTTGGTTTTCGGGAAAAGCGGACGAGGCGAGCGAGCGAGCGAAAAAGTCCGTCGTTGATTTCTTCGCGCGGGGGGGAAAGAGAGGGAGGGAGACGACGATCCTTCCTTCGCCGCCGGCGGATCTTCGGGGATTGGTGGGGGAGCGGATGGCGTCGCCGAGGAAGATAACGCTGCGGAGCTCCGACGGGGAGTCGTTCGAGGTGGAGGAGCTGGTGGCGGTGGAGTCGCAGACGATCAAGCACATGATCGAGGACGACTGCGCCGACAACGCGATCCCGCTGCCCAACGTGACCAGCAAGATCCTGGCCAAGGTCATCGAGTACTGCAAGAAGCACGTCGAGTCCGCCAAGGCCGAGGATCGCGTCAACGACGACGATCTCAAGGCCTGGGACGCCGAGTTCGTCAAGGTCGACCAGGGCACCCTGTTTGACCTCATCCTGGTCGGTGATTCTTCTCCTCTTTCCCTTCTTGTTTTGGTCTTTTTTTTTAATTTTTGGGCAGGAGGTTGGCGTGTTGGTCTCGAATTAGGTTTTGGTAGGCTATTTTGATGGGGATTCGGTCGGGGCTAGGTTTTGGAAATCGGGGGATTAGGGTTTCGCTTGTTCGGTCCGATCGATTTTTTGTGCTGAAAAAGCTGGATTTTTTTTCCGTATGAGATTGGGAAGTTAGTGGCTGGTCTTGATGAGGGATTTAGGGGATTTCCGTTGAATTTGTCGGGTGTAGGCGGCTGAAGAGAAGGACTGGGGATGGCGGCCTGTGTTTGTGTGAAGTTTGATCTGTTGATAGAGATGCGTTTCATGTGTTTCCACTTGTTCTCTTTTGTTTTTCCTTTTTTTTTCCTTCTCATGTGTCTGGCAAGTAAGATCAGTTTGCTACAGAACGTCACGCTAACGGGGTTGAACGGTAAACAAGGACTGGAATTGGATGCTTTCTTTTCAATTGGTATGCATCACGATATGTGCATCCTGGTAGCCTCTGTAAATTAAATTACACAGACCGGCCTATATACAATAGGAAACCCTTTTAGTTTTGGGGAGATTAGTTGAATTGTCTGGAAAGTTAGATTCGTTGGGAAGATTTTGTTGTATATCGAATTTTGCATATTATATTCTTAATTATGAGGGCATGAAGAACTAATGTTGAGCAATGGTTTTAAATAGCGGGGGCAATTCCCTGTTGTTCCTATATACCTCATTGTATCAATCGGTGCGTGGGTATTAATGGCTCTTTTGGCATGCAATATAGATTCAATTATAATCCATGTTTCTCTAAATGCTTACTTTGTCAATCTGTCTTATGGCTCATGTAATAAATATATAAAGAAAGTTTGTCTAATTGCTTTCTTCGATTGGGTTGGAAACTCACTGTGAGAAGTACTTCCATAGATATTTTTTTTTTCCTTCCTTTATGGAAACACTTCCACCTTTTAACCGGCAATATAGTTTGCTTTTCACTGAATAAGCTACTTGGTCTACATCCACTATTAAGTGCTTTTCACAGTGCATGTTCAGATTATGTGAGCCATGCGTATGCTCCTTTAAACGACATGTTGAAGACTTCAAGTAGCATCTTTGATATGAAGTGCCTTTCTAGGTGTACATTTGTTAATTTTTTCTCACATTGAATTTAGGGACTGTAATTATCCATAAATTTAGCTTCAGATGTTGGTGCTGTATTTGACGTGCCTTACCTGCACCTTGTGCTAAGTACTGCTAAATTTTTAGTTGTTGTCTTAGCCTTTGAGGCCGGAGTATGAAATTTTTTTGTGTGATTAAACATCACATTGTTTGATGTTTCTGCATCCTCCTCTAGAACTATGTTATCGAGTCATAAATCTTTAAAAAATATTGGGGAAGGGAAACCGTGTTCAATCTTTTTTTCACTGAGGAATGAATTGGTAATTTTCACATTTAGCCTAGAATTAGGAAACTAGTGCTTGTCCTGCACCCACACAACTGCACAATTTGTGTGGGAGGGTCTAACACAGTGGTGGCTTCCACCTTGAAGCTGATTGTACAATACCAGCCTGGACGGGGTCTCAGACATTGGAGAAATCTAAATGTTCATTGGATATGCCAAGGTCTTGATTTTAAAGGGTTACGTGTCTCAACAAATGACGAACTTGATGCGACATGGCCCACTTTTTTGCTCAAAACTGATCCAATTAGTTACTTGGTTTGACACTTGTGTGAATGTGTGTTTAATCAGGCTGCAAACTACCTGAACATCAAGAGCTTGTTGGACCTGACATGCCAGACGGTGGCCGACATGATCAAAGGCAAGACCCCTGAGGAGATTCGCAAGACCTTCAGCATCAAGAACGACTTCACACCAGAGGAGGAGGAAGAGGTGCGGCGGGAGAACCAGTGGGCGTTTGAATGATGTCTTTTAAGTCTCCGCTTGAACAACCTATGGAGATTTGTGTTTATTTTGCTGTGTCAGTTTTTTAGTTGTTGAAATATCCAGTATGACTTTTGCTTCGATCCTGAATGTAGATAGTGGTTCATTATGGTCGCGTTATTGGTTGGCGGGAGCCTGGTTTAGGACTCCAGTTCCCTTTCAATGTTAGTAAAATTCTCCAGACTGGTGGCCTTATTATTTTGTTATTACAGTGTGTATGCATTTGAACCTTGATTCGGTTGATTGTGGTTGTCCGTGTTCCCCGTGGTTGAATGAGCTGCCGGCCGGATGGAATATATATTCTAACGAATCGGGCCATGGATCCTATACACCATTTATACGAGTGTTCGGGGATTGGCATCAAACCTGCAGCGTCATGTCCTAGTGCCAGGGGTAGGAACATCGACTGCTGTCAGTCGATTATCGCCGTACATATCATTTTCACATCGATTTCGTGCGCGACTTACTGAGTATTACAGGTTTAAGCAGTTGATTGAGTTGTTGAAAATATTGATTAAAATGAGAAATAGGACCCTGAAGAGTATGCTCCATGGGATGATGGGAGAGAGAGAGAGCGCTCAGACGGGAAATTTTCTTCTTTGTTCTGATGAAAGTTGACCAAAAAAACAAAAAAGTTTCCGTTGCCGGGAATCGAACCCGGGTCTCCTGGGTGAAAGCCAGATATCCTAACCGCTGGACGACAACGGATCTACGAGTTGAAGGTGTGAAATATTATATATAGTTGCTACAGACTATAATTTTCTAGAGAAAAATAAACTAAGAGATACGACGCTGTGTAAATTTGTCGCTTCTTCTGTACTGTGCCAATCAGCCACAATTTGATTGTCCACGATCTTTTTGCTTATGGAACGATCATCTAACGATAATTTCTAATTTTAGCTTTGCTTTACCTCAAATTGCTTGGAGGGTGGAGAGATGTCGTTATAATGCCGCACGAGCAATTCGTCCAACTAATATCAAGTAATCCCTGTACTTTCGAAAATAAGACAATGAACTCTTTAAATAGATGTATTAACTCCTTTTTTTTCTTTTTACCTTTCTTTCCTTCTGAATTGCGATTATCCCTGATTTCTCTCAAGTTTTGATTTTGAAAGATCAATCTTGATAGTTGCATGCCTATCTTTTTCGGTTTTAGTATGAAGCTTTTCAAGATATACATCTTTCTGCGTTTGTCAAATTGGGCACGTTCGATGTCATTTCTCTAAATTATTTCGAGGTTTTTTTTTTGTTTTTATGTCTCCTTTCATCAATTCTTCATAGTTCAGGAAAAAACTTTCTCCTCTAGACATAGGAAAGAATCAAGCATCTTGATTCAGATTAATTTAACTTAAACCCAAAGAAAAAGCTTTCTCCTCCAGACTGACCTAATTTGAGTCCAGGAGAGGCGTCTGACATATAACTTAAGTTCACAAACTACTGAAGAGAAAGAGAATAGTTAGCTATAAAATGCTCAAAAACTAGCCTACCATGAGGTTGAACCCCAACTCAATATGTATCTAGCATGGGACGTGGTTTTATCATTCGAATAAGTTCTCAGATAAGAAATTGAAAGAGTTAAGATGGCGAAGAGAAAAAAGGAGGAGAAAGTCGATGGAAAAGGATAAAAATCTGAGGTTTTGCTTCAATGGTGAAAGTACACCGACTCAAAAAGCTTTCCCGGCCCTAAAGCATCCCGTACTCGAAGAAGCGTTATCGATCAAACAAGGCAAAACCATCCACAGTAAATGAAAGTCCTAACTCTTAAGAATGAAAGACACGGCATGTCGTACGAAGTCCTAAACGGAACAACACCCGAACAGAGAGGTCCACCATTCCAACGCAAGATTCACCACCAAACTCCGACAAAGTTTGCACAAACCAGAGAGCCAACTGATTTGCAATCCAATTCGTCTACGATTTTTTTCACACGTTTAGTTCGACAATGAAGTGGTTGAACCCTACACACAAGAATGTGATTTAAGAATCAGCAACTCTGTGAACTCGACACCACAGGGTACATAACTCGGGTAACTTTCCGATGGATTGGCAAATTCGCGGTCTCACCACCCCTGCCTACCTACCAACAACTGGCATTTCGAAAATGGAGTTACTCGAAGCACGGACAAGAAAGAGTTTCCCAATTATAAATCTCCACCCTGTAGCTTCGTACGTAAATAAATGCGCAAATACTAAGGAAAGAAAACGTCCATGTCTCTTTTCTTTAATGAAAAGAATGGTCCCTGTCAGTTGCCTCCACAATGTAAAGAGTACAAATATAACATTCACAACTCGTCACAGGAAAAAAAGAAGAGTTTCTAGAGTTTCCGATCTCCGATTCACATACCACCGAAAGCATCGGATCAGATCAGATCAGATCAGTAACTCTCAGGAATATCATCCACACAATGGTCCAGGAGTAGTACATGCAACAAAAAACTCTTCGAGGTCCCGAAGAAAGTGCGATTAAAAAAACAATTTTTCGTATTTGACAAATGAGATGAGCACTAACAACTTCGAAAGTCGCGCATGAGTGTAAGTACCAAGACTTCTGGCGCACCTTCCGCAACTGGTACGCCAACCCCCTCCATTGTTGCCGCATGCAATATGTTGTCCACTATCGGTAACTTCCCGCGATCAGAATCGTCCTTCACATGGAAAGAAAATGTAATCTGACCCCAAAGATTGAAAAAATGAACTAAGGGGCAGCAAAGGGACACGCAACAAAAATCCCCTCATGATGTCATCAGCATATAGACCATAAACATCTATAGAAAATTTCCACAAAACCACATGAATAAACCAGTATACTCATGCAATCAGCACGACTCAAGGACTTCAATTGCACACTCTTCTGCCCTTTCACGATATTGTATCTTCTGCTCCTTTTCTTTCGTTTACTCTGGATTTGTAAGCCACGGTAAGACTACAAAGCAAGCATAATATTAGTCATAACAAATCCTCCATGATCCCTTCTTGGTAAAACATGCAACAGCATGTGCTTCATGTGCTTGTTCCTGCAGGGCTAGTCTGGCCTGTTTCGCCAATACGATTGAGCTCCTCTAACGTCCTTGATATAGCCGCATGAGCATCAGGATGACCGACCATATTGTCAAACCTTGTATCCCTGACATTGAGAGAGACCGATTCAATTCCAGATGCAACAGTATCGTGACTCAGAGAGTCAGGGAACCGAGGGCTTGTGACGCCTGAAGAATAAGCAGATGTAGACAAGACCCATCTCATCCAATCAGCGCGCCTCCTGACTTTCTCGGCCTGTGGCTCATAATATAAGGCACAAGAATGATCATAAGTCAGAGAAGAAGAGAACCGAATCTGGTTGTGCAAATTATACAGGACATTCTGTAGCACCACACTAACAGACAAGTGGAGTGAATCCTACTGAACTGCTTGAAAAAGATACCTGCACTTCCACAATAGCTGAAGTTCGCACAGCATCCAATATGAGCTGTACATCAGTGGTCAACTCCATGACCTGGATCAAAACAACATTTGCAGTGAACACAAAAGTTTATAAAAAATAAATAACAAGAATGACTAGCATCCAATATAAGCTGCAATAATTTTGCCTTGTATGGTACATGTAAACCTGGCAAAAAGCCTGTGTCTATGTGGGAGACCTGAACTAACGGAGGACCAGGATAAATAGCCTAATTTCCTAATTAACTAGTTTTTCTCATCACAAAGAAATAGTGCAATATGCATGATCAAAGCTTGGGGTGTCACTAAATACCAAAAGATGGCATCAAAAGTAAATCATTATAGGTGAAGTCATCAGGACCCAGTACAGAAAATCCCATAAAAATTCCACAAAGAAGATGCATGCAAAGCTATCAAAACAAAAGAAAAGCAACAAATGAAGGAGGAAAATCTTTCGATTAACCTTGTTCAGTCAACCAGCCAACACACAGTAAAAGGCAGAGTCTGCATCGTCCCTCAGAAAAGGTTTTTGGGGCAAGGGGAATGGCCTTTTGGCCAAAATTTACATAATAGCAGAAAATTATGTGAACCAGCCAATGTTGCAGAAATTGTCCGATTCATGGTCCAAATCATATGATTCATTTTAATTCATCTTTTAAAAGATTCGACCAGCACTCGCCGCCTCCAACTCCAGCCATCAGACCTCCAAGGACTGTTGAATTCAAGATGCATGCCCTCTAAGAAGGCTCAGCTTCTCAACACCTCTGACTTGGGCTCTACAGTCCTCTGACCCTCCCCTATTCTGTACCTCTGACCTACCTCTTTAGCTTGTTTCAACCACAAGCACAGACAAGTCACAGCTTGTGTGTGTAAGAATAGTCTCATCTCATTTGAATGCTTCAGTAGAAAGCAATACAAATGTAGTTAAAATAGAGATTTGGCTTGTAGAATAGTAACGAGCCAAATCATGGAAATTGAGTTAACTAGCTGCCAAATCTTGTGCCTAGTGAAGTCGAAGTAAAATCATGAGTTGACTAAGCAAAATTGCCAAAACTGCGAGTCAACTAGTTGAGCATCGTTGAGCTGACTTTATTAGCCCAAGCCCCCTTCCTTGGGAATTGCAGGCTTCTTTTTGGCCCAACAGCAAATAAAACAATGCAGGCCATATTGAAGTTTTAATGAAATGGTCTGTCAGATCAGCACAAATCAAAAAAGAAAAGAAAATAACACAATAAAATAAAATAAAGAAATATAATCCCCTCATGCCCAATTCACAACAGTGCAGTGGGCTCACTCTTTACTCAACGAAGCAGCCATAAAAATCCCCTTTACCACCAAGCAACCACCAATAACCTTCAACACCACCCCATCACCTTCAACCATTCAGCAGCAAAAAATAATAAAGCTTCGAAGTTTTTTGTGGCATGCACATGTTTTCCTAAATAATCCTAAATTGTATGAATATTTCTATATACCATGCAGGCAGTATAATGTATTTGATCAACATGCTTCTACCACTTATTTAATGGTATGCAACTTTTTGTTATGGTATGTATCAAACTTTATAAGCTTTGTAAAACCTTACCATTTAATGATTTGATCTTACAATTAAATTTTGTGGAGGCCATTCCAACATCCTAGTTAAAAAAAGCAATTTTAACTACCTCGGCAAATAGTTTCCATTGTTTTTGTGTATTTAAGGTCCTTGTTGAAGTGTCATGAATTTTCTTTTATGTGTTCTAGGCCATTTTTTTTTCTTTTGGTCTTTTTACAATATTAGAAGTTACAAGTTGAGTTGGCTACGGCACAAATAGAGTAGTATCAGCTATGAATCTCTGACTTCCTGTTTGCATAGAGTTTCCCACAGAAATGCAAATTAAAGTTTATACCATGTCAATGAGGTCCCAAAACGAAAGTGCGAAATTTTCTCAACAATTTACCTATCATGCTTTTTTATGCGCTTTTGCAACTAATAGCTATGTTCTAGTAAGAAATGACATTCCTTTTTACCAAAACTTTTCAAAATATGAGATTTACATAAAGGATTGGGACCTCGATTCAACTACACTGCAATCACCTACAATCCATTGTGAATATATCTAAGTGTCCAACTAGTAAGTCATAAGTTGACACCAGAGTCAGATCTAGTTACCTGGAGCAAGTTTTCCATTTGAAACTAAACAGATCGAGGCACAGCAACATGGCCACCAAGAAAAAGGACAAAACCAAGATAATTCAAATCATTGCTGATTGGTGTTAATCATCTATCATGACATCAAAACAAGATATGTTGATTGATGTATTGAAATTAAGGGAGTGAATAATGGCAAAGCAATTTGAAACTATAAGGACTACCAGAGCACTTCAATCAGATTTAAACTTAAGATGGTAAATTTCACTGGTGGTCACTTAATTGGTGCACTTCGCAATCAGATTAGTAAACTTTCATGTGATCACCAAATACATGAAACCTCTGTATCTTTGCAATTAAAGCACTTTGACCGAAATTAACAATTTTAAGCTTGGTGCTAACGTGCCCCTGCCACTTGCCAATATAACATGGAGTTCAGTTGCACACTTATGTCAGCAAGAAGTGAAGATAGTTTAAAAATCAGACAATAAAAAAGCAATGAAGCGACTAACCCCCTACCCCTCAGGGGAGGGATGTCGACTAAGAATCGTCGGAAAGTACATTGCAGCACTCTGCCATTATCAAAGAGGGTCATTTCCCTCCATCATTGCTTGCAGAAGGCCTACAACACTCACAGGGGATGCAGGATGGTCACAGCCCCTCAAGCCTTTTTTCCCTTTTGTCGTTTTGTTCTCTTCTTAAATTTTTGAATATTTTAAAAAAATTTACTCAAAGATGACACTGTCCAACCAACTCCATGGAGCCATACCACTATGTTAGTACTTCGCCAAAAACTTGTTCAAATTCTGATCAAAGTACAACAATTACAATGTGTTAGAAATGGTATCAAAGCCAATGCTATCCTTTTTGCGAATGAGTGTGATAAAAAATTCCATGTGAATGTGCATATTCAAAATTCCAAGCGCCGCTCTTAGTCCGACTTGCACATGAGAGGAGGTGTTGAAGGATTATCCCACATCGCTTGACAATGGGACCCAAATATTCTTTATCTTCATATGGTCTCCCTCCACCTATTAGCTTAAGCTTTTGGGTTGGAATTTCTAACACAATGAAATGAATGTTTGACCAATTTGGTGATTTAAATCATAGCTCATTAATCTATTGCATAAAGCACCCAAATTTAGCGATACCGATGAAATTTACCCACTTAAAGTGATATGTAAAAAGCAAGATTTGGGTAAAAACGATATTGCTTGCAGAGTCCGACCATCTTCAAAACTACATGTACGGAAGTTAAAACATTGGAGGAGCCAATCTTTGCCATAACAGAAAAACCGTCCAGAAATGAAAGAGGACTTCCAATCTCCAGTGCATTTGAAACCACATTCATTTAGGCCGAAAACATATAACTCATCAAAAGCAATGTTGGATGGTTGACTTCCAAACCTCGAAGTGCATGGTCTTACAAGTGGTATATTGTAATATCACACACACACACACACACACACACACACACACACACACACACACACATAAAGGGAGTAATCTGTTACTGCATTTTTAACAAATACACCAACTTCATTAAAAAAATAGCAAAAGTCACAGTAGATCCCCGATAGTTAAAGACGACTGTCTATAATTAGCTCAAGACAAAAAGGATTATCAATCTCAAAGCCTAAAAACTACTAAATCAATCACGAAACTTGAAGCAATTAGCTAGACATAAATGCTACAATGGGACTCACCAAAAAGACAACAAGAAAGCAACTAACTAAATTATAACCACAGGACCAGGAAACCAACACTTTTGAGGCCAACATACCATCAATAGTCAGCTGATAAGGGTTCAGGCGTTCAATTTAAGAAGTAATACAACAAAAGAAGAAAAGAATGAATAGAGTTCAATTGTCTGCAAGTAGAGGATAAATTAACACCCCAGATATCTTCCTCTGGAAGAATGGTACAATAGAATTGACGTCATTTTGAATCTGGGTGAAACTATATCTTTAATCAATCAGCCAACAAAGCACGACTTGATGATAGATGAAACTAGAAGGTAAAACCCAAAATATACCGCAACTTGTGACTTTCCTGTATTGCACAAGATAATACTAAATTAAGTTCAAGAGTGCAAACTTCTGATATATTCAAGGAAAACTTACTTTTTTAAACCCTGCAATAACAGCTATAGAAACCCAGCCCTGTTTATCCATTTGCCGCCGCAAATATATATCCTTCACAAGATTCTCATTACTGCACCAGCCAAATATGGAGGATGATTCCAGTCAACTTATGAAAACTAGCAACATGCTCGAGAAACAAAGAGTGACTTGTTTAAAGGGGGGAAAACAGCAGAAGTACCTGAAATAATACTCTATCTGTCTAACTATTTGAACATGCAAGAGGTGATTAGGAGGCGGCAAATAAACCATATGAGGCTGCATGGGCTGATAATAAGGAACATTCCGTAAATCCATCGATGGAATTTGGACATAATACACTGGAGCCTCTGAAAAAAATAAAGAACATCAAAGCAAATCTTTCAGATGATAAGTTTCGACAGTTAACATAGTCTGCCTTACCAGGAAAAACTACAGGGCCGCCAAAAGGCCGAACTGAAGCAGGTCCAATATATGCACTAGCAGGCGGGATAGGCGGCGGTGCTGAGGGCCTGCCATACCTTGATAGGGCAGCTCTTTGCTGCGGCATGTGAGAATCTCTGTTATTGTTAAAATTTCTGTGACCACTTAGTTCTTGATTACCACGTTCCTGATCACGCCTAACCCCATAGGTGTGCTGGTAAGGACCATCCCCACGTGAATAATTACCCCCACTTCGATGCCTGAGGGAGCTGCGCTGCTGTTGAGGGTGCTCATTGCCATTTTGGGAATGCGAAACAGGTCCACTCCTGTGGTTATGGTCCCTGGCAGAAGGATTATTTGATCTTGGGTCAAATGAAGGGCTTACTATTGCTGATGTCTGAGCGACTCCGCCACTAGAAGATGTAGATCCACTTTGCTTCTTTGATCTCGGACGTGCAGGCACAGAGGAGCTTGTTGCTATATTTGCATCCTTATTATCAGTGAGTTGCTTCTGTGAAACAGACGAGGCATTTCCGTTTCCCTTCAACATTAACAATTTCTCAAGGGTCAGAGCATTATGTATGCAATGGAAGAATGAAATCACGCAGCAAGATGCAAAGTCCTTAAGTTACGGAATGATAAAAGACTCTTTCATTTGCAAAACCCAGCAAAACATATTTGCCAAACTGAAAAACCAAACGACGGGGCAGAAAGACAAATCCCAATTCTTTCTGGTCGTTGTTCTGCTGTTCCTTTGAGAGCAAGCATGGAAGCAAACAGAAGAGTAAAGTATGCAAAGAAGAAAAAAAGCTGTATATCCGAGAATACAGAGTTAGACGTCTATTTTCTGTACATCATAAACACCCAAATCAATTAAATCTGTGTCTTTGGGTTGCACGGGCCATTTAGTAATTTCAAAGTCTCCAATTATCAACTAATAGAAGCACCAATGACTGCACCATACCATGTCTCGAGTAGAAGCAACTTAAAAGCGCCAACGCTTCTACTCAAAACAAAGCCACTCATCCTGTTTCTATGAAAGAAAGGAACTTTCCAGTTCTACTTGCACCTGAGTAAAATGTGTGAAGTGCTCGTAACCGCTATACATGTAGTTTTTTTTTCCGTTTTAAGTTCATTTCAATCTCAAAAAGGAAATCCCCCTCAAGGGATCAATATATGTTCTTGACATATCGTAAGGGCAACGCTCATTCCACCGGATATAATTTCCATAGGCAGCTAGCTGGTAAGAGAACAAAAAATACACAAAGTAATAAACTAGAAGGCTTAATTCTCATGCTCTGTTAGCTCGACTGAGGCCAGATCCTAAGAAGCACTGAATTAGGCCCCTTGGAAAAACCATAAAGGCAGACGGGGCCCTTGCTTTTGTATATATTCTTAGCTAACGAACCTGGGAAACATGAAAATGTGATTTATAAGGTTATTTTCCAGGTCGGTGGGGGTAAAAAACTCTTAATCGACCTGGCTATTGCAACATATTTTGAACATGTTTTTTTAAAGTTGTGGTAGATCATTTAGATGTAGAGCATTTAGATGATACTTCTCTGAGCTAAAGCCTTCTAGTTACTCGTTGAAATTCCAAAAAAGGTTGAAATCCCCTCTAAAAGCTAAGTAAGCTAATTCAGATGTGCTCCAGCACTCCAATTCTAAAAACCCTCTAGTAAATGTAACTTTCTTGTGTATTTAAAAATCTATAGAAATCCCTTCACACAGAACAAGTAACAGCCTTAAAGCATAACTACTAATCTTAGGTTTCCAAAATCTCTTCTCGCATGACCAAATAAGCAAAAACCAAATAGCCCAAACTGTTTTTTCTCCGCACTCTACACTTGATCCACAATCAAACCAAGCCAAACCACGAGAAAAATATATAATCGCGCATTCTTACAAAAACAACATCCAAAAAGCAAAAACCATACCTCTGTCACCGGCACGGATGATGATCCATCAGATAAACCTTTCACAGGAACCGAAGGCGATTTCGTTGATGACCTAGTTGACTCGGACAAAGCAGGCCACGAATCAGCCCCCATGACTGGTACGAACTCGGCAGCAGCGGGCCCGGGGCTATCCGAGGGCAGCTTCCATGCAGTCTTCTTGCCCACATTGCCATTGTCGGAGCCCCCCTCCTCTGCAATCGAAGACAGAGACGAAGAAGATGAAGACGGGACAACCTCCGGTGCCACTGCAATGCTCAGCTTGCTCAGCAAATCAACAGACTCTGTCATATCCGATTCTCCGCGGACGATCTCGTTCCACTGCGGCGAGAGCGCCGTCCTTGTCGCTCTGCCTAATCGAGGACTATTGGCAACACCAGCGGAATTGCGAGGAGAGTGATTGTTAGCCTCTATGGAGTTAGCGTTAGTCGTATCCGTAGCGATAGCCATGAGAGAGAGAGAGAGAGCGAGAGAGAGAGCGAGAGAGAGAGAGAGAGAGAGAGAGAGAGACTTTGGTTATCTTCTCAGGTAAAACCGCGTTCGCCGGTGAGGGGATGGGACGAGGAAAAAGGAAGAGAAATCAGACAAAAGACGACGAAAAACAGATGAAACGGAATGCCGATCGATTGACAAACGAACTAGGGTTTGATTTCGGACACTTCCTAGAATCAGCTCATCGACGAGAAATCGAAGCGGAAAGAAAAGGACAAACGGAGGAAGATGAGGAAAATTGCGGAAACAGAGAGCGCTCGATCGATAGATTAGGGTTCCCGAACCTGCCTCCAGAGCGCTCGCGCTCCTCCGGGGAGAAAAAAAAACTCGCCGATCAGCCGATCGACAGAGGAAAAATCAAACGGATAGCGATAATCGCGCGAACGCCGGAGAGCGATCGACCGGCGCGCTGCTCAGGGCTCGATCCTCACTTCCCTCACTCTGCAGCGGCGGTGCCTCTCCCCGGGGGAGCAAAATTTCGCCGGTCGGGATTGCCGACGACGGAGCGAGGGGCGCGACGGCGGCTGATCGGGGGAACCGAGATGATCGGAGATTCGGGACGCGCCGATCGTCCGCGGCGGCGAGAATCCGAGCCGCGGTGCGCCGCCGAATCGGGAGCGCTTCGCTCGGTCGCCGCCGACGACGGCGACTCGCTGGGCCTGAGATGGTCTGGTGGTGAGTCTGGCGGTGGTGTTTTTGCGCCCCCTCTTCCTCGTCTCTCCGCTCTGGCTGTGTGGGGAGCTCTTCCGCTTTTTAGCTAAATAGGAAATTCTTCGGCGAGAAGGTATTTGCCTGACGGGAACGGGGACGGGGGACGGGGGTATTTACGGAAATGCCCTCCGGTGCTAGAGCCGTCGCGGGTGTAAGCAATTACGTCTGGATAAAAAAATATATATATATTTATCCGGACGTAATTATCTCTCTATTTTCTCTTTTCTCGTTGAGTAAAACTCATTTTAATTTTTTCCAGACCGGAAGAAAAAGGGCTAATGCCCCATTATGAGAGGAATAATGGTAATATGTTGCCAGGGGATTGAAAAAAAAATGGTAATTTTAGAAATGATTCATACATTTTTTTTAATCTCGTCCCGTGATAAGCTAAAATCTCTACGATAGAGAAAGCAAAACTAATACTGATTTTAAGCATGAATTTTAGTCCAAAGCTTTGATGAAATGCTTGTGCTTTTTTTTTTTTTCGAAATGTATTGTGACAGTCGGAGGACAAAGGCACGGGCATTTAATTAAATGTGAACATACCATAATAAGTAAGAGACGAGTTGATTATTTGCCAAAAATCTAACTTTAAAACAACGGTTATATAGAAGTCAGACGTTATTTTGATACAGTACGGATTTTCCGTTAGAATGTTCTTGCCACTTTTTGATATTGAAGTAGTTATCGGGTTTGTTTGATCAACAATATAGATCGAAACCGTAACGAAGAAATTTCATAATTTAAAATAGGCAAGATAATCGTTAATTAGTCTAATAAGGATATTACTTTCCGGAATTGAAAGCAAATCTCAACATCATTCAATCATTCGAATTTCTTTCACGTAACTCACGTGTAATAGAAAAGGGTCGACATAATTATGAACTAATTTTATAAGTACCTGTCCTTTCCTTGCAGAAATTGAAGCAAATCTCTCTTGCACTGCAATTATATAAGTTTCTTTCCTAAATAAAAATGAATTTTCAAAGGCAATTTAAACGAATGTCCTAAAATATCGCAAACCACACATTTCCTTCCCATTTTGAATTTATTTCCTCACATTCTTTGCACACGTATACGTACACGTGACCCATTTGGTGTCGGTACTTACTGTGAAGGGGCACTTAAATTTGGTATCAAACCCCAAAGGAAAAAAAATAGTAATTTTGCCAATTAACTAGAAGAAAATAAAAGGAAACAAAATGCTCCTCCTTTTTTAGTACTAAACTATACAGGGGACACCTTTAAGTTTGGCATACCTACAAAATAAAAGCACTTAAACTTGGCGTCCTACTCCAAAGAAACAGTACCGACACCTACCGAATTGTGAGAAGAAATTCAAGAGACGCTCCATATCGTTCATGGGGACCGATCTAAACTCGTAATCTCTCACTCCAATACCATGCAACATTTTATAGAACCGTTGCCTAGTTTTCTCGATTCTCAAACCGTCGGACGAAGGTGCGGTTTAATATCGAAATATTCTAACGTCCGGTTCTCAAATTCAAATGTCTACATTCATCTGTATGTCGATATTTCAAGGTTCTGTATTCACCCTCGACACATACATACACATATAATTAGATTTTTTTCCTCGCATACCGCATGTATGGTCCCGCCTTTGTAATTAATAATATCTATGCACATTACACACGTACCTTCTTCCGAAAGCATGGTATAATCGACATAGTCAGTATTCATCCCCCTGTCCAAAATCTCGATTTGATATGTTCGACTTCATGGTTCCATCGTTAGCCGACATGGCGCTCACGAGGTAGTTTAGCAAGACATTCGCGCGAATCGCATGTTATAAAACCAAATTCTGTAGTTTATATCTGTACTGGGGAAAGGTCACGACAGAGCTAGAAACTAACAAGTGGTATCTCGCCGTGGCCTTTTTTTCTCATAACTAAGTCGCCCGCTGATCCATGTGTTAATTTTGACTGGCATAGGTGACTTCAATTGACAAATGCCTAACAATGATCCACGTCCCCAAGAACAAAGTCTATGTTCTGCTGGCAAAGGAACAAAGTGGGCGTGTCCAGCAGAGAAATGGAGGGCCCGCTTCCCACGTTATTTCTAAACTTCAGTGGAATGCTTTGCCTGGAAAAACTCAACCTGGTCAACATGAATTTATGGGCGCAGTAGGTCTGTAATAGAGAGAAAGGGAAGTGTCAGTGGCGCGACAGAGCTGGTTTTCATGTGTCATCGACATGGAAAATTGGAAACTGTGCGGGGACAGCGAGGATGTGCGACTTCGGAAACACGAGAAGCCGTCTTGTGTACTTCAGGCCTCTTTGTTTTACCCTTTTAGCAGGTCCCCCTGTTTCTGCTCGTGGATGTGATTTAAGGAAGTGGGTGAGTGGGAACTCCCCTCGTTGCACATTTCCATTGCCATCTTTTTGAAGTGCAACAACGCCCATCCCTATGCCATGGACCACCTCGCGCTTCGTAGATAGAGCCAGGAAAAGGTCCATTCTATTCAACCTCACATAAGTCTTTCAATCTAAACGAGGTTTGCATTGGGACAGCGACGCTACCATACTGTTCCATGCTTTAGAGAGCCTGGCGAGTGACCCGGGACTCCGCAGTTGGTCCCTAAGTCCTGCAATTTACTTGACAGATAAACAATCACTCTCGGGCTTTAACAACACCATCGTTCGCATACATGGAGCTCCACGGAAGTAAAAGCAATCGAAAACATCTACGTTAGCCCCGACCAACATCACAAGGCTTGACAACCTAAAGGAACTAGTACCTAGTTGTAACCCGAAATTCCAAATTCAAACAAAAATGTAGTACCGACCATAGAACAATTAGCTATATTCCTAGGAAAACTCACAGCGAAAAGGGCTCCGGTGGAGAAAAGATAATAAACCTGTAACAATATAAAGAGTAGAAGCAAAATAATTGGAGACACTTCTTGTCCGATCAAAAGTGTCATTCGAGAATGAAATTACACTATCTCGCTGTTCTTTGCTAAGCGACATTTACAATGGTAAAAGAATGACGGGACATGGAATAAACTCAGCTAACAAGTTCGCATCCACGTGCTTCGAATGGATGGCTTCCATGCTGAGAATGACCAAATCTAAGTTGAGATCATCGGCCACCTCACCAATAATAGCTGTCGGTTTGTTCCCTTCTCCAAGACGCTCTAGCAACTTATATTCTTGGAAGCCACCTGTAAAAGCTCGTGGATGATGAGCAACAGTCATCAACAAACTGAAAACAAGACATTTTTAGTTGTTGGATATGGAATTTTATAAAGGCCACCACTGCAAGAATTCCAAAGATATTAAGCTTCTTCAGCTGGGATTGAAATTAAAGTGTCCATGAACTTCTAGCCCCTCACTTGGTCTTCTTAACAAATGATAGACGAAAACACTCAATTCGTCTTTCCAAGCTCGAACATTCGTTATCTTCAATTCTCCTCTCAATCTTCTCAAACTTTGCCCCCTTTCATGGTACCAAGTTGACAAACAGTTTCTTAAATCTACTAGTTTAATATCCACGTAATGTAATGATCTAAGCAGACGCACAAATTTTTCATCACAAAATCCTCAAACAAACCTTATTGCATCTTCAGTTCCTTCTACGTTCATTCAAAACCTAAAGAAGGTCTAACATGCTACAAGTCCCATTTTTTGTATTTCTTTCCGAGATGTTAGTATATCAATGCCGAATTACTAATATCCAGGAAATAGAATGATGCATGCATATACAACTGAAACCGTAAAAAATTAAGTTGAGAAAAGTAGGCAGACGTAGACCTTCCGACAGATGCCAACGGATGCTAGACAGTTGAGTCTCATGCTCTGGCAAAGTTTCCTTCTGCTTTTCGTCGATAACTGCACAATAAGGTCTAAATTTCTTCAACCTTGCATTAGAAGCTCACATTGTAAGAACCAAAACCCATAGGTACGGTGCTAAAAGAAGAACAAAGAGCAAGTCCCCGTACCCACAACAGTGATATCAGCTCCATACTTCTTTGCCAAAGCTGCAGTAGTTGCTACAGCCTGTCAATTCAGAGGGAGAGTGAATATTCACATGAATTGGAATGTGGCGCACAGTAACCGCGAGTCGTAACGACAGTTAAAAAGGAGTCAACACAATGCCATTGGAGATCCTTCCCTTCGTAAAAATTCAAAATCTTGGGCCACCCACATGGAAATTTCTGAAAAACATGAAACAAGACACACGAGCAGGTCCAGGATGCATTAACTTTGATTTCCATGGAGAAATTTCGTCATGCAGAATCAATCATGTATTCTGGTCGCATGAAAACCAAATCCATAAATAACATGGCTTCAACAGGAGCAATACTTATCTTGATTGATGCTCAACAGGCAAACATTCGTGTAAAAAAGTTAGAGTGCAGTTGCACTAAGTAGGGGCCTTAAGGTACAGTCACCTGTCTTGTTCCTTCAGAAAGGTAAGGATTGCGATCCGTGATTGGCAGAAGTAGGTGGTTGAAATTGTTGAAGGCTTCTGCAGCTGTATTAACTTCAGATTCTTGAGGCACGGCCTTAACTGATATTAATGCAAAATGCAAGTCAGGTCATACTCATAAGTCAATATATTGAAGCAACCTAAACAACGCCTGAAATGCAAATGCGAATGAGAACTTGTTTGCAACGTGATATATCATAGCTAACTAGGTTCACATCACGGCATGTTATGGCCCATACAAATTGGACCCGAATGCAATACTCCTCTAGTCAACTAAGCAGCTTATGAATGGCAGATTCATCAGATTCCACAATTTCAGATGCAATACTATTCCAAGCATTTATGTGGATCATTAACCATGTACAGCTATCATATGCCTTAATACTACTTTCCGTTTTGCTAATCATGAGCTATTTGTTATTTATCTAGAGGAGAAATAATGGCCTCAAAACATCATGTTACAATATCCATGGACAGTCGTATCGAGTGACAGTTCAATCCATTCATCTCAATCGCGAGAAGAGAGTCGCTGCCGTGGAGAAAAACCGCATGAATTCAACAAACTTCATTGCCACCACAGATATCCCAAATGATGCACCATCAAATCCTACAAGCGAATTAAAGAAAAGTCTCCGACGCTGACTCTGTGTTGCCGGTGCATTATTTCGCATCTACGAATGCCAAAAAACAAACAACTCCGGCAGGTAGTTCACAAAACACCCCCAGCCCATCATCCTACGTCTCTCGGAATGCAATGTCACTGCATCATCGACTCGCCAAAGCGAAGGACTCGAGACAAACTATTGCCGAGGCGACGGAAGATTTTATCATAACGCGCCCAACCCATCAATCCACAGGGCAAAAACAACAACAATAGCAACAACAAGCGGATGGAAGGCAGAATTATTCAAGGAGAACCCAGTGAGTTACCCATGTGGTTGACTCCGCGAAGTCTAGAGCTGCTTCTGCACAGAGGGATCCGCCGATTCATCGGCGACGAGCGAATCGACGGAACGCGAGCGGGCGGCAGAGGATCCGCATCGGAGCAGGAAGGAGACCGAGAGGGCGCCGGGGCCCTGGGGACGAACGGGGTCTCGGCGGGAGCTGCGAGGAAGTGATTGGCGAGGGCCATGAGGCTGAGCTTTGAGCTTCGATAGAGTGCGAGCTTCGATGGAGGAGGCGCTTGTCTCGAGAGAGTTCAGGAGGATCGGGGAGAGAGACAGAGAGAGAGTGAGAAATGAACAACGAGCCGGTGAACCGGCGGGCCCCTGAAAAAGGCGAGGCGTTTGCGTGATTGCATGGGGGCTCGGCCTCGGCGTGGGCCCGCTGGGCTTCGCGCCGTGGACCGTTGATCGCTCCGTCTGATGAGAGGTGGTCGTCTCTTGCTCGTACACGTGCCCAGATGATGAAGACCAAGCCGGGCGTAGGATTGTACTGGTCCCTTATCCGGTAGAGAAAGTGGCGCAAGCGGCGAAAGTAAAAAAATTGGCAATGGTGGATTCTGAAATTTTTAAGATTTTAGATCCTTTTTTGCATTTTAGTGGATAAATATTGTCAACACGTGTCCGGAAAAAAACGTTTATTAAATGTATTTTAAAAAAACATATTTTCAACTTTTGAAAATCTATTGTGTGTATTACGAGACAAACGTTAAAAATTGTATTTTTTCTCTAATTTAGTTGCTTAAACTTTAACAAAATCCTTAACAAAAGCACTTCGATTTATAGCACGTAGAGTCATTTAATTTTCCTATGGAATCATTTAAAAAATTAGGACTTCAAGAAAAAAGTGGTTTCTTTCGAGGGAAAATTCCAATTAAGGACCCAAGTGAGATCTTTTTTTTAAAAGAGGATCCAAAGTGGATATAATGTCAAATAAAGGCCTAAAATGTCTAATCAGTCTCAAATAAGGACCTAAAGTGCCCAATTAGCCTCAAGTAAGGACTTGGATTTGCTGGTCGGTCAAATGCTCATTGGCCGGAGAGCACAGTTACTGTTCCGGCGATCGAAAAAGGGCAATTTCATCTTTTTTTTTTGTCTTTTCGTCCCCGCTAGCCTCAGGCGGAGGCCACCTTAGCCGGTGTTGGGCGAGGGCGACCCTCACCAAATCTGGCGAGGGCAACCCTCGCCCTTGCCTACCCAACCCAATTGGGGGCCGCCCTCCGGAGAGGGCGGCCCCCGCTTGAGGCTAACGACCTCCGCCGGCCATAGGGGAAGAGAAGAGCAAAAAAAACAAAAAAGGAAAAGGATAAAAAAAACAAAAAAAGAAGAAAAAGACGAAACTAAATTTTTTCGGTTACCGGAACAGTAACCGTACTCACCGGCCGGCGAGTATTTGATCATCTGGTGAACCCAGACCCTTACTTAAGACTAATTAGGCACTTCGAGCCCCTATTTGAGACTGATCGGGCATTTCAGGTTCTCATTTGATATTATGTCCACTTGGAGTCCTCTTTTGAGAAAAAGACCAAACTTGGAGTTCTTAATTGAAATTTTCTCATTCTCTTTCGACTTTAGAACAAATGAATTCATATAACATTCTAAAACTTTTACGAATTTTTTTGCTTTATTTTCATTCGCTTGTAACCAAGGGGGATTAACTTATGTTTTTCCCTTTCATGCATTGGTCTCTTTATTGGTCGGATCCGGGTGGGGAAACCGGTGGAAATCAAAGCCCGATCTTCCCGACAGGCAACAGGCAAATGCTTCGCGCTTCATCGGGTTCACTCGCAAACGCTTCTGCTCATACTTGGCTGGTTGAGAGAGAATCTTCAGACTCGCCGAATCGATATGGCGGAGAGCGACGGCGGCGGCGGCGGCGAGCCGGTGGGCGAAACCGCGTCCATGACGACCGTGTCCCGGCATTTCTTCGGCGACGGACCTGACGAACCGGCCTTCTCCATCTCGATCATCGAGGTTTCTCCACTCTCTTCACCTGTTCAACGGAGAACTGTATGGGGAAATAAGCACACTCAGTCCTGTTACTCATCTTCTTCTTCTTCTTTGCTGATTGTATCAGAACATGAAAGAAGAGTACGGACTATTCGTTTGGCCGTGCAGCGTCGTTCTCGCCGAGTATGTCTGGCAACAGAGATCGCGATTCGTTGGTGGAGCCAACGTTGTCGAGGTACGCCTCCGTAGTGATTCGTTTTTTGTTCAGCTGTTTTTCTTCCCCGGCGAAGTATTTGCCCGTGTTTGAGTGGAAGAAGCACGATTAATCTGGATTGGGTAACGTGGGATGCGGATTGAGTGTTTTGTGTTTGTTCTCTTGTCTCTGTGATTCCTGTTGTTTTAGCTTGGTGCTGGAACTTCTCTGCCTGGATTGGTTGCTGCGAGATTGGGTTGCGATGTTACGCTTACGGATGATGCCGGCAGATCGGAGGTAACATGCATTAGTAGCTCGTGTTTTTGTCGTTCCATGTGTTCATTTTGTGGTTGATTTTTTGCTTCTCCGTGGTGAAATACAATAGCTGTGTAACCCGTGTTATGGTGATACTAGACCAAAGCAATCACGTGTCTAGAAAAAGGTAAAATTTGTGACTGCATCTACTCCACAGATTTTTGGAATGAAGAAGAATCTCCTCCTCCAAGAGCAATCAGAATTCGTCGAAATACGATAACGTAACTAAACTGGTCCGAGCTACTCTTCTCTTTGGGGTAGATAGAAGCAACTAGTTGTTAATGGGTCGAACAGGGGCGAGATTTTTGGACAAGGTAAAACCGCCACTCTGTTTGGAGATTGAGGTAGAGCTGTTCGAAGATTGAGCGAGACTGTGGACCTTAAAAAATTATTTTACATACACCGAGTGCTGCCAGATAATAGATGGACCTGCAAGTTCCTAGTAGCGTGATTGATTGTGCACATCGCGTTGTTTTCAGATTGTCTACAAAAGATTGTTTCAACTCCCCCTTTGCTCTCACCAAATCACATACCTACACAGGCTCGCACGCATGTGCCTGTGTGCTCACAGGCAGCATTTTTCTAGAAGATGGGGGTCCTTACAAGTAGTACTCTCAACCAAAGTTTTGGTAATATGTAGAAGCAAACAAAATTGGAAAATGTTAATTTTGTAGCTTCATCATCTAACAGAATTGGCGCCTTCAAAATGCTGATATATAACAGGAATGTTAGAATTTGCAAACTTTGCTGCCTAACACAGTTACATAGGAGAAGATGTTTATGAAATGTTATTTTGTGAGGATGAGTTGGAATTAGGATGCCTCACGAGTCACGGGTTTGTCCCAATTGAAATGGAGTTTCATCTTATTTTCCTTTAAACACTTGAGATGGTTGATTGGCTGCACACAGATAACTTTCTGCTGGTCTAAATAAGATTTCAGTGGCTTATCATCTGTTGTCCTCTTCTTTAAAACTTTCAGGTGCTGGACAACATGAAACGAGTGTCTCAGTTGAATAACTTAAGTTGTAAAGTAAGTTCCTGCTATTCTATTCTGCTGTTGAAGAAGAAACTAGGACTTGGTTTGGTGCATCCTTGTCAGTGTAAAGTTTGAGTCCTGCAGCAATTTTCCTCTTATTTCTGTCTCGATTACCTTTTGGTAACTTCATATCTTCTGCAGGTGGTGGGGCTCAGTTGGGGAGTTTGGGATGAAATTATCTTCAGTTTATTCCCTCAGTTTATACTTGGAGCGGATGTTTTGTATGAGGCAAGTGGTAGGTGCCGGTGCATAGATCATCTTATTTCATCTGGTTTCCTTTTTGAAAGGAATAGACAAGTTAAACCTACAATTTTGACACTTTTTTCATCTACTTTTCTGTTTTTTGTCCATGCGTATTATGCTTGCCCAAGCTTTTGATGATCTTTTTGCAATGGTGTCGTTCCTTCTCCAAAATTCTCCAGGATCGGTCTTCATCACTACTTATCATAACCGAAGGTACCGAACCATTTAATCATGCTCCGTGATCCGATTCCATTGACTTGTAATTTAAATAATTAAGGGAAAAGGAAGAAAAATAATGTTTGTGTTTCCATGATCTTCAGTGGGCATCATCTCATTGAGTTCTTGATGGTAAAATGGGGGTTGAAGTGCAGAAAACTTCTTGATGGCTTTTCAATAATGCCATCCAGCAAGGCATCTAAAATAAGTGGCAACATCCAGTTGGCAGAGATAGTATTGAATGCTGATAAGGCTTAGGCAATCAGTGTTATCAACTAAGCATGATTCTTGGATGAGACTGGAGAATGAGCAGGTTGAGTTTCCTGATGGCATCTCATATGTTTCTGGATGTATTTACATACAACTGCTCTGGCTTCCATCCTCTCTTCCAACATGACCACGGTAGGGGCTACTTTGTTCTCTAGAAATGGTTGACTTTCCAGCAAGAAATCGCTTCTCATTATTCTCCCCAGAAAATTCCTGTTAAGCTGTTTGATTGTAGCGGAGAACTTTAGTAGGCTTATGATTGGTGTGTCTTCATAGTGGAACAGAAGCCATGTTAAATCTTTTTCTTGATGTCATCTTTCTCTCTAATGGATGAAAAGCATCAGTGAGAAGATATGGAGCTTGATGTGGTATCTAGGAGGAGATTATGCAACTTTTGAGAAAATCCGTCCACCAGTAAAGGAGGATTGAGAAACTCCCTAATAGTTGTTCTAGGATTACTGGGTTTCTTCTTATCTTACTTGAGTTGCTATGAAAATACATCCTGTGCATCTTTGTTTGGATAGACTTCAACTCGGTTTGATTTAAGAGACGCGGTTTATGTGCGTGTATTAATGCATTCATTCGGCTTTTATGTTGTCTATATTGTTTCCGCTGAGCTAAAGATGAGAACAGTATCTGGTGCAATAAAATGGTAGAACTGGAGAGTCAATGCCCTGTGTGCTGTGGCTGATGTTATTACTCCAGTTGCTGCTGATAATTTTTAGGGAAAATTGCACCAACGGCTCAATGTGCAACCAAGTCTTAAACGTTTGAAAAATTACAATGTAGTCCTAAATGTTTTAAAACCGATGCAATTTAGTCTTTCTGGCAACAGCTAAGGCTCAGCCAATTTTGCTAATGGAATGCCAGAAAAACTTGATTGCACCGATTCTGAATCATTTAGTTCTTAGATTGCACTTTTTCTAATACTTAAGATTTGACTGGACATGGGTCCAAACGTTTAGTAGGACGCCTTGTGCAATTTTCCGACATCTTTATAAACCTTTTCCTGAAGTTAGGTCCCTTAAGCATTATTTCCTCTTGTATTGTCTATACATATTTTTTCCTCTGCTCTATGGTTTGAGGCTCATTTGCAGAGAGTTTCTATTCTCACAATGTAAGCCAACCCCAGTTTGTGCTCTGCTCTTGGTTTATTTAATGGTGTAGACATGGCGTTATATTATATCTACTCTAGACTGATTTCTTTTTGTTTAGGCTCGTTTAAGGCTTATACGTAAAACCATTTGACAGTTTAATTTTCATTTTGCTTCAGACAACCATTAAACGCATCGACATCAGATGCTGCAGAAAGTGCTGGCATAAGTTTCAAGATATTGGTCCTTAAATGCGAGAGAAGCTCCATTAAATGCTGCAGAAAATGGTGATTCGATCGACTATTGATACCTGACTTGTGTGAAGCTTCCGACAGGCCCAAAAAGCGGCACCAGGCGGCTTCTTCAGTGTGATCTCCTGGAATGATTGATGTGAATTTGCCTTTCATCTGCAAGGAAATATGTAGCGATGGCGCAACAGGTCGAAGGCCGAAACATCAAATTAACCTTCTAGTTACTCTGCTAGGCGGATTTATTTGCACTTATACTCTGCAGAGTTGCTGTGCATCGTTAGCTCTTCTAATGCTTTGTCCAGAGACAACAACGATTCCGGGATTTTCTCATCCTACATGCTTCTCATACAGCATATGATGCCTTGCTTTCATTTGAATTCTTACAGCATTAGACAGTTTGAGAGTTCACTCGTCGAAGTGGGGAGGAAACGACCTGTCTTACGGGCCAAGATTAAAGTGACGAAATCCGACAAGTTTTTTTTTTATGAAGTTTAAAAGTTCAAAATCAGCAGATGCTATCGTAGGATTATTTTTTGGTTGGCGAATGTGAAAAGCTGTTACGTTTTTTCCAAATAGCAATTGACGATTGTGGTTGCGAAACTAGCTACGGTACTAGACTAGAATTATACTTTGTAATGATTTATATTTGTATAATCTTAATGTACCAAGTCAACAATAAAATTGTCTTCCCACATATAAAAAGCAATTTTGTAACGAAGCCCTGTCTTTCGTTGTTTAAGTTATCGTTTCATGAAACCCATATATGTAGTGTGCAAAGTGCAAAATGACTTGTGATTAGCCCGAATTATTACGTTCTGATATACAAAGCGAAATTACATTTGTGAATGGAGTAATTTTTAGCAAAAAAAACATGCTAAATGATGTAGGGCTTATTTCGTTCATCTTTTAAAATGCTACATGGGGAAATGCAGATACTTTTATGTTAAAGTCCCTTGGAAAAATGCAAGTGACGTTTGGTAAAAAATCATTTGTAAAACTACTTTGGGCCAAGTAGTGTTTGGTAAATTTTTTTTTGTCAAAGGGCTTTGGGAATTATCTTTTTTTATAAAAAAACCTATACTACCCTTCGCCGGAGCCGACGAAGGCCAACAGCCGCCAGCGAGCTAGATTTGGCTCTTGCAAGCTAGATCTGCCGACGGCAGCCGATGCCTAGGCAGTCGTCGCCTGAGGCCAGGCGCCCCAAGCGCCGGCCACCTGGATCGCACGACCTCACTGGCCTAATCTGATGTCGACTGCCCTCATCGGCCTCCCTCGTCGGCCACCTCACAAAGAAGATGAACAATACCAAAAGGGGCAAAACTGGAATAAGCCAAAATAAGTGAAGGTAGTTTGGGGACAAAAAATTTTGGTTCAGCATTCCACATATGCTGAAAGCCCAAAACTGGTCCGGACCAGTTTTGGGTTTTTGACATTCCAAATGGTAGTATTTGGCCAATGCTAGGTCGAATGTTGAACCGTTTGGTTCAGCATTTTGGAAAAGGGACTTTTGAAGGCCGAAAGCCCATTCCCAAAGTTAAACCAAACGGGGCGTAGTCATATCAAAATTAGAGTTCTCATGTGACCGACTTTCCATTACATCAATAATTTTATTTATTTATTAATCGGGTTTTATTATTTAGCTAGAAGATCACCAAAACAACAAAGAATATCAAGGATTGCATATTTATGGATATTATACAAAGGTTCAAGTGTTTTGCGTAAAATTAGAAAAAAAAATGAGGGCTTTAATACTTATAAAGGAGAAAAGTTAAAAAGAAAAAAAAATAATTTCCAAGAAGGGCCCTTTCGCGGGCGGAATACGGCTCTTTCTTCGGCCAAACGACGACGTCTCGGTCGTCTCTTTCTCAAATCCTCGCCCATCCGCTCATAAACCCTAATTCGGTCTCCAGGATCACCTTACACTCCATCTTCTGAGGAGCATCATCCTTCTCCAAAAGGAAGAAAGAGGGGATGGGCTCCAAAAGCAAGAACAAGCACAGCAAGCGAAAGGCCGAACCTTCCAATCTCGAGTCGAAGGGCGGCGACCATGAATCCGCCGGCGACGGTGGCTCCGCCGGCGGCGGCGGCGGCGGCGCCAGAATCATCACCGACTCGAGGTTCGCCTCCGTGCACTCGGACCCGAGGTTCCAGAGAGTCCCGAAGCACAAAGCCAAGGTCGCCATCGACTCGCGGTTCAACCGCATGTTCTCCGACAAGAGCTTCTCCTCGTCCGCCGCCCCGTTGGATAAGAGGGGCAGGCCTAGGAAGCAGAGCACGCAGAGCTCGCTTCGCCATTACTACCAGATCGAGGAAGACGGGGACAGAGAAGAGGAGACCGATGAAGAGGAGGAGGAGGTGTTGGAGGAGCAGAGAGAGAGCGTGGCGAAGAGAGCTGAGTCGAGTGAAGAGTCGGAGGAGTTGGATTCGGAGGATAAATTGGAATCGGGGTCGGAGGCTGAGCTGGAGAGGAGTGGTGGTGAGTCGGAGTCCACTACTGACACTGATGAAGAAGGAGATGAGGAGGCTTATGAGGAAGAAGGCGTTGAAGTGCAGGTAACGTTGTGTTCTTCCTTGCTAGCTGAATTTTGAATAGCTTCGTTCTTGTATACGTGTTCTGGTATTCTCCCTCTACGCGAAAAAGTAGCACTTTGATGTCATTGGGATCACGATGTTGATAGTGTCCACTGGCAAGGAAATGCAGCTCACGACGAAATCTACGACTGCCAAGATTGCGACTTCCAGAGTTCCAGTTTCTTGAATAAACAGTTAACTGATGCGGCTAGTCTATGGTGCTGGTTGTCCAGATTAGGACAATTGATGTTTTATACACTGAGAATGAGATTGATATGGATAGATGTTTTTATAGTAAAATCTACTCAAACAGACAATAGAAGGAAAGGGAAAACGGGCTTTGGAAAATCTGACACTACTCACATATCACATATGAGCACAAAAGAAACGCTTTTTGTTGTCACTTCTATGGAAAATAGTCGATTTACTGCCAAGGGAGAGGAATGAAGAATTAGGATGCGTTTGGCAATCGCCCAAATAGTAACTATTTTTATTCTTTTATTTCCAAATATAGTTTTGGAACAGAAATTTGTTTGGTAAATTTTTTGTTCTCAGGCATAAATTTGCAAAAATTTGTTCATAGAATCAGTTTTAGAATAGAATCAAGAAGCAAAAAAAAGTTGCATCTTGATTCTAAGAACAAGAATCAGAAATGGAAAAAAAAAAATTTCTTCTTCTTCTTCCTGGCCTGTGGCCGGCCGCCGGCCACCATTGACTGGCCGCAGGCCAAGGCTGGTGAGGGTGAGGGCTAGACCCTCACCGATTTGGTGAGGGCCGCTAGCCGCCCTCGCCAGATCCGGTGGCTCACAGCTTGGGCGAGTGCCCCCTTTGCCAGATCTGGCGGGGGCAGCCGTAGCCTATGGCTGATCGCCGATCGCCGGTTGCCGGCGCCGGCGACCTGGCCATAGCAAAGGAAGGGGAAGAAGAAGAAAAAAAAAAGAAAGAAATATTAAAAAATTCAAAATATTAATGAAAAGAAATTTTGTGCAATTACTAAACGCATTTTTGTTTTTTTTTTATTCCAAGAATAGAAATTTCGAGTAATTACCAAACTCCTTCAAATGCTTGCACGGAATAAAAAAGAATCATTTCTGAACAGAAATTATTTTCGGGAACAAAATGGTTGCCAAACGCACCTTTAGTCTATTTGGGATTCCCAGTAGTATGATCAATAATAGTTTGCAAAACCTAATAGTTTTTTGGCGCTATATCCTCAATTGTTTTATGGTTTCTCTACGGATTACCTTTTCACATCTAAGTGTGGTCCTTTGGCGGAGCAGGAGGAAAACATACCGACTATTGACAAGGAAACTCGGAGGCTTGCTGTTCTTAATATGGACTGGAGACATGTCAAGGTATTGTATTTGAGTTTGGTATTCTCCATTCAGTGGCACCTGATCGTACTTTTCTATTTAAAATGGCAAATGACCGTCTTAGACTTTTTTTACTCTTTTGAAGCATTTGATTCACAAAGGAGAACTATTTTTGTAAATAAAGGGAGTAGTCTGTAATGAAATGATTGTTTCAGTCATTTTTTTACCCTTTTGAAGTATTTGATTCACATATGAGAACTATCTTCGTGAAAAGAAAAGAGAAGGTTACCTCTGCAATGGAATGATTGTTTCACACATTTTTTACCCTTTTGAAGCGCTTGACTCAAGAATGAGAACTATCCTTGTTAAAAAAGGAAGCAGGTTACATATTTAATGATTGAATGTTGTGGCTTATACGAGTTAAATTTCCTACATATGGAAATAAATAAAGCCTTTGGATTGGTTTGATAGTGAGAGCAATGGCCTGACAATCGAAGGTTTGGTCATTGTTGTCCTTAAATAGTTGGATTACTTTGGCTAGTTTTAGTAACGGTCATTTACATGTCTTTGCAATGCCTTTGTTTGCCTTTACATTGTGTGATTTTTCTCCGCTGCAGTCTACCGACTTGTTTGTCCTTCTAAGCTCTTTCCTTCCCAAAGGTGGTCAAATTTTGTCCGTGGCTGTCTACCCATCTGAGTTTGGGATCCAGCGCATGAAAGAGGAAGAAATTCATGGCCCTGTTGGGCTCTTTGATGATGACGACGATAGGAAGGAAGATGACGATGATGGTGAGATTGATATCGAGAAACTGCGTGCATATGAGAAAAGTAGACTGAGGTGATAATTTTATTGCACTTTGCGTTTCTTGCCTATCAATTCATGCTATGTGTCTTGTTCTTTGGTTGCCTGCAGCTTAGGTACCATGTGTTGCCATGGACAATCGTCCTTATTCATTGGAGATAATATTGCATAGTTAATCGTGTTTCTCTAAAAAAAGAAGGAAAAAGAGTTTTTTTGGATGCAGAACGTCTTCCACTTGTCGCTTGATAAATTAGTGCAACGGTCTTTCCTTTTAGACTCGAGTATGCTGATTGTGAGGATTTTCTGTTTGTCGGTAAAAGCTGATTGTGAGGATTTGACAGTCAACATGGTAAGTTGTACATAAAAGAAAGAAATCGGCATGGTTGATAATGGAATATCCTGTGGTGTACTCCCGTGTATCAGGGCCAACAAGTCTGTGCTGATGCCATTGGAAGAGATTTATTCAACGGTTTTTTGTTTCTTCCTGGCTTTATCATCCTGGAAATGTAATACACTTATTTTCACTGTAATTGGTACTTGAAGTGAGAGAGGAATAAGAGACGTGCCTCAAATTGACTGGGTGATTAGTTTATCTTTCAAGTCGAAGGACTTTACTGCTCATTGGGATACACATTTTTTCTTAATCATGTATTGCTTTAGTACCTTTTCTTACTCGATGATTCAGACTTCGCTGTTGGTTTCTGTATCCTTATCCAATGAGCTTATCTTGCCATAAAGTCAAATGCATAAATAAGATTGTCCATGTGGGAAACTATCTAAGGCTATCTCAAGAGATGAAGAATCTCTCTTGGTAGCTTGTATATCTAGATTTTAGTGTATAGGACATCTTTCTGATCATTTCAATCCCAGGGGCTTGCTTGCATGACCCCTTTCTTTTTAGCAGCGATTGGATGTTCAAGTGACTTTACTTTCAGAGTTTCCTGCAGTCTCTTTTTGTGATTTTGAGACCAGGAACCCCGGCATGTATATTGTGCCTGAGGCTGCTCCCATGTTAATATGTTTTCTGAATATTCCTACTTATACGGATGTCAAATAAGCTGAGCTCTGTCTTTTGAGCTTGTTGGAGGGAAATTATAGCGTACTTAGGGAGGAACTTCCGCTGGTTACCTATTGTTAAGTACTAAAGTTTCTAGTGTCTATTGCAGGATGTTATGTTTTTCTCTTTTTCCTTTCCCCTTATTGGATAATGAGTACTTATTGTCTATACAGGTACTATTATGGTGTAGTGGAATGTGATTCGAGTGCTACAGCTGATTACCTTTACAAGGCTTGCGATGGCCTTGAAGTTGAAAGATCATCGAATGTGCTTGATTTGAGATTCATTCCTGACTCAATGGAGTTTAAGCATGAACCTCGTGATTTTGCAACAGAGGTATGTTCCTTAGTCATGTAGTGGTGGCTAAAGACTGACAATTAAATGGGAATCAGATTAAGTTGTTGCTCTTTGTCAACCAAGCTATAGAATTAGGAAGAGATTGATTGATATTATTATGTGACCAATAGTCATTCGTTTTCAACAATAATACTAGTCAGGTGATAGCTTCTGATATGCCATGTCTTAAATTTTAAAATAGCGTGGTTCACTGCAGGCACCTGTAAACTATGAGGCTGTAGATTTCCAAACTCGAGCTCTGCAGCAAAGTAAAATCCATCTAACATGGGATGAAGATGAGCCTGATCGTGTGAAGACCCTGAAACGAAAGTTCAATGCTGATCAGGTATATATTCCTTGTTATGTATCGTGTTGTGTATGCAATATGTCATTTCCCTTTCAATATTATTTTGCCCTTTAATGATTGAAGAAGCTTTTCTGTGACTGGGCATGTTCTCTTTTCGTAGTTGGTGGTGAAGGGACAAATGTGTAGGCAGGATCCGCTGCCTTCTACTATTTTCTTCTTTCTTAGGTTATACATTGTGGAAGAACTTTCCTTTTTCTTTTTTTTTATACTTAGGATCTAGTATGTCTGTTTTCAACAGAAGATACTTTCTTGTCTCATCATGCATCAAATCAGTACAGACTGTGTGGGGAGATCATTGTCGCGAGATGTTTTTTCTTCTTATTCATGAATCTGATTGTGCATCCAAAAGATATGCTTATAATATGTTCAACGTGGGCATAGATTTAATCACAAATAGATTGTGTCAGTTGGTTTGAGCATATGCATGCATCTTGGGAATGTTTAATTTTGAAGTGGCATTGCAAATTCGCATAACAGTGATCGTATGTGTACAGAGAGGCAACAGTGGTTCTTTCCTTCCGAGGAAAATCTACCTGTCTGTGCACTTACGCTGTTGTGCTTTTAGTTTTATTGGTACTCCATATCCATTGTTCCTGCCCGTGTAGTTTATGCATTCTCATTATTTTTTTCTTCTTGTATCCTTCTAATTGATAATCGTTGATTGTGAATATAATCCTTGCATTGCCAATTTTTCTGTTTCATACAGCTAGCTGATCTTGAACTGAAAGAGTTTTTGGCTTCCGATGAGAGTGAATCTGATGATGATCAGGATGAGGGTGTTTTGGATGATCAACCTGATAAGAAGGGGAGGAAACGTGATAGGTACCGTGCTTTACTCGAGGGAGGTGATGGCTCTGATGGAGATGGGGAGGACGAGAACAAGGATATGGAAATAACTTTTAATACTGGCTTAGAAGATTTAAGCAAACGCATTTTAGAGAAGAAAGATAAGAAATCTGAAACAGTTTGGGAGGCGAATCTCAGAAAAGGACGCGAGAAGAGGAATGCTAGGAGGAACAAGGCCAAGAATTCATCAGATGATGAGAGCAGCGACACTGATGAGGACGGAATTGAACAAGAGGATGACTTTTTTGTTGAAGAGCCGTCAGTTAAGAGAAGCAAAAAGGGAACTCGTGGGAAGAATAATAAAGCAGAGAATGAACGCCAAGATGTAGATGGGGAAGGAGGAGCGAGCAGAGCTGAGCTTGAGTTGTTGCTTGCAGATGAGAATGGGGCTGATACTGGACCCAAGGGGTATAAAATAAAAACTAAAAAGGTCAAAGGGAAGAAGGGAGATCAAATGCCAGATGAAGACAAAATACCAACCATTGATTATAGCGATTCCCGGTTTTCTGCTCTTTTCACTTCACCTCTCTTTGCTTTGGACCCCACCAATCCACAATTCAAGAGGTATCTCCCTCATAAGCCAAAGATTACATAGAACAGGATTAAGTCATAAGGCAAGGATAGCTTATTTTGGAGTCGGATCTTGCTTAAATAGGCAGTTGGTTTTGTTGTCCTACCTCAGGGATAGTGAATTCACGCAGGCAGGATTATTCATGATCGAAGAAGTTACCTCTTAATGATAGTGTAGGTCTATCTTACATGTAGTTTTAGCTAGTGATAGTTGTAGAAAACAGATCTTCAACTGGTACGAGTGGCTTGATTCATTAATAGCTTCTGTAGGTGTTCATAGTTTCTGTTTTGCTTGTTGCAGGAGCGCGGCTTATGCTCGGCAGGTAGCACAGAGACAGCAGAAGGGCGATCATCCAGAGGCTGTGATAAAAGATGCTAAGAAAAATGTGGCAAACATCGACTTGCAACCTGATGACCTGCACAGTGAGAAAGGTGAGCTTCCAAAGCCGGACGTGTTGCCCGCAAGGAAAGAGAAGCACGAGTTGTCTTCACTGGTGAGATCTCTCAAGATGAAATCCAAGCAAGTGCTGTTGCCTTCCAACGGCAAGTCCGCAAAGAAAGTAGGCAAAGTTCAGTCCAGAAGAGTCTGAAAAGAACAGGGGAACAGCAAGTGTCAAGATTAGTACAGTCAACATGCAAAAATGAGTTTCAGATGAGTTTTTAAAACGACAGAGTCTTCAGCAACCTCTGCTGCATAGAAACATGGTTTCTATGCGGCGCTTTTTGAGCTCCGGAGGAATTTCCGATAATCTTATGCGGTAAATGTGCAGATGGTTAGAAAGGCTTAGTGTTTTATTTCTGGTTTCCATGTCGTCTCTGGCCACACATTCTTGTATCGTTCTCAGCATCATCAGTAGTATACTCATCAAGTAAAGCCTACAGGGTCACTTCATTTTTTGTTCTCTCTCTTTTCGCCAGACTGAGAGGGTCATCGTCGAAATGAAGTCGTGTTCCATTGTTTTTGTGTTACCAAATTCTTTATTCTTCTGTTTTCTTTTTCTTGACAATCCCCTATTAATTATTAAGAGAATCAGCATCTGCAGGTTTGATTGATTGTAGGACATTCTCTGTAACTTTACTTTAGGCCACATTGGTTTGGTGAAAAGTGAATGATTTATAAAATATTTTTCTAGTAACATTCCGCTTGAAATGGTTAGTCGATAAAAGATGTTTTCACAGTTGATCACTATTTATGTCTAAATATTTTCATGGATGATAAGAATATTTTTCTTCGTATGTTTATTTTTGTAAGCGATATAGATGATCGTTTTTATAAAAATATTTTCTGAATCATTCGCTTTTTACAAAACAAATGTACCCTTAAGATCTATTTGCTTGAATGAGAATTATTTTGGGAAAATTATTTTTCGATTTTCCGGTGTTTTGATGACATAAAGTTAACCGACTCAAGGAAAACGTTTTCCATGTATTGAAATCAATAAGCTTAATTGTCGTTTTCTAACTTGCCCATTTCGTTTTAATGAGGATTTATAAACTAAATAAAATGTACTTACTTTTCTGTATAAAAACATATGAAAGTTTTGCCGAACTGTTTTGCCGGATCTTTGATTTTTCTAGCAAAGGGAAATTCGAAAAAATCTCTTCACATTTTACACCCGTATCAATTTGCATCCCCACATTTCATAAAGTACGATTTGCTTCGCCTCACAAATTGGTTGCTCAAGGGAAAACGCTTTTATAGTTTCTCGACAGATTATTCTTTTCCCGGTATAAATAAATGTCACGACCTATATTATGCAATGTTTTTACTTGATTTTACATTCCTTTTGGCGGAGAAAATAGTCCAGGATCGGATATATTTTGCCAAATAACCAAATTTACGTGGCGAAGATTGACCAACAAATGCAGCTAAAATAAAAGAAAAAAACATGATCGAAGTGTATTGAAGTGGCAGGCAACATTTCCAGGGAATTATTCTGATTTGATGGGGGCGTGCCTGGAGAAAATGACTAGGGGCGTTGTTGGAATAAAAATGTCATTTTAGCAAATTTCACAACCATGACAACCGCAGTCAGCCAAGTTCAACTAACAGCACATGCATTTTGAAGTTTAGAGACAAAAACTCAAGATGCAAATTGTAGGTTTTAAAAAATTGAGAATGTAAATTGATACGAGGACGGACCTTTAGAATGATTTTTGAAACATTCCCTTTTAGAAGAACAAAAGAGAAGAGAAAGGCTGGATATACTGTGTATTCTGTTTGCAAATTGTTTCAACTCTTTGATTAAGTGGTCAGACCGGCTAAACCGGTAACTGGAAACCAAGCCGGTTCATTGCTCAATCGGAGTTTAAAAACATTACTCCTGGCAAGACTTGAACCAAAAACCACAATGAGACGAGCAATAGTTAAGTATCGACTAGAGCCAGTAAGCTGGGCTGTGGATCTGTGCGGTTTTAAGCCACAACAGCATAGGATGACCCAAGAAAACGATATCTCAGTAGCATCTCTGAGCATCATATCATTCGGATCACAAGACACCTCATCCGAAACCCGAATCAACAACAGCAATCCTCAATCACGAAATGCTGTGACAATCTCATCTTGCTCATAACTAATATATATGTACATACAACAATTGTGCTATCGGATCCTAGAAGTGGAAGTTAATATAGTTATAATCAAATTGTTGTTTCTATCTAAGAATGTATGCCCCCGTATAAGTAATCCTCTGGGAATCGAGGAAGGCCTCAGCACAGAAAAGAATCAAAAAATGGCCAAAAATGGATAAACAAGAGTGATTAATAGGCAGGTAAAAGGACGCAGGTGCCACGCATAACTCGACATAGGCGGTGACACCGCTGAATCGCGATTATTGTCGCCGCTACTTGAAGTGGCTTCTGGATTGAAGGCAACAGAAGGAGGAATTGCGCTGGTGTTTTTCGGTTTGACAGGCAACATGGACGCGTCAATCACATCGTAGCCTGGAAACAAAAATGTTAACTCCAAATTGTCAACAAGATGTGTGATTGGATGTTTTCGTAAGGTCAAGCAGAGTTACTCACAGTTGGAGGGCTTCCAACCAAGTACCATCCTTTCGCGATCAAAAACTACGCGATAGCCGGTCATGAAGTTTTCTGAAAAGTAAACAGAATTGTCAGCGCCAGAATAGCTCAACGTGGAAACTGACAATCTCGTGATTCAGCTATTAAAAAGTATTGGAACTGCAAGTATAAAGTAAACGTCATAAGCAGATCAGAGTTCAAGCACAAGTGTCGTGGTTTAACCTGTCACTCCATAACCTTACAGTTCTTACTGAAGAGGAAGATGCATGAAATGTTGTTTGCGTGCATGCACACGGGCTGCTTAGGGCCTGTTTGGTAATCATTCTGTTTCCGGAAACAATTTCTAAGCATTTTAAGGCGTTCGGAAACGGCCCAAAATTTCCATTCCTGGAATAAAAAAAGAACCAAAATGCGTTTGGTAACTACACAAATTTTTTTATTAATAATATTTTTAAATATATTTATACTTCTTTCTTTCTTTCTTTGTTCTTCTTCTCCTTCTTGGCCATGGCAGGCGACTGGCCATAGGCGAGGGCTGAACCCTAGCGGCCTGGGCGAGGGTCGCCCTTGCCGACCTTTTCCAGCCCTCACTCGAGCCGATGAGGGCCACCATCGAGGCTCACGGCCTGGGCGAGGGCCACCCTCACCGGATTTGGTGAGGGTTGGACCCTCACCGCCCCCCTCGCCCAAGCCGCAAGCCTCGACATTGGCCCTCGCCGGCTCGAGCGAGGGCTGGAAAAGGCCAGCAAGGGCTGCCCTCGCTGCTCGAGGCCCAGGCGACCTTGCCGACCCTCGCCCAAGCCGCGAAGGTCCAACCCTTGCCAGCCCTGGCCTGTGGCCAATCGCTAATCATTGGCCACCGACCAAGAAAGAAGAAAAAGAAAAAAAAATCTCTTCTATTTCTAATTCTTGTTCCCAGAATCAGGCAACCGCCTTTTTTTACTTGATTCTGTTCCAAATCTATTCCCTGACCACTTTTTTGTTCCAGGGAACAAAAAAATTGACTGACGTTACCAAACGGATTTCAGTTCTTTTTTTGTTCTGAGGAACGAAAGAACAAAGAATCTGGAGCGTTACCAAACAGGCCCTTATTTACTTGTTCATTGAGGAAATATCTTCCATTACTCATGTCATCCACATATGAACATGGTCCATTGTGTAGCCGACGCTCCCAATAAATATTTTACTATCATGCCCTGCTTTCCCGCAATCTTACAATGCATTGGGATTAAATTCTAACATGGTCCAACTAAATGGGAAAAATAAAAGACTAAGGTTCATGGTAATACAGTATGCAACGAACAGATGGAGCCAAAAACTGCCTTGAACTTCACTCTATATCCATCAAGTCCTAAGTCTCAAAAGCAAGAATAGATTCCTGAGAGTGTGATTGATGAGCATTTGGTATAATGTCATCTTCATGTATGTTTCAAGATGACCGTGATATTGCCTATGTCAATTACCAGAATAGTGGCCCACTTAGTCAACAAAAGTCAGAAGTACCAATTTTTTTATCATACAAGCCGAAATTCCCTATATGGCATTGAATTTCCAGAACTCTAGGCTTACTGGTGAATAATATAGCTGAAAGAAAATGCTAATAAAATCTTAGTAAATGCAGCTTCTATAAATAGCAGCATCAGTATTATTTATGTCATGAATACTCACGTCCAATTATATTTAGATTGCCGCTTTTCACCACAGCCAGGCAATAGACATATCCACCCTGCAAAACAGGACATAATTAGCATCATGCTGCTGGTAAACGGGCAATGACAAAAAGTCTTACCAGCACAGGAATCGACTCCACTGGTTCAGTAACATAAAAGCTATCTCCACCTTTCATGGTCAGGTTCAACACAGGAGTATGAGAGAGGCTTCGATTTGTGCTGTATACATAAATATATATATATCAAGAATCAGCACATCTAAGAGATGTAATTGGAGAAAACCATAATCTAATGGAGCATGTAGAGGTCTCCTGCTTTGATGTTTCTGTAACAAAAGTTTGTGGTTTATCTAGAAAGAACTGGAAAATTTCAACTTCAAGCTCCTGGAGAGGATAACCTTTGGTCGTAACAATATTCAAAAGGAATAGCGGGATCTGAAGAATGCCTTTTCTCGTGGACAATGGAGTCAAACTGCAGATAAACTCAAGCATTAAGGCAAAGAAATTAGATGTTCGAATGAAACATCAGATATATCTCCATTAACTTACAGCCTTGGAAATGAGGGTGTAAGCTGGGTCATTCAAGTAAGTAAATGAGGTTCCAGAATCAAAAATAGCACTAAATTCAAGATCATGAATTTCTTCTCCCACGATGACTTGTGTGACAGTAATATTGTAAGCTGGACTGGCAAAACATGAAAGCAAAATATTTAGAGTCGCAGTCAAAAAAACAGAATATATAAACTCCCCCTACTAAATGTAGTAGCAATTGTGCCTCCAGCTTTATACAGTGAAAAGCATGACTCTTACTGTGACTGACTAACAATAAATGGTGTTTCCCCTTGGTTTGAGCTGCCTTTGTCTCCAAAACTAATTCTCCCAATGCCATCATGCCCAAAGCACATAGAAAATGAATTTGCTGCAAGCCCATCTTTAGCTAAAATGCTAGGAACTGATATGTTGTTCATGCCAAGACCAAACAGACCATTGGGTGCACCACCTTCCAAAAAGGAACCAGTTTGAATACGACCACATCTGCAAGGAACAGCCTTACTTGATCAGCGACACTGTATAGAATATAACCAGCCAAAGAACTTCGGACACAGGCATGCAAAACAAGTCCAAAGAAAGAGATAGAAGGCCATTTGACAAGTAAATATAAATAAATTCAAGTTAGTACTGCTTTCAGAAACCGTATTAGCACTTAGAAACCAGCATATACTCGTCTTCCCATCTATTATTTTCGTTAAAAGTTCAAGCCACCTTGTCTATTTGAAAAGTTTGAGTAGCAATAAAGGTTGGTAACTGAGACCTCACTCTTAACCTTCAAATGTGGATATTGCTTAATTAAGTTCTAACAGACCGCCATATTATACCAAAGAGCTAGCAAATACCTACCCAAACGTTATCTGAGCAGTAACTACTTTTGATTGATTGTCGTCTGTGGTCATATGCAATACATCTTCAACCAAAATCCCGGTGGATGAAGTACCGTTAGAGACATAAACAACTTGATAAGGACATTGGTTGTGAGTGGCAGAGCATCTGAACTGTCGCCTGCAAAGGCCGCCACTACAGGGAACTAATGTACTTGATGATGATGCATCAGGGCTGTAGATATTGAAATCTATTTCCTGCTCGACAAAAAGTTATTTTGTAAACAATTCTTGCCCAAATCAATGTATTAGTGCCTTCAGAAAGTTTTACTTCATATAGCATTTGAATACCTCCTTTGGAAAGATTTTTGGCATGATTTTCAGCCGGGAAAGATTAGTCATACATAATTGCTTGAAATCAAGAATGACAATCTTTTGAAGAACTATGTCTAGAACAAATTGATGCAAACAGAAAAATGATATGCAAACTTAAAAAATCAATTAAAGTAACATTAGAAGCCAAAAAGATCATCCTAGAAGACAGCAAGAACCGCTTCTTCAGAAAAAGAAAAGGAAAAGAAACTTCCCACAGAAATTTGAAGCGATAAAATGAACAGGACATAACAGCATATACCTGCCCATTCGATAACTTCAATCCACGCACACAACTAATACAATCACAGGGTATCCAGAACAGATCGCTCCCAGTGTCTAGTGCCACCAAAAATGATAAACTTGGGGTCCCAACAGAGACATTTGCATAGTGCAAACTGAAAATGCAGAAAGCACCGTAAGTAACAATTCTCAGCTAATATCCAAGACTCAAAGACTATAAACATCAGCGTCCCCTACATAGGCTGGTAGCTATAAGAACAGAACAAGGAAAACCTTCTCGCAGAAAAATCAGGAAAATTCCACTCTAAAAGGCAAGTGGAAAATCTCAACAACAAAAAAAAAAATCCTTGCATTTTACAGAAATAAAACGAAAGGACATCTGTTTAACCGAAAAAGCATACGGGATTCTGCCCCGCCCTGCCCCGCATCTAAAAGGCAATCTATTTGGAGAGAGAAAAATTTAAGCTAATTATCAAGTGCACGATCCAATTTCCCACAGTTAAAGTCGACCACAAAACACCCAGAGAAAGAGAAGATCATCTCCACCCCTTCCTTCTTCCCTTCAGTTTACTCATCCTCAGCAACCAATCCAGGCATAAAATTCCAGACCATGGTTATCATCCACGAATCCCCCCAGAAGAACTCGCTTTGATATATATCAAAAAGCGATATTTCTCGCCGGTGCCATCCGGTCGCCACTAAGCCGCGCACTCAATTGATAACTTGACATCGAAGACGGGTACTGGTGTATGATTCCCACGAAATTCACCACCACAACGACAAGCTTGAAAGGTAAAACAAGAGCAAAAAAACAAAAAAAAATCCCGCATTACTTTTTCTCTAGCGGTTGTAAGTTAAAAAGGGCATCGGTTGCGCGCTCAGTTCATCAGCTAGAACCTCATCGCTTCACTCACACACTACAGAGCCACAAGTAACGCAGAGCCAAACAACAGCAACAACAACAGAAATAAATAAATAAATGAATAAATAAAGAACGAAGGCGCATACTAGCCTAGCGCTTTGATCCGGTAGGTGTCGTTCCCGCCGTCGAAAGTGATGGGCGCCCGATCCTCGTCCGCCGCCGACGCGGCGAGGCGACGGCCGTGGGCCAACCGGTCGCGGTGCGCCATGGCGGCGTAGTACCCCAGGCTCCCCGCCTCGGGCAGCCCGTCCTCGCCGGCGGCGGCCAGCATCGCCTTGACCGGACCGGAGGAGCGGTGGTGGACGTCGAAGCCGAAGGTCCCGGCGCCCCCGCAGCCGCCCGCGCACAGGCAGGCCGCGATCGCGCAGCATAGCACCAAGTCAGCCAAGTTGGAGGACCAGCAGGAGGAGGAGGTGAAGGTGAAGCGGTCGCCGGCGGCGCGAGCCATGGCGGGATTCGGCGCGACACGGAGCGAGATTCCGGTGGAGTGGGAGAGTTTGGTCAGCCGGAGGAGAGCAGGAGGAGGAGGAGAGAGTTGAAGTGGTGAAGTGAAGGCTCCTCGAGCTATGGCGAAACGACGCGTCGCCTCTCCATTTCTAGAGAGGGAAAAGAAGAGACAAAAAGGCCGAAGAGAGAGATTGTGGCGTAGACGACGTAGCGTTTTCGGACGCCGACGACACCGGTTTCCGGTACGAATAGAGATCGAGGGGTCGACGTCGATTCGCGCAGTAAGCCAGGGGGCGTCCGCCCGCGTTGCCGTCCGTCGGTTTCGGATTCGCGATTGAAACGACAGCGGATGGGGGGCGGCGAGGGAGGGGGGTGGGCCCGCCGAGGGGCACGCGCATAAAACGACGACGTGCCGAGCGACGGATCTCCCGGGGGGCCCACGTCATAAATGACGCGGAAGGTGACGTGGCGACGGTGCGTGACGGTGGTGCTCGTTGTTGCTGACTCCCGTTTCGTCCTTTTCCCGTGCTAATTAAGATTATTCGTGACCTTTGAAAGATTAAATAATCCATATCCACCCACCTAATCTCACTTATTTTGCCAATAGGAACGCGACCCTATTAAGTGGATAAGGACGTTAGAATCACAGGTGTGAAGTCCGATTCCCGCGCTCTGCAAGAGACAGAACAAAAGCCAGAGAATAAGGAGAGTCAGAGATAGAACATGCCCAAAAATAAAAAAATCTCATTGATTAACGCTAATCCTCATCCCAATTGCCATCCATCGAGCAAATAAAGAGCTCACGAAAAACCTCAAACTGGTATATCCGTGACAAATATATCTCAAATTAATTTTTTGATCACAAAAAACAGTAAAGCTATTAATTGGGGTAAATAAAGAGTTCGCGAAAAATTCCAAACCGGTACACACATGATAAATTTATCCCAAAATAATTTTTTGACCACCAAAAATCCCGAATCGGTGCACCTGTTTAACCTATGCTAGTTTCCATTAACTTGTACTGTCGAATTTATGGGTTTGATGATACGTGGCAATTGAAGGATGCATCTATTTGAGGTTTTACGGAGGACAAATGTATCATTTTATGGTTTTTTGTGATATTGATCCGATTTAGTGGAGAGTAAATTTGTCACAGATGTACCAGTTTTGGGTTTTTTGTGGTTAAAATATTAGTTTGGGATAAATCTATCACGGGTACATAAATTTTGGGATTTTTAGTTTTCAAAATATTAATTTGGGATAAATTTATTATAAGTGTACTTATTTGGATTTTTCGATGTATTAACTTTAAAGAGAAACACGGACTTGTTTCGAATATTCTGAAAAAATGATTCTTTATATATATTGTAAGTACTGTATAATGTTTAACATTAGCCGTCCACGTCAAAATCATGATCCAAAAAATTAAACGAAAACTAACGGAGGATAAACTTACCACGGATATACTATTTTAGAATTTTTAATTATCAAAAAATTACTATTTAATCATAGTGTTTTTCCCCGCATCCGAAAGGGAGCGATGATTGACCATTTGCTGTAGCGCAATTTGCGGAAGAAACATGGAAAAGGCCTCGCCTTTTTTTCTTTAAACTCGATCGATTTAAAAGTCAAAAAGGAAGAGCAAAGTAGAAAAGCATCTGGGCGGATTCACTTTCTCACGATAAAAAAGGCACGCTTTATGGGAAGGAAAAAAAAAAAACACCCGCCTAGAAATAATAAACACATATTACGAAAACGATCGCGATTTGCACGAATGTCGGAGCATTGCGTACGGGGAACTTTACTGTGAAAACATTGCTAGATGTCACGCCGTTTATCGAGATTTCCTGTAGCATTACCTGTAGAGTGGGAAATATTATCGAAAAAATTATAAATACGTTACGCTTTTATCAATTTAATCATAAATAATTTGATTTGTCAATTGGGTTCTAAAAATTATCAATTTTGCCAATTGAATTTATCCGTTTTGATTGAAAATTGTTAACGTAGATGTCGACCGTCGTATGCAGTACGGCTGATACTGACATGGATATTTTTTAATGATATTTTGGTGATTTTTTTTTAATGATTTTTTCTCCTTTTTTTTTCATTTTCTTTACAATTTTTTTTTTGGTTTTTTGAGTGATGGTCGACGCCTTCACCGGCTCTGGGCTTCAGCCATGATGGCCGCACCAGTCGTTAGGCGAGGCTCACGTCCCTCCTCGTATCTAGCGAGGGCTGTAATGACTTCGCTGTGGTCATTGAGGGGCATCGTAGGACTATTTTTGAAAGTATAGTAAGAAATCTCGAGTAAATAAATCTAAAATTCGCGAAATACTATGTTCGCCTTACGGATTAATAATACCCTTTGGTCTATATATATAACTGATATTCAACAGTGCCCGCAACTTATAACCTGCTCCATGCGTCTGATTCACACATGCAAATCCGTTACTAAATCAAGATGGATTACTGCACCGAGCATATACTCGTTTCTTTACCATCTCCAGTTCCGTGAGGATAGTATCGCTAAATAACTTTCTTTATACAATCGAAGTGAATTCCCACTCTCAATCCCATGGAAGAAAAACCGTTAACCTAAAATTGGAAAACCTACATGAAGAACTTATTGAACTATTGAGTATGTGAAATCACGATTAAACGTGATTGTGAATTCTTCTTAAATTTATTATGCCGACGTATACGTCCTATTTACTTTTACTCGATAATTTCAACTTTTCGGTAGGCATCTCGAAACACGGCATCTGCCTAGGGATGACAAGTGGCAGACATTAGTTAGGACTTTCGAGTTTTTTTCGTGATGCCAATGTCAATACCCACTTTGGATTTTCTGTGGCAAAGTCGTCTATCAATTGAAAAGAAATTGAAGAAGAGCCGCGTCAGATCAACTGGCAAATCAACACTCCGCGCAACATGCGGGGTCAAGTCACTCAGGAAGTTTCATAGAACCAGACTTGGAATTGACTAACCAAAATGAAACGAGTACACGGCACGACTTGGAAATCAAAGAATGCGAAATGCGCAGCAACGGCCGAAAGGGGCTTTCGGTTTCTTCTTGGTCATTCTTTAATCAAATCAAATCATGCTGACTTAGTGAGTAGACTCTTGTAGCATAACTAAACTTCTATACGCGTCGTGTTTGAATAACACGACAAGATCCTACATGCTACAAAATTGATGGGAAATTGGTTTATATTATTAGGTCGTGATTTATACTCTTCATCGATAAAAGGCATGGAGTCTTATTCTATTTCTCTGCTAGATAGAGCCCTAATTTAATAATGAATCGAGATACAAATCTTGCATCTCGATTCTCTTTTTTTTCGATTTTACTTTCTTTCTATGTCCTTGTGATTATACGCTAAACCCCAGCATTGTCATTTTAGGCGCATGCTTTTGCCGGAGTATGATGCTAATAGGATCTTTTTGGTACTTTATGTGCGTTTGGGAATCTCTTTCACAAGGGGCTTTGGTCCTTTAAAGCCCCTTGGAAAACAATTGGGGTGCTTGGCAAATTCTTTTGTGACTACCTTGGGGACCTGCCTTGGGCTTTCAACATTTTCCAAGGAAGGCCACTTCCAAGGGTTAATATTTTTTTTTCCTTCCCAGAATACCCTCACCTATAATTTCATTCTTTGATTTTGCCTTAATAAGGACAGTTCATCTTCTCCGAGTTGCAGATGTGGGTCGCCGGTGAAGCTCCGCCAGATGGACTACAAGATTGGCGTCAGTGAAGCTTCGACGTTGCCGAATCACCCCCAAATTGGAAATCCTAGAATTCCTATAGATGGTCTGCGAGACCATGGCGGTCTCGCCGCAGGTCGATTGAGGTCGTGTGAGGTTTGAGTTCTTTTGTGTTTCCCCCAAAGGCTTTTTTCCAAAAGCCCAATCAAATGCGGTCAATTCTGATATTTCTCTATAGCGTATTTTGACCACTTATGTACATGTCCATGTGTCATTGTTTTACGAGAATAAACCAAGTCAATTTATTGTCTGGATTGGTAGGAGATTAATCGTGTTGAGTATGTATTACGTGTGTTTTTATCAAGTTGTGGTCCCCAAAAGTCAATTGTTTCAATGATAGATGTCTATTCGAAGACGACCAATGGCCGATTCAAAGTATGGAGCTTGACTTTGAATAAAAGCAAATGGATGCCAATATGACTTCAGGCCTCAAGGACTTTGTAAAGTTCGGATTACTTAAATAATGCGCAGAATTTTTTTTTTTTATAACCCAGGGAACCCCCGCATGGCCGACAGCCGGGAGGTAAACCCTGGGGGCGACACGTGCTAGCCACCACACACGTGCACCGGTTAAGTCACCCTGCGACGCCCGGGATTCGAACACTCAACCTTTTGCGAGAGGAAGAGTGCCCTCCCCAGCAGCGCCATCCAGGCGGGTGGTAATAATGCGCAGATGGTAAATCAAAAAACGAAAAAAAAAAAAAAAAAAGGGAACTCGCAAGGAACTTTATTAAATCAGGACGGATGATGACCTACATTTTTGGATGCCATGCTTGCTCGATATAACTGGAATTGGACACAAAACTTCTCAATGGAAATCAATGAAGCGTGCAGGGAAAGTAAAATGCTCAAAAGAGACGATCGGGAATTCTTTATCGTAATCAAAGACGAGTACTGAAATTAGAAAGCCCTACTTTAGTGTCTCTTAATGCCTGCTCATAGCGTACCGTACTGTGTTGAACTCGCTAAGAGATGTGCTTTTCAAACTTGTGATTCCTCCTGTTTCTTCAACGAGTCATTCCATTATGGATCACGATCTTCCTCCGCGAGAATCTCGGACTGCCTCTCGAATTGCACGTTGCTCTAGGGATGATCTGTAATAGCTACGGTTTGGTCCTCGGTCGATGGTCCCTCCTTGACACGGTCTTCAACCTTCTTTTTTGTGTTTTCGATCCATCGTGGCCACGTCTCATGCGCTCGACTTAGGCCCCCATCTATTGGAATTTGGAAGCTCGTGATCGAGGAGCTCATTAAGGTATCCCATCGACGGCGTTTGTGGAACGTGTTGTTACGGCCCCTTATTTAGGGCCCAAATCGAGATTATTTGCTCTTTCGCATTTGATGGGCTTGAAGTATTAAAATTTTTGTTTTTCGGGACAAAACCAAACTTTTCATTTTTCTAATTTTTTTTATTTTTTTTTGTCTTTATTCCCAGATAGTTGTTATTGAACTCCATAAGCAGACCCATTTTTTTCTTTTTATTTTTTTATAAATTTTTTTAGCTTTTATTTTTCCTAGCTCAGTAATCCAAAGCAACTTCACAAGTCCTCGAGCTCACAATTTCCGGTTTCATAAATATGTCCAATAAAAATTGTCCAGCTTACATGTAGCTTCATACATTTACAAAAGAAAAATAAGCCGAAAACCAAAAAAATCTCACGAATTTGTCCAAAACAATTATAATAAATAATGACAATAATAAAGAAAACTGGGGCTAGAGCCGTGGTAGATACGTCGGAGTCTCAAGCCGGAGAGGCGGAGGGAAAATTGAATTTGTTGGCGAGGTTGGCGGGTGGGAATGGCGAGAGAAGCTCCATCTGGTGGATGAAGCGGACGTCGTGAACCAGCGGATTATCGGTCCTCGTGGGCGGCGACCCCACGCCGCACGGCAGCGGCGAACACCCGATACCCGGGCTTTCGTCCTCGTCGCCCGCCTGGATAATGAGGCCGACCTTGTCTACCAACAGGTTCCCTATTGCGCTTCTTCCATCACCATTCTGCTGGCTGCAAGGCGAAAACAAATAATAGAAAAAAGGAAAAATTTTGGAAGTCAGCGGTTGCATCATCCCGAACATCATCCCGAATGGTGAAATCAAACCCCTTCATGAGCCTTTTCACATCCTAGAGGAAAAAAAGTGCAAGGGAAAGCCGAACCAGTGTTTGCTGCATCTGAGGGACCTCAGGAGGTCCAGCGTCGCCGACCGGAGCCGTCGGGGCTTCGGACAGATGGGTCGCTTCGCATTCTCACGCTCACGGGCTTTTGTCTCGGCGGTGGGGGGATCGACCAGGCCGACCTCCAATGCTAAATGGTGCATTGTCTTCTCGAAAAATCAAATCCGGAACCAAATTTGCGTTGGGACTTGTGGGTGTGGGTGTGTGTGTATGGAGGTTAGAACTTGGCTCCTATTTATCGACATCAATCACATGTTACACACACGAGAGAGAGATTACGGTGAAGCCACATTGGAGGTTAGACCCAGTTCAAGTGAAGAAGGAGAGCCAGTCTGCTTGGCTAAGAGCTACCGTAGGGATTTGGTCTTTTTTTTCACACTTTTGACCCAGTTGAATATGAGATCCTACAAAGTCTCTCCGCCTCGCGTTTTTTTGCCTACTTTCAATTGGGTCCTAGCAATTCTTGTGCTCAGAAGGTGACATGGCACGAGAGTAAATTTGAAGGAAGCTCGGGTGAACAGAAACGTGCTCCGTCATTTCTGCTTTTGAAAGATACAAAAAAAGTTCAAAACTTTCGCACGGAAAACATGATTTAAAGGAGACTATTTTGAAAGCAGAAAAATCTTTAACTTTCGTAATTTGAGAAAGCGTTTATGGTCATCATCTTTTATTGATGGGAAGAAACTTTAGAGCCAGACTCTTCTATATAAGAAGATTCATCTCCACCTTGGCCGCAAATTGCGGATACGTGCGGGGTATTTCATTACCATCCATAATGATACTCACTTATATCATGAGATAAGAGCCGTTGGGTACCGTCGAAAATTCTGTGAAGAACGAAATTTGCACATTGTATAGCAGCTGCATCTCGTTACCATTCATAGCAATACCATCAGATATTTCCATCAAAGAAGGAAAGTAAAAACATCAAATGCTTGTGCCCCTTACACGAAGACAATGATCAATTCCTGACAAACTAGTCTTGATCAAACATCGAGAGATGGCTTGCCTTGAGAACTAGAAGTCACAAGTAATGTACCACCATGCACTTATTAGGTATGCTATTCCTACCCATTACTTACCATAAAAGACTACTCCAGATGACAAAAAGATCCAGACAGATAGATCACTCCACACCATATGCACCCTTATACTGGTGTGGAACAAACCTAGATGAGATCAACAGGATCTGTATTGACATGTGAAATCTGGGACCAAGCAATGCAGCAAGAAAAGCAAGCTAGCAATTGAGAAAAGAGAGCACGCATACAAGCCAATGAGCTAATAAACAGCAATGGAGAATGGCATTATCTATAATAAGTATCCCAATCGAATTTGGGACATGAGAACACCTCATAATCGATAGGCCCATCTATGACACTGTCAATAGATTGTATGCCTTCCAACAGGGCTGGCTGAAAATTATCGCCATCGGACGGCAACAACTTATACATCACTAACAGTCCAAGCGTAAATATGGCCTGCAGCTTTGTCGAGTCGCCTTGGACTGAAAAGTACAAGAGCATTGAAAGGAGAAAGAGATCGACACAAAAACGCATGATGCTCAACACAGAGTCCATTAACCTCCCGTCGTTGCCAGCAGGAAACCCCCGAACTCTATAAACAAATAGAAAGTTGTACTTGTCAACCACATATCTGTACCCAAAATAGACTGCACCGACAGGGACCACAAGAGGAGCAAATGAGGAATATATCATGGTCAGGGCAAATATCGTCAGATTAAATGCATAATACTGAGCAAAGTCGAACGTCTGCTTTGGCACAGGTGAGGCTCTGTTGGTCGGATATTCATTAAGATCCTGGCCGGGTAGGTCAACAGCACTGAATCTAGGGGTGTCGTAAACAGTTTCAGAGATCAGGGGTCTCCGAAGACTATTTGTTTCCTGCTGTTCGAGGGGGCGATCTTCGCTTTGCTCGGGAACCAGCTGAAGCATGTCATTCTTCCGAAGCTTCTGAATCTTCTTTTTGATCCAAGGGATAGGAGCCAATAAATCATAAGATATTCCCAAGAATGTGCTGGTGATGAGAAATGCAAGAGAGGAGAGGCACGATCTTGACAAAAAAGACGCGCTAAGGTACTGCTCTATCCTCTTACAATCTTCTCCGTCCAAATAGCACCTTCCCATTCGAAGGAGAGCACTTTCTAGTGACGACTCCACCAGACCCCTCAAGAGGATCAGATTAACGAGGAAGAAACACACCATCTTTAGAAGGGCTGCTTTCTGCTCTCCAGACATGGTGAGATGCCTCTCAAACTTGGAGAGATGAGAAAGTACAGATGGTATAATTATGTACATACTCACAAAGATGATGACATTCGGCAAGAACTGAAAAACAACCGAAGCAAGCCAGCTCGAGCTCTGTACCCAGGCCAACCATGACTGAGCATTATCCATGGCTTCCGCATTGATGATTCGCCCAGCACTGTTTATGGCACTGATGACAGCTAGAGGAGAACTGAAGAACACTAACATCAAGAGCAAGCACGTATTTACAAGTACCCTCCGCAGTCTCATAGAGAACTTTGTCAACCCCAAGTGATTCCAATATATGTCTGTGGCCAACGGTGCTCGCTCAACTTTCCAGTGGTTCCTCTGAAGGCGCAACTCCATGACTGAAAAGAACTTCCCAATTCTCCTCTTCTTCTCGCTTCTGAAATCCTGAACAGCCTTATTTGCTGTGTACACATCCTTAAACATCACAAATGCAACGCCAGCACCGGGCGCACGGCCTTCTTTATAGGCTGTAAGTTCAGTCTCCAGTTCAGCTCTCAATTCCTGCAACCTTCTCAACTTATCCTCGTCCGTGTAACCTAATCTATCAGCCACCTGATCCCAAACATGCTTTACTTGCTTCCACATACGAACAGCCCAAACCCTCATTCCCTCCAAGAAGTCACCCCCGTGCTCCAAATCCTCACCATCTCCGGGTAAAAGCCTCGAGTCCATCCTCGCGACCAACCAAGAAATCTCATCCCTAACTCTGACCAGTTCCAAGGCCAAATCATCCAATGCACACAAATCCATAGGCAAAATTACCTTATAAAGCTTCCCTGGATACTTGTGCTGGAAATATTCCTGCAATTCTTGGCTATCGACCCCCAGGGTCTTCGGCAAACCTTGCACCATAACAGTAAATATCGCAGTCGAACTCGCGCCCGGATAACTCGGGTTTCCATTTCCATCCCTAAATCTAGTAACCCTCAATCTTCCCTCAATTGCATTGATACCGAAATGGATCAAAACAACAACAATGACCACAAATAAGAAATGCACCCAAAGCAATCCAGAACCCTTCGTGATATGGCTGATGGTCGTCTTCGAGAACTGATCATTCAACACCGCGTCTCCGCAGTAGAGATTAATCGGCAAAAGCACAAAGACCGACAGGACCGCGATCAGCAGCAGCAGGCTGCAGCTCCCGCCCTCGATGATCAGGAACTGCGCCGCGTCGGCCCCGCAGTGCCGCGCGATCTCCCGGCCCGTGGCGTGCCACACCGCGAGCAGCTTCGTGGCGAGCGCGGCCGGGCCGGGCATGCGGCGGTGGTCGCTGCGGAGCTTGAGGAAGAGGAATATGAACACGCAGCAGGACGCGCCGATGGCGGAGATGTTGAGCAGGTACTGGATGCTGCCGTACCACGCGTCCCCCGCCGCCCCCCCGCCGCCGCCCCCGCCGTCGCCGGGGGCGGAGGGGGAGGGTGGGTACGGAGGGGGGGCCAGCGCGTCGGCCGCGGGCGGCATCGCCGGCGGGAGGAGGGGCGGGCCCGTCGTGCCTCGGTGGCGAATTAGGGCTCGGGGCGGACGGCGGCGAGTCCGGCGAGTCTCTACGGCTTTCTCGGTGGGAGCGGGGATGGCGAGGTCTGCGAACCATGCGACGGGTCGGGAGAGGTGGACATGGATGGATTTCTTAGGGTTTGGGATTGGGGAATCGCAGGAGGAGGAGGAGGAGGAGATGGGAGAGATTCTGACCAGTGAATTGGAGAGCTGCGTGTTGTCGTGTCGGCGTGCGCGACGGAGAAGACGACCGAGGGGAGAAGGAACACGTTGGGAAGATTCGCGATAATTACGCATTCGGCACGGAGTTTAAAGAAAGTTTTCATTTACACCCCTGGCCTCGGCGCACTGTTGGCGTCGTCGCCGTCGCCGTCGTCGTCCCGTGCGCACAATGTAATTGAACGCCCCTTTCCATGCTGCTTCTTCTTCTTCTTCTTCTTCTTACTTCCTTGGGCTATATAACACAAGTTAAAAAGCCCGAATGAATTCGTTGGGGGGCGTTCCAATTTTATCGAATGTCAAAGGCCCTAGCTAGCCGGATAGTGTACTTATCTCGGACATCTCGATTGTCACATTGGACCCTTTCCGGTTAATGGAACATCAAGGGATCGTTTAGTAAGGGACAAATTTTAAGAATCCTCCTCAGCTTTGTGCACACGCATCGAACGCCAGCTCCGGTTTTCCGGAACCTGTTGAAACCATCATCATTTTGAATCGCTCGCCACGAAACCCACCTTAACTCTACCCGAGCTCAGTCTATCCTCAATGGCGTAGTCCACGACGGTGGCTACGTCCTTCCCACCCCCACCGCCCACCCGTGTCACCACCCCGTCGCGATACCCATCCTCGGCCACGCTTTTCTCTCCCTCCCATGCCTTGTTACCTTGTTCTATCTCTCCCTCGTTATTACTCTTTGAGAGAAATATACCAACAAGGCAACAAAAATCCATTGTTTTTTTGTTAACAAAACGATGGATTTGTCCACTCTAAAGAGATTGAAAGTGAAGAACAATTAGGAGTTTGCCACTCTAAAAGAATTGGTGTCGACATCATTTCGACCCGACTGGTATTGGCAGTGCTATAGTCCTGTCACAGGAAAGCAATTTCGTTTGAATCTTCTTATCTCAACGTGCACGGTCTACCTTAGCCAGACCCAAGAGGCAGACTTAGCTTGGTATTGGAAAACTATTGTAAAACACCACTTGTACCAAATAATTTTCAATCTTCCACTCACAACTCGAGCCCGCTTGCCCCACTAAAGCGGTTCGGAAGTGGCTCAGCCCGCAAGGGTGTCGGCCCCAAGAGAGCCGGCGGCCTCCAAAAGGCTCGGCCGACGGGACCTGACCATGGGGCCTAAACACGCACAAACCCGACCTCAAAGGTATGGGAGGCCAGAACCCGTTCGTGTGGGACGGCTCAGTTCGCTCACCAAGCACACTTTAGCCTTCAAAAAGACCAATGAGAGATTAAAAGGAGCAAAATCATTTACCCAAAAAGGTAAAGAAAAATTCTCCCCACGATACATTTTTCAGGAAGGATTCTTTGTCCCCAAGTCAATCAAGTTCTCGCTCATCTCTCCATCCCTCGTTCATCGACCTAAGCCATCATAGGGTCCCTTTCCGTCCTCCCGAGGCCAAGCTCGAGATGCTTCCTTTGCTTTGTGGGGGCTTCATTGCCACTGTTATTTCGAGCAAGGAACTAACCAAATCTTTTGAACATCTCTGCTAAGGTTACCCACCGATTGTTGAGTCTGCTGACCTCCCCCAACGTAGAACAGACCACGAAAGTGACGCATAAACTTTGTGGTTAAGCAAAAGTTAAAACACAATCTCCTTCAGCTCCAAAATTCTTTCTTTCCCAATTGTTCTTTAACGAACAAAGCCACTGGCCCATCATCGCCCATCGCTTTCGTGCATACATCTCTATTCTTCTGCACTTTCCTCTTTCGTGCGATCCCCATGGTCTTGCAGATACACGAACTCACGCTGTCTTTTGCTTGCAGACTAAGCAAGCACCAATGCCCACGAAACTTTCGCAGAGATGAGGTGATTAAATATGGAACGAATTGACAGATTACCAAGAGCCCCGCTTTGAGCCTAAGAAGCTATAAAGGTTGAGCCTGGGAAACCAGACAAGGTGCCCACTTGGGGCCTTGTTCCCGACGCGAACGACGCTTTTTATGTGTAAAATTTGACCCCATCAATTGAAAGAAAAAGAAAAAAAACTAGCATTGGGTATATTAAGTGCTTAAAATTTTGGGTTAACACCACGAAAACAAATTGATACTCTAATGATAAATTTACCCAAAATTAATTTTTTTATCAACAAAAATCCCAACCGGTACACTTGTAACAAATTTACCTTCCGTTAAATTGGATTAATATAACGAAAAATCACAAATTGGTAAACCTGTCCAACAGATGTTCAAAGAGGCCACTTTGCGAAGAATTGTCTGAAGACCTAGAGAAGAAATCCTCATTTAATCCAGAAGTTTGAAAAGGAAAAACCCTACATTAATATGCCCGTCAACTGTCACGTGTCATCTAGGTAAATTTTAATGGAAACTAACGCACAATAAATTTGTCACAATTGTACCAATTTAAGGTTTTTATGGGTCAAAAAATTAATTTTAAGTAAATTTATCCATGCATATCAGTGTTGAATTTTTCGTGATATTAACCCTAAAATAAAATTTTATGTGTGCATAAATTGCTAGAGGAGTCAACGCGTTTTGATTTTCTAGTTCTACCTTATATAAATTTATATAAACGTGCGTGTAATTTCAGTACGTTGTTGACCCGTAAAAAACGGAAGAGATCGCGTCACAGATCGACCACAAAGCTCCAACCCCCACCTTGTTCTTAAGAGTCAATTTCAATTGGCTCTGCCGAATTTTTTGGAAAAAGTAATTTTCATAATTAAAGAAAATATGCATATGACTCGGACATTGGCGGAGGAAAAAGTGTTTTCTAATAAACCCAAAAAAAAATGAAAAAAAATTTCGGACAACGTCTTGTCGTTATAACAAGACATGGACATGAAACGTGGGGGCTTCGACAATTCAACACGCAAGCGACAAAAAAGAAAATCCAAAACGCTCTTTTTTTTTATGAAAATAAAAAAAATTTGTGGACGCATGCAAATTCTTTTTCTCTTTTTGGGGACAGAGACACGTGCAAATTTGACCTTCCCACAAGGGGCTAGCGATGTGTGCACAATGCTCGACGTCGTATTAATATATATTAAGAAAAATGAAATAAAAAGGGAAAGAAAATATTAGGGGGAAGGTTTTTTCAAAAAAAATGGGTCTTGGAACGAGTTTCGCACGTAAGCCAAATCGAGTCGGTACAAGATTGACACGACAAGATGTGGTGGTGGTGGCAGCGGCGGCGAAGGTGCGGGGGATCTTTCCTCCGCTGGTCGGCCGAGGAATTAAAAACGAAGACCGACCGGGCACCCTCTTTGGTCTTGATGCATGTCCCAAAATGACCGGAATTTATGGCTTAAAACCCCAGCCTCAACGCGATAAATCTATTATGTAGCTATTTTTTTAATAGAGTTAATACTACAAAAAATCTCAAACGGTACACGTACGATAAATTTACTCCTAATTAATTTTTTGATCATAAAAAATCCTAAACTGATACATTCATGACAAATTTACCCTCTATTAGTTTTCGTTAAATTTTACCGTCGAATTGTTATATTAGATGATACATTGTAGTTGATGGGTGTGCTATTTTAATGTTTTACGCCTCTGTTTGTCACTGATTTACCAATTTGTAATTTTTCGTGATATTAATCAAATATAACGAAGGGTAAATTTGTGATGGATGTACCAATTTTGGATTTTTGTGGTCAAAAAATTAGTTTGGTGTAAATTTATCGCATGTGTACCAGTTTGGAATTTTTTGTGATATTAATCCTTAAAAATCAAAGAATTCTTTTCTTTCTTTAATTTGAGAGCATGAATTTTGCCTCTCTTTTTACCCATAAAAATATTAAATGATAATTGCACTGAAAATCCTAAAACTTGTTACGAAAATGCAATTGAGTCCTAAAATCTTTAAAAAGTGCGGTCGCAGAGTGAGATTGAATATTAAAACTTTTAAAAAAATGCAATCAAGCCTTAACACTTCTCAAGTTGACTCAATCAAATCGTAAAATTTGTTAGCATTTTTAGCTTGTCGAGTTGAACGAAGTTAATGAAATGACTTAATTGCATAAATTTGACAAGTTTTAAGATTTAATTGCACTTTTTGAAAGTTTTAAGATTCGACTATGCTTTCGTGATCAGTTTTAGAACTCTCGGTACACTTATCCCAAAAATTAATGGGTATTGCTTTTAAGGTCCTTTTGGGAAAAAACCACAAAAAATCCCAAACTATGCCACCTATGGCACATTTACCCCGAACTTTTTTTTTGTGACATCAAAAACCCCAAACTATACTATTTGTGACGCACTTATCCCATTGTACTTTAGTTCATGGGCATTTTCGTTTTTTTTTTCTTTTTCTATTTTTTTCCTTTCCCACGAGGGCGGCCTTCGCCAACGTTGGGCGAGGGCAACCCTTGCCGGATCTAGTGAGGGCTCCCTTCGCATGGGCAAGCAAGGGCAGCCCTCGCCCGACTCAGGCGAGGCGACCCTCGCCCGACTCAGGCGAGGGCAGCCTTCGCTGGCGTCGGGCCAGGGTCGCCTCACTTGGGTAAGCGAGGGCCGCCCGATGCCGACGAGGGCGGCCCTCGCCAAACGCTGACAAGGACCACCCTCACCCAATGCCGGTGAAGGCCGCCCTCGCCGGAAAGAAAAAAAAAAGACGAAAATGTCCATAGACTAAAGTACAATTGGGTGAATGTGTCACAAATAGTATAGTTTTGGATTTTTTATGTAACAAAAAAAAGTTCTGGATAAATGTATCACAGGTGGCATAGTTTGGAATTTTTGGTGATTTTTTTCCTTAATTTTAGTCATCTTATTCATTCGTGCATCATGGCTACCGAGTTTGAGACTTGTGCTTTCCACATTTTTTGGTTTGCTCTATAAGTTCTTGACTCGCTAGAAAGAAAAAAGAGATTCGTACGCCTCTTTCAAGTTAGCATGCTATTTATTAACATGAAAGGCGTGAGCCCTCACAAATCGACACGTTGAAGAAACAAAGTCAAATTTCATAGCGATCTTGATGTTCGATTTCCGAAAAAGAGATAAAGCAACGATCATTTGGACCATATTAAATCAAAATCAAACTCATGATATCGTTTTCATCTAGTTGGATTACGACTAATGCGACCGTCTAGATGGATGGCAATCGTCGCAAGCGTGTCAGACGCGCTTTAAATTTACTTTCCATTCCTCAAGCAACGTCGTAATCTATCAAAAGAGGTGGATGAAAGGAGCATGCAAGGAGCACATTGATTTTTAATGAGATCACGAATTTAGAGCATAGTGCATAGTCGAGATTAAAGACTTTAGCTGGATGGAATAAAATAATGTCTAATGTTTTATTACTCTCTTTTTTTCGACTATACGGACAACTTTCTAGAAAGCAAACACTGGATGAACATTTTGCTAGTCTTTAAATAAAGTTTTAATATCACGAAAAATTTCAAATCAGTACACCCGTGACAAATTTACCCAAATTTAATATTTTGATCACAGAAAATCCTAAATTGACATACATTTGTAATTTTAGCTTCAAATTACGGAGTAGGATGACACGTGGCAGTTAACGAGAGTATCAATTACCTTCCATTTGTCACAAGTGTACTTGTTTGTAATTTTTCGTGGTATTAATCAAATTTAACAAAAATTAACGAATAGTTAATTTATCACAAGTTTACCGGTTTTGAGCTTTTGATAGTCAAAAAATTAGTTTGTGGTAAATTTATCATAGATATATCAATTTTGGGTTTTTCGTAATATTAATCCTTAAATAAATACGAACACCCATTTTTTTTCGGACTTAAACAAAATAAAACGAGAAAAGGATGAAGTCGAGGGTTTAACGGAAAAACATAAGAGCGAGACAAAATCCATTTTCTTTATGAAAAAATTGAAAATAGAGGGACCAACTTTTTTCCTCTGTCTCTCTCTCCACCCCTTTTCTTTTTTTTTTTTTCTATTTTCGTGACATCGTGCGAAATAATTCTTTGCTTCGTTAATTATTATTTTGTTATTTCCCAGGGGAAGGTGCGAGCGAGGATGACCGTGCTATCAATTGCGGTCACACGTGGGTCGGGGTCACGAAATTTCTTTGCGGCAATTGATATCGGACACACGCGCCAGATCCACAGCCTCGTCGCCACTTGCGTAGCTCCATGCGCCGACACGTGTCCATAGGGCTCCGGGAATTGACCTCCCCGCTCCCTCCCTACGACGTGTCGCATTCATTGATTTCTCGCCGCCCCCCACCTCGCCCCTCCCGGTCAAATTTGGTGGTGCCCCGAAAAGACGAACGAAGGGAGTCTAATACCTGAATTAGCACGCAATCCCTTGCACTGCGTTTGATCGACCGGATAAAAATCACGATATGATATATTTGATCTTATCTTATATTTAGTGATAATCCAAGATAAGATAAGGTCTGATATAGACCGGATATAACTTGAATAAAAAAATCCGAGGGGAAGAGGGATAGACCTGGATAGGTTTCTAATGCTTATTTTTCCAGAAACTATACTCTCGACTTACCGTTATCTTCATCCCCACATCTTGTGCGCTTTTACCAAAAAAATTTCTCGATTTTTTTTCCTTCACTAACTCCTCCGGATCCGTAAATAGCAAAAAAATAAAAATAAAAATAAAAATAAAAATTATCCTATCCGACTTTAAATCCATAGTCCACCAAACAATGGATAGGATATAAAGAAATCTCAATATTTCTTATCCTATCCTATCCAGTCTTATCATGTTTAAAAATCCGGACGACCAAACGTAGCCTTATGGCTTGACGTATTGGAAAAGGATTGGTTAGGGCTAAATTGGGCTGACGTGAGGCTTCCATGGAATCGGGAATTGCAATCGCTGCATGCGTAAAAATTGAAAGGATCGGAATTGGGTATGCCGTAGATAGCGTTCGATGAACCCGAGACATGAATGGATGCTCCGAATTAGGAGATAGGTAAAACTAATTTGAAGCTTGGCTGAACGGAGAATGCCGACCATGGACGGCCCTTCGCGGTGTTGGTACCTCTCTTGTGGCGGGGGGTCGTCTCTCTCTATATCTTGAAAACGAAGACCGATGGACCACGGACGGCATTCGGGATTTCGCTACGGTAAAGTAGGTAAAACTCGAAGGAGAAAGAGAAATTGCTCTGGGCTTTGTTGATTTTACGACGCGGTGATCTTATTGAAAAGGATCGAAGCCGCGCTATTTATTTCGCTCTATCGGCCGTAGCTAATATGTGACAAATTTATCGTAGGTGTACCAATTTGAGGATTTTTGTGTCAAAAAATTAATTTTGAGTAAATTTATCGCATATGTACCGATTTGAGATTTTTCGTAGTATTAAATTTTTGAGCTGGTTACCCCTTTTACATCCTTGTGCATTTTGTTCTATAAAATATGTTTTTTCCAAAAAAAAAAAGACTTAAACACGATTGATTTTCATTCGAATTTAGACCAATTTCAAGTGGCTGGAAGAATCAATTTACTTCACGCGTGCTATTTATGTTTCAAGTTGGGTGACAGATGCAAATTATCTTGGGCATACTGAAATATTTCAAATTAATTAAAAAAATCTAATCAAATCTCTCTTTTTCTATAAAATTATGGCCACGTCACCCTTTTTTTCTTTTCTTTAAATTCACTTTGAAGTTCTATTCCCAACCGAACTAGAACAATGCGGGAGCATCCAATCGAATGAGAACGACACCCCCATAATAAAAAAAAAAGTCTCATTAAGATATACACAACATCAAGTGCACACGCAACGCATAGGGATATTGACCTAAGCAGTGGCATCATCTTTTTGGCCTTTAGCTAGAAATGGCCGAACAAAAATGAGAACTTATAATAAAAGTTCGACCCGACCTAAGCTTGGTTACTCCAAATTGAATTGCTCATTTGGGTAAGAAAGCAGTTGCTTTTCTTAACATTTTATATACGGGAGAAAAGTGAGGGAAATGCTACATTTATCGAGGCTAATTTCTATAACCGGTTTATTTAAATGATGCGTTCTATTGTTATTGATAATTGGATGTGACCCACTTGTTTATGGAGCGATCCGACACCTCGCTAAGTAAATCGACTGTATCAACTGATCTTAGAGGTCTACAACATTGCACGAAAAGTAAATCTCATCTAGCAGATGAGGATATACTTGAGGAGCCAATAGTTCTTTGGACGCAAATATGAACCCAAGACGAAAAAGGCGGCTTGGAACACTTTAAAGTTTCTTGTAGCGAAAGTAAATGTGGAATACTAAGATGAATTTAGATAAAAAGAGCCTATTATATGGATATTACTAGACGCTTATCCATGCATTTCGCTCAGACTGTCGTACAAAAGTATGACTAAACTAGCGCACGAAACATTACAGCATAAATACAACATTATTTAAACTTATGATTAGATGTAAAAGGTACTCGTAAAACTAAATTGTCAAAACTATAAAAACAAGTAATCATTATAAGTATAGGAATCCCTAAACATAAAAAGAAATACTGTGCATATTTTGTGTAGTAATTAATATACGAAGAACTCTAAATTGTATTATTTTGCCAAAAAGATAATTATTTCTTATATATAAATTTGTTATAATTAAATAGTAAAAAATTGGTTCATTTCTCTTTTTGAGACTATTTTTGGAAAGATCCTGCATGATTTATGGGATTCTCCACGAACTGCAGTGGAGGGTCATCCCGTCCTAGTGTGAAGCACTGTTTTCTTTTGTACCTAATGAATGCACTGGATTTTGGGAAAAACAAATCAGCGCATTAACCAAAAATGGAAGAAATGATTGATTAGGTTGATCCCGCTTAAGAGTAAGGATGATTTCAGAGAAAAATTTAAAACCTGATAACCGAATCGGTAGGAACATGTCGGTTCCAAGTTTCAAAATATGCATGATAGGTTCCAGGTTCGAATATGTTTCTACAAGTAGATTTCAGGTTTTAGATGGAACTTGTAGGGAACCTGGAATCGTTCATCTATAATTCTACCTCAATTTTAGAAATATATAAACATAGGGAAAAGTATGATGAATGTTGCAAAAAGCCTTCTTCTCATTATATACTCCATGATTATATTATCTCTTGAGATGATGATTAAGTTGAGATAGGATATTGGTTCTTTTGCCGTAACTGAGATACCACCAATGTTGATCGTAGTAAAAAAAAACTCGATCTATCTTATTGCTCTTTCCACCTGCTTTTTTACTTATTAAATTTCAACGACGATGAGTTGTCAAGGCGCATCAATATATGATCAAGAAACCACGGCTAGTTTGGACAAAACGTGTTCTCTTGAAATTAATATACCGACCTTCAGTAATATGCATATATGGTCATGTATAGGGCTGTGCAACTATATTGGATTGCCTGGAAAACAGGTCCAGTTTTAGGGTCCCGTTGGAACTAGTCTGATTCTCGATTCCGAGTAAAGAACCACTCGGGGGCCGGACCGACAAAATCAAATTTGAAACCGGTTTCATAAAGGCTAAAACCCTAATTTTTATCTTGACATTTTTTTTCTCTCTATTTCTCTCTTTTTCTCTGTTCTCACTGACCTCAATCAAATACTTTATGACACTCTCTCTCTCTCGCTTGCGACTCACTCTCCTTCTCGCTTGCTTGCGGCTCGCTCTCGCTCGTTCGAGCCTCACAACCCTCTTTTGTTCCTGACTTGCCTTTGCTAGTTTGCTATTGTTCGACTTTTACTTTGAATTGTCTTGTTACTCATATTATTTTACTATAAAAATGAAACTAAAAAAAACAAACAAAAGAGACACGGCTTCTCAAGTAGACTCTGGAATCAAATTGAAAAAACAAGATCGGTTCAAGGGCAAACAGGAATGGTCCCACATTCCAGAAACTAGGGACCGGTCCTAACATGATAGATTTCAGTTTCTAAATCTAGAATCTACCCACCCTGAAGTGATCACCACTGACTCTTCGTCTTCTTTTTCAAGCTCATCCTATAAAGGTGTGCAACCGGACCGAGTTTACCTGAAAACTGGATTGACCCACCCAAAAAACAGGTTTGAGAATCGATTTCCGTTTAAACCGGTCTGAGAACTAGTTCCATTTTTTGGGAACCGTTTATAATAGGTCCGTTTTTCGGTTCCAAGTGAAAACCCACTTGGACTGGTTTTAGAACCAATTTTATATGGAGGTCCACTTGCAATTTTATATGGTTAGAATTCAAAGCGTTATATCAAGAAGGATGATGGAAGTGATCATTATTTGCGGATAGTCTAACTCAAGGGCTTAGAAGCATTATATGGAGCAATTTTCTTTTTCTTAAAATTTTTATTTTGTAACGAAGAAACTATATATCCAATTAAAACCTATATTGTTTTATCTCGTCCATTAATTTATTGAGATTAAGATAATGTGCTTTTGTATAAATACTTAAGATTGTTTGCACAATCAAATTTATAACCTTTGATTTGAGTGATAAGTTTTCTCATTTGCTAATCGAAAAAATGAAACCAAAAAAACGAACAAAAAAAAACAAGTTCTTGAGTAGACCGTGGAACCGGATCGAAAAAATATGGTAGGTTCCAAAATAGGGTCCATGGCAAATAGGATATGTTCTAGGTTTCAGGTTCCAAAAATTATGAACCGGTTATAACATTGTTGGTTTTAAGTTTCAGATTTGAAACCAACCCACCCTGAAATTGATCACCCCTACATCCTATAATGATTATAGCATTTCGCTAGGAAATATCCACGTATTGTGTTGAAATATCTTGTATCGCTCGCCCAGTCTCCATCCATCCATACCCCCGTAATTCTTTTTACTATAAAGAAAAAAGGAAGAGGAAGTCGCAAATGGCATGGGAAAAAAAAAACAAGACAAGCTCGGGTCGCAAAATTACAGTCGTAAAACATCATCATTATTATCTTTTTTTTTTTCATCCGCCACATCCATCAAGCACTCCCCCCCCCCCCCCGTCCCCCGTCTCTTTTTTTTTTATTTATATTTTCCTTCCATTTTTTTAATATTTTTTTTCCGGAGGTGGGGTTTGCACGAGCTGGCTTTCGGCCACCATCGCGTCGGTTCGTTCTTTCTTTTATTTTCCTTTGTCTGCTCCAGACAGCACAACCTTCGACCTCGGCCTCTAGAGAGAGAAACTAGAGAGAGAGAGAGAGAGAGAGCTTCTTCGTCAGCTGGTTCAATCGCCACTGATCGAGAGACCCCCGCCGCCGCGGAAAAGCAAAAGGGGTCCTCTTCGTTTTCTTCCTCCCGCCGTCAGCCGCCGTCAGCCGCCGCCGCGGCCGCCGACGCCGCCGTCCGCCGCCCCTCATCGCCGTCCGCCGTGAAGAGGAGGAACGGCGGAAACAAGGAGGAGGAGTTAAGTTTTCGGAAGAAAAGGGGGGTCTCGATCGTATTCGCTTGCGGAGGGTGACCGCGTGCTTTGATTTGGTGGATCTACGGATCTAGCGCTCTCGGGCGGCCGCCCACATACCCTGTCTCTGTTCCTCTCTTTAGATCTCCGTCGTTTTCCCGTCCGGTGCGATTCGGCCGCAGAGCCTGAGCTGTGCTGTGAGTTGCTCCTTCCTTTCTAGTCTTCCCCCTCTTCGTTTTTCGGTTGGGTCTTGTGTCGTCGCGGTTCGAGCGATCGGGTGTTCTTGGAGCGGTCTTTTTCTGGTCTTTGTCCTAGCTGCTGATTTTTTTTTTCTGGGTGGTCTAGTTACTGAATTTTTCTGGTGGGCCGCCGAATTGCTGTGCTCGAGGATTGGAATGTGGACGGTTGGATTTGACCGATCAGTTGCAGATGTGCTTCGGTTGTGTGTTTCGTTGTGTTTTATGATGTCAGTCTCTGTTTCATGGGGCTCTTGGTGGGTTCTCTCTGTTTGAGCTGGGGTGGTCATTGGCTTTGGGGGGTAGACCTCAAGCTGTCCTATATCTGTAGAACTGTTGATGGATAGTTGTGGATAGAGTAGACATACTTTGACACTAGACTACTGTCAACAAAACTGCAGGATGCGTAATTCAGTGTTCTTGGTGTTTGATTTTGAGTCTGTGATGCAATGGATGTGACTTGTTCGCAATTATGCAGTTTGCAGGTAAGTGGCTGCTTCTGGGTTGGAATTGGTGGTGCATCCGAATTGGATGTGGAGCCAGACTTGGAGGCTCACTTAGGTGAGATGAGGGATGTTATCGAGGTTGATAAATTTTCTGAGGGCTTGCTGGCGGCCGTCCTCGGACCGTTATGTGCACACGGGTTCGGATTTAGGGGGCCGGCAAGATGGACTTCTTTGGTACAAAGACACCGGGCAGCACTTGAATGGGGATTTCTCAATGGCGGTTGTTCAGGCCAATAATTTGCTCGAAGACCAGAGCCAGATTGAGTCTGGCTCCTTGAGTTTTCTTGACTCAGGTCCTTATGGCACCTTCATCGGAGTGTATGATGGCCACGGTGGACCTGAGACATCGCGTTTCATTAATGATCACCTTTTCCAGAATCTGAAGGGTAAGATAATAGCCAAATTTTTTCTATTCAGTCTTAGAAGCGTCTTCCAACAAGGCTTAGTCTGTTCTGAATTATCTTGATTGGTATTTTCTTCTTGAAGATCATTATGTCCTTTAGTGCTCAATTCAGACAACGTTCTTTGTCCATCATTAATCAGTTGCATTGTCTATGATTTGCAGAGTTTGCAACTGAGCAACAATCTATGTCGATGGATGTTATTAGAAAGGCTTACCAAGCAACTGAAGAGGGATTCTTCTCTCTTGTTACTAAACAATGGCCCATGAAACCCCAGATCGCTGCTGTTGGATCTTGCTGCCTGGTTGGTGTTATTTCTGGTGGGATTCTCTACATTGCCAACTTGGGTGATTCTCGGGCTGTTCTGGGTAGGGCTGTGAAGGCGACCGGCGAGGTCCTCGCCATCCAGCTTTCGTCGGAGCATAATGTGTGTATAGAGTCTGTTCGGCAGGAGATGCATTCTTTGCATCCAGATGACTCTCAAATTGTGGTATTAAAGCATAATGTATGGCGTGTAAAGGGCCTCATACAGGTAAGTCTATTGACTGCAGAGCGTTGAGAAATATTTTTCTTCATTTTTGCCTTTCCCATTTCTGGATTTTTTTATTCCCGGATAAGGTGCTGTATGGGGGTGCAAAGTCATTAGGTTAGTGCAGTTGGGATCCAGGGATGGTCAGCAGGAAAGATGAGTTAGGGGTGAAAAGTCATCTAAGCTCTGTGGGATGGGAGCAATGGCTTCCGTTTTAAATGTTACATCTATAATGTCCAATTGGTGAGCTGCTTGACGTGACTGAAATTGAGTAAATAGTTAAAGTGGATAGTTGCCGATTCATGATGATGCATCTGAATATATTCACCTTCAATGACTGTAACTTTTTATTTCTTTGCCATACTTCAATAACTGTAATTAGCTTTCTCACTTATTGTGAAGATTGGCGTGAATTGAAATTTTCGTTTGTGTCACGGTCCTCGCTTTGGAGGGGACATGAAATCACAAAGCCACAAATGGAGCTGTTAAAGAGAGAGACTCTAAAATATCTGTCAAAACGTTCACATCCCAAGTACTTCCTTTAAAATGGAAACCGGGAAAATGCTGTATTGGTGGCATCAGGAGCATGAAACATGAATGATAATTGTTTTATCTGTAGTCTGTTGTAAACTCTAGAGTTGTTCGTGGAGGTTTGTCATTTTGGTTTTTCCCTAATCTCCTAGTTATCGCTAAGTGAAAGAAAAGATGTGGACATGCTGTTGATTTAAGATTGCACTTGGTCGTAGTTTTAGGAAGATATCTTACCAGAAGGAATTCATGTGATGGGTAACCTAGGTGGTACAGTAACGGGACATTCTAAGCAAGATCTGTGCCTTGAATCTCTTTCAATTCTGTCATATTTCTACTTGAATCGTGAAAAAAAAATTGATTTGTTTTTCTTTCAAGATGATTTGCTTAAGCAGCAAGTGTTCCACTGCACCAAAGTTCACTGTCAAAAATTAATTTGTTCCGGTCACTTTTTTCTTTTTTCTCAAAAGATGTAGTCTTGCTGTTAGGTTGACAAACCGTTTTCTGCAGGTTTCTAGATCCATTGGTGATGTGTATCTGAAGAAGGCCGAGTTCAACAGGGAGCCTTTATATTCAAGGTTTCGCCTCCGTGAACCTTTTAGAAGGCCAATTTTAAGTTCTGATCCATCTATATCAGTGCATGATCTCCAACCTCATGATCAGTTTGTGATATTTGCTTCTGATGGACTGTGGGAGCACCTTAGCAACCAAGAAGCAGTTGATATAGTTCAAAATCATCCCCGTAATGTAAGATTTTCCTGCAGAGACTTTCTCTTTTTAAGTGAGATCCCCAGTCCTGATCATTCCCTATTTCTCTTTCATTTTCAGTAAATAGTAAGAGTTTCATACCCTTTACTCGAGACGATGTCATAAGATTTCCCTTTTGTTGCTATTTGACAAAATCATTTGTCTGTTTCTTTTTTAGACGTTTTTTTAGTATGTATGAATTTTCACATCAATATTCTTGAATTTTGCTGATTTCTAGTCTTATGCATCGGTATATCATGTGAGCGCTCTGCCTGTGAGCTTTTTATTTTTCTTTTTCTATTTCTGTGGGAATTGTTGAAGCTTCAATTTTCACAGTACATGCTATCTTTGGTGTTGATAATTTCCATGCCCATGCTTCTCGATGTTTTGACTTTGAGACTGATAGGTCTGGTGTGATCGTGGGTGGAGAAAATCTATTTGATGTCTTGGAGAATATCCACTATTTTGGAGACCTGAATGTTGCATGATTTAATCCGTAGGACTTGCTTTAACATTTAAATGCTATAGATCTGATGTGACAGTTATCCACTTGCTTCCATCCAGGGAATTGCTCGGAGGCTTGTGAAAGTTGCCCTGCAGGAAGCAGCGAAGAAAAGAGAAATGAGGTACTCCGACTTGAAGCAAATTGACCGTGGGGTCCGCCGACATTTCCACGACGACATTACTGTCATTGTCGTATTTCTTGACTCGAATTTGGTCAGCAGAGCAAGCTCAACCAAAGGGCCCACCATGTCCTTGAGAGGGGGAGGTATTAACCTGCCTGCAAAAACTCTGGCCCCCTGTGCAACACCAGTGGAAGTTTAGTGCTGCCTAATGAAGCTGCTAAACCGGTGCTACTAAGATTTACTGTAACAATCAGCTTGTTAAATCTGAGAGATTGAGAAGGTGCGGCTCATTATTAATTCTTTAATGTAGAATGTAACATTTTACCCGGGACTTGTATTTTATGTTAGCTCACTTGATCACGACAATGGGAAGAATCAGGGGGGGAAAGCTTCAAAAGTGACAGTAAAGATTCTTGCGGGAAACTCTTTTTACTTGTATCTGTTTTCCCCTGTAGTGATCTAATTTTTGCATTCTGTATATCACATTAAGGTTGCCCTTAATCCAAGTTCTTTTGGAGTAGTTTACAGTAAAGAGTGGCATAAAGATTGGTATAGAACTTTGATCGTGAAATGAAGTTATGCCTGTCAGGGTGCAAAAGAAAAGGCATCTCTAACTATTACTTTTGTTGCGAATCTTCTGTTGAGTAGTTGGTGAACTCTACAGTGCAGATGCTAAGAGTTCCGTTGGGATGTAAAGTATGAGTTCTGCTGATGCTTCAATGCTTTCCTGGGAAATTTTTGTTGTGCGAATAAGGTATGTGTATTTATACTAAAATAGTCATCGAATGGCATTACTCCTGCGGGCAGGATTGATCACAGTCAGATCGTTATGTTCATCCGGTCGCGATGGATTGTTTCAACGCACGAAAATCTCACTTACATGACCTCTGATGCAAACTACTTGCCTTCTTGGCATACCTAATTTCCAGCTTACTCATTGTCCTCGTCCTAGCACTTTCGAAGTTGGTGATATATAAGGGTGGATATGAGGAGTCCAGTTCGGCCACAGTACCTTGAAGCTGATGGCTACGGAGACCCGTGGGCAACGATTACCTTGGTGAGGGAATTACCGATCTGCTTGTCTAATTAATGTTGCTTGAGTGACGGTGGAAAGTCTGAAAGGGGTGTTGAATAATGAACGAATTTCCAATGCCACATCTATTTCACACTTTGGTGCCACCTACGTTAGATCTGTTACTTCAGAGAAAATCTGGCAACTTTGAATTTGGGAGGCTATAGGTCCAACCATTAACTACTTTTCCTCTTCTATTCCTCTTAAGCTGCTTTTGTCGAAGTCGATGCTGAGGTTGTCAACATCCAAACACCTCAAGCTCGTGGACTGGAACGAGACACTGTCCATTTCGACATGGAATCTCTGATACCCGACTCCATCGATGCTGAAGCTCTGAGAAGTCTCGCGGTCCATTGATCTGCGAGGTCCACTGCTGGCTGTCGATTTAAGAGAGTTGCCATCGGCCAAGTGAAGTGCTTCTTCTAGTTCTTGCCATACTTGAGTCATCGTAGGGCGCTGTTTCGGCGATTTCACCACGCACTTCAGAGCAAGCTGACCCATCTTCAGCATCACCTTCATGTTGCATGGTTGTGAGAGGAGATTGGCATCCAATATTCCTGTCACGTCTTCTCTTTCTAAGCTTGGTCTAGCCTGCACTCAAATGACGACATGGTATTAATTCCCCTTAATTTTCCTTCTGCATTAGGCAAAGTGCAAAATATGCCTGTATATTCCAGAATTGCTGGTTTTGAGATCTTAGTAACTGTCGATTACGATGTGGACAATGGCTAAAATCTTCAATCACCTACTCTCATACAACCTAAGTGACAATGTATTCAGTTAGCTAGCCTGAATCGCACCGTATGAATCTCCGAGAATCACTTCAATCCATGTCGAAGATGTCCTACTGATCGGTCGGTATATTCAGGAGCGAGACTTGCACACATCCAAAAGACTAATTGAATCACGATATCTGAATGGCCGATCTAGCTACACAGATGTGCATAGAGACTTTCTCGCTTGGGATGCTGAGCAACTTACGTAGTTGACTCGTGACTCTCTTGTTTACCTTGGTTATTTAAGGTCCGAATTGTTGATTCTTATGTGAAAAAAACCGTAAATCTTGCTCGACTTGTAGGTGACCAACACGCACACTATGCAAGCAACCTCATTCGTGCGTACCGAATGTTAGGCTCGCCGAATAGGACACCTTAATGTCATACATATTGTGACAATAGAATATGAAGAGACTAATTTTCTTACCCATTCTATAATATGATACTTAGAGTTGTTCCTTCCGGTATCAACGGCAGGCCGGGCAGCAACCAGTTGCAGAAGTATCACACCGAAACTGTAGACGTCGCTAAACGGAGTCAAATGAAAGCTGGAACAATATGCAGGGTCAAGGTATCCCGGCGTCCCCTTGATCTGACTGCTGACATGCGACTGATCCTCGACCGGCCCCGACTTGACAAGCCCGAAATCTGAAACCTTTGCTTGAAACCCTTCTCCTATGAGAATGTTGCTCGGTTTCAGATCACGGTGGATGATGCTCGGTCTGGCCTCTTCATGCAAATGAGCAATGCCTGCGAAATTGGAGCATATCAGTAATGGAACCTTTATTTCATCACATGCCTTGGTTTATCCAAATGAAAAATGAGTGAGCAGAAGCTACCTTTAGCTGCTCCAATGGCTAGGTTAACCCTCTGCCTCCATGTCAAGACCCTCCCTCTTCTCCCTATATATGGCCAAAGGAGGAAGGAAAAGATTCTCAGTTTTCTCGTTTTCATTTATTACATATTCGAACTTATAGAGGAAGAAAAGAATGTCAGAACAGCAGTTCAAACTTACCCATGATGTACTCAAGCAATGAACCGTTGGGCACAAACTCATAAACCAGTATCTTAGCACCTGTTGCTCCTGTACAATCACGTATTCAATTAGATTTTCCACTTCTGAGGCTTATGCCTGTTGAAACATCAAAATTCAAATTCGATAATCTTTTTCGTGTACCAATTCTCTTTCGTCTTTCTTTTTGTTGAAAGTCCAACCCAAAAAGTTTGACCACACGTATATAAAAAGCATATACAAATTCATTGTTAAGCGATATGGGCTATTTAATTTTTTTTTTAGATTCGAAAATATCAAATTTTGATGTATTACACCAATAAAAATATAGTGCAGTTCTCTAGATAAGGAGTCAAAAAAGAGGAAGATTTGACGCTCTGTTTTTACCTGGTTCTTCACAAAAGCCCACCAAGCTGACAAGGTTCCTGTGCTTCACTTTAGAAAGTAGTCTCACTTCTGTTCAAGAAAATACTGCAAAATAATCAGCCACCTGAAGATATCATCCTCAAAATGGACCTCATGAACAAAACAAATATAACTCTTCTATATATTCGTGGCACAATACGTCTAGAGCCTAAATTACCATTACCATTCCTAAATTCTTCGACACTCTGGTGGGAGTCGGCATGAGGTTTCTTGATGGCTAGTGTTCCTTCGTCATGGAATGTCCCTCTATAGACATTGCCAAAAGCTCCGGATCCGACCAAGCACTCCTCGCTGAAGTTGTTGGTCGCCCTCGCGAGCTCCTCAGGCTGGAACCTTCTCAGCAATATTTTATCGTCTTCCAAATTACTTCCAGCTGCAATATATTGTCATTCAAAGCTCAAACCTCTTTATTTACAGGAGGATATTAGTTAGGAACAAGAATGAAGTACCCTGAAGGGCTATGATTTCTCGTATCGATGAACTTTCGGGAGTTTCAGCTTTATCACGAATCGGCTCTCGTCATTTGATTTATAAAAATCGATGTCCCATTAACTAATTAATGGGAGAAGCTGTGGATGAATGACAATATGATAGTTCATGCTGAGGTTTCAATGCCACGGACAAATCTTCTTGCTTTAGGATTCATGTTGTCTCCTTTCAGAGTCACAACACTATGAGCACTTCAAAATGTTTTCCTGTTTACGTTTTCTAGCTTGAAGTATGCATGTAGTGGGAATAGACTTACAAATGAACATTGTAAGATAAATATGAATGCATGTTTTGACTTGTGTTGGAGCAAAACACAACGAGACACGACACGCTTTAAGCCTTCAAGCATCATATGCTTAGAAGCGTCACTGACCCGAATCAAAGTTCCAATTCATTTTTCACTGCCCTTCGTTATCTTTCTCGATTATTTTTCTGTTTGCTCTGTCGTCACCGTTTTCTTTCTCGGGAATGTTTCTGACTCGCGCATGTGAATCACTGACCTTTGCTCGTTATCCGGAGACGGCGGCGCCGCTTGATGGCGGGGAGCAGCTTCCTCCTGAAGAAGAAATAAAAGGTGACGCCTGTCAACAGAACGGACATGGCTATGACTGTCGCTCCCAACACACTCGTCCGACTGCTCGTCCCCGACTTGTCCTGAGCCCGCATCGGGGCCGATGCAGGACCTGGCGATCCGCCCATCCGCTCCCAGCCACACAACCGGTTTCGCTCTTCCTTCAGATTCTAATTATACTTCTCGAAACCGAAACCAGGAGCTCGTAATTTGGTTCGAGGGAAGGATTTTAAATGGATTGCCGGCAGAGCGATACAATAACATAGTCAAATCGAGAGAGTCTGTGTGTGTCGAATCGTTGTCAACAGTCTTTGCTGTCTCGTTATTCCATCTTGTCGTGCAAGACCTGGTCTCTGTCTTCGGACGGCAAACAGGCCAAGCAACCCATCCTAATCAGGAACCACTTTGCACGTCCGGGCGAGACGTTGTCCCACGTCTCGATAAGGATCCGCAATGCTCAAACGTACGTAGACTTCAACAGCAATCTATAATATCATACGTTGACCAGGTATGCACGTCCGGACAATTATTCTTATGATTTTTCAAATGAATATACAATTTCGTGTGTCGTTTGCTTCATCAATAAGCTCCAGGGACGTCTTCATTGATACAAAAGAAAAGGGTGGAGAAAAGAATCGATCTGGGGAGTAGCCATCTGCAACTTCATTTCTAGGGATCTGGTTGGGTTCACACGCTCTGTCGTGTTCTTGCATGTTTCAATGTGGATTGTCTTCGCTCGGAAGATTCTCCGAAATATTAGGGCGATAAGATATGGAGGAATTAGTTTTGTATCATGAAATTTTGCAGCCCAAGGAACAAAAGGGACGGTTATAATAAAGACGGCTTGGTCCCCAACAAAAGCTAACCAATAATTTCAAATAAAATAAAATTTGGTTGTGTCAAATGACATAGAATTTGATTTCAATTTTGTTTGGATGATACATAATGCTAATTAAGACACTAATGAGGAAAAAAGGGAAATCGATTCTGTTTAATTCGCTGAGTTATGATGAAGTACTTTCGGATGAATAACCGAATCACGAAATCGTCCCCAGCTATTGGAAAGCGGCGTTGGAACGAAACTAAGGGATTCACGAGGAATGATCTTGCGAAACTAAGGGATACTCGAATACAAAACGGCCTTCGTAACACGGTATCAAAGCCGGGTTTCTGCCCCGATTTAATTCACGTGTGAGCACTGCTCGTGAAACTTATCGTTCTCAATCCGGCTCGCATGTGGGAGGGGTATCAAAGTATTTCCCATCACTTCCCTACACGGCTCTTTATATGTACGTGGTATCATCCACCTGTTAAGTTAAGTTTTTAAAATAGTCGGCAGTGGCTTTACACATAATTTCACGTAGTATATGAGCAGGCCGTCCCGAGTTCAGTATATATTTCGACACTTAATTTTAAGCCAAAGCTCGAGCTACGAGTGAGGGTGAGTGTTATATTAATTAAATAAACTTTCAGAACTGGGTGCTTCTTGGAAGTTTCCATAATTATTCTTTTTTCCCAAGGGAAATACGGGCCGGATTGAATTTTCGAAAAGGAAAAAGATAATTGCCACAGGCAGAAAGTGAGAAGGGGGCCATGAGAAAGTTTGATGATAGTGAGAGAAATCACATGGCTCATGCTTCTTCCTCCTTTTGCGGGATGAAACCTTTACTCCTTCCATCAAAGACGAACATGTCTGGGCAAGTTGAGCAACTGGAGATCCATTCAGATGTCAAAATCTCGATGGCTCCCCTGAATCTCTTGGCTTTTGTGATTTTCTATGGGAATTTCAGATAATTTATAAAAGGGCAAAAAGAAGGGTGAACGTGATTTTTTTTCTTTTTGAAGTTTTCAATGAACTCCCTGATCTTCCTGGGAGTAGCTGGACATGCAATCTTATAGCACAGCAAATTCAAATACAGTTTCTGACATTGGAGAAAATGTGGGTCTTGCATTTAGATATTCTGCCTCTTGCTGCAGCAAGGCCTGATAAGAGGAGGAGTTCTGCCCATACCAAAGTGCAGACTCCGTGGTCCGAGAGCAGTGACGGATGGAGAGTATTTATTTGAGAGAGCCAGATGGGGAGGCCCGTAGTATTTATCACTGACAAGTCGGGGGCAGAGCGAGCCCCCCCATTTTACCCCCGAGTTCTGGCATCAATTGCATTCCATACCCACACCACAAGTTTAGTCTGGTTCTGTCCCCAGAACCACATTCGAACTTGGGTTGTCACTGACTCCTGAGGTTCATCCACCGCGCATCGGTTTGGTCCAAACCTGTGATGCAGCTTGCGGTTTGGAGAAAATCGGGTATGCATCTACGCCGTTCTTCTGCTGTCTCCCCGTGATTAAGAGCTGTTTGTCTGAGTGAACGCTTGGGTTTCCTTTCGTCGTATCGGCAAAAGAGAGGACCGACGACGCTTCAAACAGGGTCGGGGCATTTTCTTTTCCATTTGAAGCTGCGTCCCCTGCTTCTGGCAGTCGTTGATTCAAGATGGCAATGCATCTGGTGCAAATGAAGTGTGTACCGTGGCAATTACACTGGCAAATGTTGGTCCAAAACACTTGCTCAAATGATTAAACATATTTTCAAGGGAAGAGATCCCGTAGAGCTTTAGGTGAGAATAGACTGATTTGTGCACCAACTCTGCATCATTGGTCTCTGTTAGCGAACTCTGCGTAAGATGGCAGTTAAGTAATATGATCCATTGCCAAATCCCATAAGGGCCATAACCACCAAACTTCCTACTTCCCACCTATCCAATCTTTCTCCGACTCCTTGTCTCTCTTCTTTATGGTTTTAAGTTAAGATGCTTTTCCCTTTCTCTTGCCAGACCCTACGGGTATTATCTCCACGCTCTGAATGAATTGCAGAGAGCTTGCACATGCGCATTTATCACAGGTTCCATATAGCAACCGGTTTGGTTCCTAACAAAAAATAGGTAGGATTCAGTAAATTCCGGTCAGGGTATGGGGGGTCATGCAATGTATGAACCCACAAGTGGCCCGAAACACCATTATTGTGCAGGTCCTAGTCAAGATTTCAAGACTCAACTGCATGATATCCCGGACCACATTTCATGATCTGCATCAGAGACTCTGAAAGACCCGGAAAAATGAAAAGAAGAACGGTTCAATCGCCTTGGCTCTTTCAATTTCCTAAGCGATAATTATTGAACAAAAGATTGATGGACCGAGTTTAGTTGAGGAAAGATAAAAGAAGATGCGATGTAGAGAGAGAAATGGCTAACTCTTTCATCACTCAAAAACTTTTGTACATACACTGATCCATCTCAGGGAACAGGGGGCTTTACTAAGAACTACAGAAAGAAAATGTATCAAAGCCTACAGCAAATCCTGTATAAGCGGAGCCTCCCGAAAAGTGACCGCCTCTGTAAGTATTAAAAGAAGAAACTTTTTTTTTTCCCACTGCGATCCGTTTTATAAGATGGTTACAGATCCCTTCTGCACAACGGGCAAGATGCGTGCCGCAAGAGCCACTTATCAATGCACGGGAGATGGAACATGTGATTGCAGTGAGGCAAGCTCCGCACCGTCTCTCCGAGCTGAAAGTCCTGAATGCACAAAACGGAAGGTGTTTCGACTTAGTTTCCTACTGATACCACAGATTGATCACGGATCGATGACTCCCCTGGAAGGCGAGTTAAGGGGACAAACGAAGCGACAATCGTACCTGAAGACACACTGAACAAGCGACTCTTTCTCCAGAAGCATCCATGTCATTGCTAGTGATGGTTATTTTGGGGATCTTTTCGACCGAATCTCCAGGCAAGCCCTTAGCGCTGCTCGTGTCAAAGATGTTGTGAACCTCCTCAAACCTTGGTTCAACAGCCCCCATCTAATAAAAAGCGTCAACCTCGTAAGCAACTGACTGATCACGAGCAATGCCGATCATAACACATTTAGGGGGCATCGTGTTGAGTTCTAATCAAAGGGACAGTACCTGACTTTGCACTGCACTCAGCATCGCCGGCCCGATCCGTTCACGAACAAGCCTCCCGCTTAAGAGGCTGACGATGACATCAATCTGCGATTTTGGGGAGGAAATGGTCAATTGGGAGAACGGTCGACTAGCATTACACTTCTTGGCTAGAGAGATTAGGATCAGATCCACAACGAAACCACGATCTGTAAGCGATCGGATATCTGCGAAATTCCAGACATCTGCTCCGCTAGAAACAGATGCGACCGAAACGTTCCGGCCCCCATTGATCAATCAAAGGCGGCAGTTGAAAGTTTTGAATTGTGCGCTAACTCACCAAGTAAAGGAGACACCCGATCCCCGATTCATCCGAACGCCAGAGAACGAGGGACGACTCGAAGACTTCGATCGAGAAGACCGCCCCTGAAATCGCTCCGACGGCAGCCCCCCGGACGAACCCGCTCTCGGTCTCTTGGCCTATCAGAGCCCCAGTCATGGCTCCTAACAGAGTACCAACTGCAGAACCAAAAAGACACCCAAAATCAAACACCTCATGCGCACCAAGAACGAAGAACAGAGGATTCCTCTCAACAACAAAGTCCCCAAAATCTCATCTTGCGAAGAGATCGCGCCGTTCAGGCATTTGCCCGAACAGTTAGCAGAACATCGACCGATCAAGATCACGAGCAAAAAATCTGCAGAACCCTAACACGTCGTGCCGTGTCGTTCCCCAAGAAATCCCCATCTCCGCGCACCGACGCGCGGAATCAGAAGCGGCATTGGGGATCCGGGCGGCATCTCCCCCCCCCGGGGAAAACCCCACCAAGCGCGCGCGCGAAATCACGGGGCAAGAAAGAAGGGGGGAGAAAGTGAAAAGAGGGAGGGAGGGAACCGAACCCAGGGCGAAGAAGAAGGTGAAGACGGCGGAGAAGACGTTGCCGACGGCGGCGGACACGGCGGCGCCGCACATTCGCCGGACCCGCTCGAGGGAGTCGCCGATGGCCGACGCGAGAGGGGCGCGGAGCCCGGAAGGACACGCGTAGAACTCCATCGAAAGCCCACCACCACCACCACCACCACCCCTTCGCCACCAACTTGTCACTGCTGCTACCGTCCTTTCTTTTTGGAGAGAGACGCAGAGACAGAAGGAGAGTTAGAGAGAGAATCCTGGATTGAACAAGTACGGGATCATGGGAGAGACCCAGGGACGGACCATTTGTCCTTATATATATATATATAATATAGAGAAAGAGATGGAGAAGGCTAACATGATACGCTTAGCACACAAGAGAAAACGACAAGCGACCCCATCGACCCACTCGCATTTAAGGCCCAGACCCGCCATTCCCCTTTCTCTCCCTTTTCCCTCCTCCTTCCCCCGTTCGTTTTGCTCATGCAATTCCTCTCTCTCTCTCTCTCTACGTGGTTTCTTGGAAGGGCGGCCTCGTCTTTGTTTTCGTCTTCCCATTTCAGTCTTCAGTCTTCGCCTTCGTTTTCGGGGGTTTTCAAATTCTTGTGGCGCTCCCCGTCAAAGGCACGGGGGACGGAAGATAGAAGGAGGAGGAAGGAGGAGGAGAAGCTTCCGTTTGACGCATCCGACGTGGCGTTCCGACCAATTCTCTCCCTTTCCGTTCTCTCTAAGCTAGGCAGTAGGGGTTGCCATGAAAATATCCTCCTGCGAAGCAACCACAAGCGAAGCATTAGCGATGAGCAATTCCACAAAAAGAACGGATAAAATAAATAACGGGTTGATACTACGAAAGGTCTCAAACTATTATATTCATGACAAATTTACATCAAACTAAAATGTTACACTTGCGAAGGATTTACCCCATGCCGGACTTTTTAACCATAAAAATCCCACAACGGTATGTCTGTGAAAAATTTATCATCCATTAGTCTCCGTTGAATTGGATTAATATCGCAAAAAATCACAAACCGGTACACTAGTGACAAATGGAGGGTGAAACCCCAAATTGGTACATCCGTCAACTGTCACGTGTCATCAAACTCGGCAATTTGACGGTAAAATTTAACGTAAAAATTTAACGGAAACTGACGGAGGGTAAATTTGTAGTGGGTGTACCAGTTTTGAGATTTTTGGTGGTCAAAAAAATTAATTTTGAGTGAATTTATTACAGCCACGCTAATTTGGGTTTTTTTCGGTATTAATCCAAATAAATAATAATTAACTACGAAAAAAAAAGGAAACGGGCAAAAGGAAAGATTAGAATTTTTGTTTGGGCGAGCGCGGACAGCGGAATTTATGCCTTTGTTGCGGTTGGACCAAATGTTTTGTGGAAAAACTGGTTGCAATAATTCAGTTGATATCGTCGAGCTTTGATGTCCGAACCAATTTATTGCTACTTCCGGCCTCGGGTCAGGTGAGGAGCAGTACATGAATATAAAAACGAAAAAAAAAAAGAAAAAGGAAAAAAAAAGAAGGAAGAAGGAAATTTCGCTCTTGAGATTCCCCAGTGCCCAGAAAAATTAATTCTCAGAATTAGGAAAAAAAAAAGTACAAAAAACCGGCGACATTAATTTGAGCTGATAAAGGGGACCGAGGTGACGGGGGGATTCAGAACTTTCGACGCGATAGGTGCGGCACGATCGAAAGGACGAAATTATTGAATTTTCTTCGAACCGTCCACGAGCCTTGTCACAAACTTTTGGTAGGAAATCATCAATCAATCACGGCGTCGTGACAGCTGAATAGTCATGTCCAGCATATCGTTCGAGGAGAGACTGTTCGTGTACACTGGATTGTGACATATGAACTACCGTTCGCTTTTCCCTTCGAAAAAATGCGCGGTGGGAATTTTCGTGTGAACATTTGCGAGCGTGTTTCGGATTAACTCAAAGCACATTTGGTGAGCAAGAAAGCGAAATAGTAAAAGTCGATCTGAGCGCACCACCCGGCATTTTGTTAGATAATACTTTCACTTTGTATCTGCGCAGGGCAGTAAAGTGAAGGGTTTCTCGAAATTGATCTGAAAATTGGCATGTTAATACCTAGTAATGCAATTTGCATGTCCATCTCTTTTCCTCTTTGATTGGTACAATATGAAAATTTTATTATATGGTGGCTTTGTTGCCTCTATATTTGATCTATTTATGCGGAAATCAGAACATTTTTCATGTGTAATTTTTCGCGCGCGTATACATATATACCGGCTATTAAATCACGTTGGAATATCTGCATTATCTTTTAATCTAGAATTTTGGAATATAAATGGCCTTAGAAAACAAATAAAAATTAAAATGAGCAGGGGGTCAGTGGGGGCACCATCAACTAAGTGAAAATCAGGAGAAAAAAATTAGGTTGAACACGTATTTGGTAACGTGCATGTTGCGCCCAAGCAAGGCTACATATTCATAATTCAACAATATTATATAGCGCCCTAATCCATGCGAAAACACATTTATTAATTCATTAATTATAAGTTCATGGGTCACGGTGATTGGAGAGTTCGAGCATCCTATTACTTCATACGAGTCGCACCTCACCTTTAATGATAATCAAAATAATAAGAGAAAATTGATGAAACTCGCCTGTGATCTGTTGTGCTCAAGCAAGCACAATGGAAAGCGATCAAGGTCATGGCCTTAGGCATCCTCTGATATGAGGTCGTGCGGAGGATGGAGGGACGGAATTGAGGAACCAAACTATTTCACAGGGCATGAATGTTCTGAAACACAATGGAAATCTTGTATGCAAAGCAAATATAAATTGATGTGAAATTGCGATTTCGGTGTTTGATAAGGAAACTTAAGATGCAGACCTGTGATTTTAAATGATAAAGAGAGAAAGTGGTATAGAAATATAAATGGGGAGGTTTTCTGAATCCCCGTATTACTAATAATAACAATGACAACGACAACGATAATGACAATGATTACCTATAGAGAGACATCAATAAATGTAAGGAGAGAATTTCCTGCAACTTTGGTTTTTTCTCTTTTGAATTGTTCTCTTTTTCCTTCCCCCGTTTTTTGACAATTAGAAAGATCCCGGTTGAGCCATTGTAACAGACCGGTAGATTTAGTGTCGTACATCATTTGAATACGAGATTTCTATGGCTCTAATGTATAGTCTCGATCCGCCTAATATATGATTTCTATTTTTTTATGGGACTTTAATGCCATATCAAAGTCAACTTTCACATCTTTCGTGATGTTGCTTCGTTTATATCATTTCAGTTCAATTTGCACGTAAGAAGAGGTGTTAAGTGTCATTTCATGTTCCATTCAATACAGGATTTCGACTCGGGTAGTGAATTTTCTTCCACCTAATGGCTATTTTATAAAACCATCGAAATCAGTGCTTTATACTATAATCTTCCCGTCCTAAAGGTAATGTCTTCTATGACCAAATCAAAGAGCAAGGGCTGGCCGAGTATATAACATTAATGGCAACGTGGAATATACAGAGTTTCTTGAATATTGAGAAAAGATGTGATGATGCCCTAAGTTTGTCTTCTCTCCAAAGGTCTAGAAGCAATGACAGATCTCTTTGCTATATTAATCAAAGGATTTGCTTTGATCTCCAGTCGAATCGTCTTATTCTTTCTGGCTAGTTCTCGGCCTACCGGAATCTCTAAATTATGAGGAAAATTTGTCCAAAACCCTAAGCTCCAAAACACCGCTGCCAATAACCATAACCTCTCTCTACATGTATGCGTGTGCGTATCGCGTAATAATTGATGCTTTTTTTTTGTTCGAAATATAATTCACACTTAAGAGTGCGACTTTTGTTAAGTTGGGCTTGACCGCGTCGTACAACGATCGTGGTCGGTGGCCTCAGGCAACCTTTGGTCTGAGGTCGTGGGGAGGGAGCGAGGGGCGGAATTAAAAAAAATTGGCTTATTTTATAGGGCATGGATATTTTGGGTTGGAACGGAAATATTGTAAATAACAGCAAATGTAAATTGATGTGAAAATGTGATTTTGGCATTTGATAACAGAACTCAAGATGCAATCTTGTGCTTTAAATGTAGAAAGAGAGAACGTGGTACCTTTCTGAATATCCCTAATTCTAACGACAACGGCAATGGCCATTATTTCTCGTCGAGGGCCATCTATATATCAAAGGATTGAATTCCTGCTTCGATTATTTTCTCTTTTGTATTCTTCTCCTTTCTTCTCCGCATCCTTCGAGAATTAGGAAAAATCTCAGCTAAGTCACTACAAAAACCGACAGACTCCATGTAACATATCATTTGAATATGGGATATATATATGGATCTAAAAATATATAGTCTCATTCCTCTTAATATTTAGTTTATGTGTTTTTATGGAACTTTCAATATCGTATCAGAGTCAAATTTCACAACCTTCGTGACGTTGCATTAGTTATCCTATAACAACCTCTCTAATAATCATGTTGGATTTTCTTTGAACCGCAACCCCTCCCTCTCTCTCTCTCTATCTCTACATGTGTGCGGTCGAAAGACAGAATTGTTAGATTTTCTTTGAAGTGTCCTCAGAGCTTTGATATGACCTTGGTAGGAAACCATAGGTCACGATGTTGTGATGGCCCAAGAGTCATGTCTAGCATATTGTTTGAGAAAAGCTTGTTTGTATACACTTCATTGTATTATGTGAAGTACTTTTCGCTTTCCCCTAGAAATTTAATTTATTTTTTGAAATGTCAGAAATATTTTGAAAAATTCTACATGGAAACTTTCGTGTGAACATCTATGAGCGTGTTTCAGATGAGTCACTGTACATTTAGTGAGCACAAAAGCAAAATAGTAAAAATCAATTCAGACGCGCTCCCGTATTTTATTACATAATATTTTCACTCGTATCTACGAGATAATATGCGAAGGGTTTCTCAGAATTAATCTGCAAATTTGGCATGTTGATGCCTAGTAATGCAATATGTATTACCTGTAATTAATGTCTGCATTATCTTTGGAATTTAAATAGCCTTAGAAAACAAATTAAAAAATAAATGAGCCGGGGGTTAGTGGGGCACCATCAACTAAGTGAAGACCAGGAAAAAAATTAGGTTGAACACGTGAATGTTTCGTCCAAGCAAGGCTACATATTCAAAATTCAACGTAATTATTTAGTGCCATAATCCATGCATAAACACAATTATTAATTCATTAATTATAAGTTCACGAGTCATAGTGGTTGGAGAGTTATAGTATCCTATCACTTCATATAGGTCGCATCTCGCCTTCAATGATAATAAAAATAATATGAAAAAATTGATGAAACGCGCCTTAATTAGTTTTGCATCTTCCAAAACATAAACCAAAAAGATCAAATTGCCCATCCTTTCAACGGTTCCACACTACTTTTTTTTTTAACTCTTTGATCACATAAACACCCTAAGACCCAAAACAGTATTACCGGTAACTATAATCGTAACTGCTCTATCTCGCCTCTGTCTCCCTCGCCGACATCTACCCTCTTTGCCCCCCTTCCATTCTCTCTCTCTCTCTCTCTCTCTCTCTCTCTCTCTCTCAACGCACGTGAGCGCTTTGTAGTACTTTGCACTCAAAGCTCGGCTTTTGGTTTGTTGTGCTCAAGAGTAATGAAAAGCAATCGAGGTCATGGCCTTAGGCAACCTCCAATATGAGGTCGTGTGGAGGATGGAGGAACGGAATTGAGGAATCAAATTATTTCATAGGGTGTGAATGTTTTGACTTACAATAAAATTCTTGCAAACAAAGCAAATATAAATTGATGAGAAAACGTGATTTTGGTGTTTGATAACGAAACTTATGATGCAAACTTGTGCTTTTGAAGAAGAAGAAAGAAAGTGGTTGTGACATCCGAAAATTCCTACATCAATTACTAATATGTAGGAAAGGAAGACGAAAAATGTTACAAATATAAATCCTCGTTGAATTATTGACTTTATCGTGCACGAAAGCAATATATATTTATGTATCCGTGGCTTTCGGAATGTGATTCCATTAGGATGTAATTACTGGGCTTTTGTATATAGGTTGATTTTATAGAGTGAGTTGAACCACATATTGCCATAGTAACTATTGGCAGGGATCAACATGTTCCGAAATACTTATTGAATAATTTTCAAAGTTAAAATTCACTAACTTGAGATTTTCCTATCGTTCAATAGCTTTTGCAGATAATTTCATTTGGTTTAAAATATTTTTCCAACTTATCAGTATTTAGAATAGGCACCGATTTTCTTGTATATTTACTGAATTGCAAACTATATTGACAAAGCATCAAATATCTTCTTTTTAATCACCCGTAGCAAGCCACTTATCACCCTTTCACTTGACCTCTTCTCTTCGTTCTAGACCTAGTATTTAACCCGCATGCTTTTAATTGTGCCATTGAACTTAGTCATCGAAGTGACATCACTCATGACATTTTAACTTAACCAAGATTTGTAGCATGCATTGCAAGTGAAGTTAAGAAAAAGAAAATAAAAGAACACCTCCTTCCCCTTTCTTGGTCAAGACATCACTCCCTTCATTTTCCACTTCAAGAATTGCTTCATCTTCCTTTCTTCCATAAACAAATCAACTTTTTCCGGTTCAAGGTTTCAATCAACCTTCAACTATCCAATTAAGTTGTGGTTTCACCTCAACTTTCAAGAGTCTTACAAAGTAAATTCAAGGCTTTGGTTGTTCAAGATTCCATTCAAGGCAAGTGAAAACTCCAGGGGCTAAGTTAGATTAATCTATTTAGTACTCTTGACTTGATTGATTGATGATTGTTAGTTTAGTTTAAATTTGATCCTAAGTGCAAATAGGTTCCAAGATTTACAAGTAGAGTTATAGTGAGTTCTTGCCTATATTGAAATATTTAATACATTCCTAGAAGGTGTTTGAAAGAATACCCAAATGGTTTTGTTGCACCTTAGAAGGGAAAGAACGAGAAAATGGTAAAACTAAGCATAAAATGGATATCTTGATAATTTTCGACAAAGTTATGGGAAAATTTCGAAATTCATAGAAGTGAGAGGGTGCTATTAATGGGGTTATTTTGTGGGTTTCAATATTAATTAGTGGGTTATTAAGTAAGATAAATTAAAGGAAATCCAACCGGTTAAAAAAAAATGAGTTTAGAGGTTTAGTGGCAAATTTGTAGTTTCACGAAATTGACGGACGAATTTAAAAAAAAAAAACTGGAAGTTCTGGGCACTGTTCACAGCTTGAGGAACCTTATTATGATAAGTGTTTAAGTTATTTTCAGAGTTAAATGTTTTATATGGACAACATGTCTAATTATGCAAAATTGGACCTAATTGTGTAATGAATTTGGAAGTGGGCTGTTTTGGTAATTTTGTAAAATCCAGGGCATGCTCATAGTGCAAATAAAAGACTCACATGTCTTAAATAACAACTGAATGGGTTTTGGTGTTTCATTAATGTGGCTGGATTAAGTGAAAATTGAAAGTTTGAGGAGCAAAGAAAATTGTAAAGTGAGAAACTTTATTGGAGCAATTTTATAACTTTTGAGGATAATAGCATGTTTGAATCAAGAAGTTTATTTTTCCTCATGCTTAGTATGTGATGGATGGATGTTGATAAGATTCAGTAATATAAAATGCAGTGATGGTGAAACTAAAGCCGAAAGTGATATTTTTTTGTAACTCGACTAAGTTACCGATATATTAGCTAAGTGTTGCCGATTATTCACGTGGTCAATCATTTGAGTTGTCTATGTTCACTGTGTCGAGTTTTGAGCATCGGTTCCTAAGTTACCGATTACCTATTTATGATTTCCGATTAAATGACAATGGATTAACATGGAAAGAGTGATGATATATGGGTTGAAGTGCATGCAATAAATTGTTTATCATTAATTGCATGAGAAATGACAACTTATTGATATTTACATGATGATTGTTATATTGTTACGAAATGTATGTGAATGATGCCACATGATTAAGACTTTTGCCATAGCCTATTCGCCACCAAGCGAATTCTCTTGTATGAGTATGTGGATGAGCCTTTAAAGTTAGCTAGATGTTTCACCGTGTGAGACAGTTCTATACAAGGTTGAGATGATGTCAAATTCTATGATGAGATGACTTGTGTAGTCATGGTATGACGTGGCTTGTATAGCCATGGTACGATGTTAACAAATTACCATTATCATGCGGATGTACAATGGCGTATTTATCCTCACTAATGTAGAGGACACCCGTGATGAATGGGTTGAGGTGTGGCAAATGGTATGAATAATTCCATCCCCCATGAGTTGGTGGTGACAATGGCTCGTTAGTTGATATGCCTCGTGATTCGAGATGGTCCTGCCCAGTGACGAATATGAACTCACCTGTGCATATCAGTGGGCTATTATATGGTATCTTCGCATCATGAGATAATATGCCATCGACTTGCATTTGAGTGAATGATTTTATGCAATGTTTTTAATTGTTTCCATTGACATATCATGATAGTAAAGATAGTGCATTTGCTTTTGCATTAGTCGAATATGATTATTTTGCACTCACTTTGTTTGTTGGTACCGGGTTGAGTGGCAAGAGGATCTTCTACCTTAAACTTAAAGATTTCATTTATTGGGTTTCCACTTATTCCTTTATTTTTCTGATACGTAGGATGGATCCTCGCTGTCACTACTTTTTGGAGCTCTTGTGTATTTTGATTGGGGAATATCAAGATGAGCTTGTATTAGAATTGTCAATAGTATATACAAAGTGTAGTTAAATTGTATGGGTTGTCATAGGGCTGCTAGAGTGGATTTTTATCGATTTGTTGCTTGTTATTGGAATATCGGTGGTGAGTTAGTTGGATCGTCAAAGGGTTTTGATGGTCCCCCTTAGTTGCGACGGTGATGGCATATCGATGGATAAGGTTGTCGATCCGTAGTTCAAGAGACTTTAGATTAACGGTTTCGATTATAACTTGTAAGGGCTGGACCAAAGTGTGCAGAGAAAGTGGAGACGGATTTCTATACATAATGTTTTGATGTATATTACTTGAGATTAAATTATTTGATCGATCAAAGATAAGTTAGTTATTTTATCAAAAGATTAAAGTGAAGTCAAAGTACATGCGCATTCGAGGTTTAAATTTTATAGAAATTTGGGTTTCTACAGTGGTGCCGGAATAAAAGACGAAGGTTTTTTGAATCTCTCTACTACTACTAATAATAATGACAACATCGATAACAATTATTACCCATCGAGGGTCATCAATAAATCTAAGGAGCGAATTTCCTGCAACTTTAGTTTTTTCTCTTTTGAATTGTTCTCTTTTTCCTTCCCCTTTTATCGAGAATTAGAAAAGATCCTGGTTTAGCCATTAAAATAGACCGATTGACTTAGTGCCGTACATCATTTGAATACGAGAATTCTATGGCTCTAATGGATAGTCTCGGTCCATCTAATATTTGATTTATATTTTTTTTTATGGGAAGTTCAACGTTGTATCAGAGTCACCTTCCACACCCCTCATGATATTGCCTAATTATTTATATTGTTTCAATTCGATTTGTACGTAAGAAGAGACGTTAAAGTGTCATTTCACGTTCCGTTGGATACGGGATTTCTACACAAGTAAGTAATGTATTTTTTTTCACGTAATGACTATTTTATAAAACCCTCTGAGTCAGTGTTCTATACTTTAATTTTCCCGTCGTAAGAGGTAACGTCTCCTTTTACCAAATCAAGGAGTAAAGTTTGGCTGAGTAGATATCTTTAATTGCAACACCGAATGTACAAAATTTCGTGAAAATTTAGAGAGAAGACGTAATGATGACCTAAGTCCGTCTTCTCTCGAAAGTGATAGAAGCAAAGACAAATCTCTTGCTGTACCAATCAAAAGATTTGCTTTGATCTCCAGTTCAATCGCCTCCTTTCTGGCTAGTTCTCGAGGGAAACTCTAAATTAGGGCATTGACTGGATTTTTGCTCCCATCATTTGGTGGGTAAGCTGATTATCTATGAACTGAAAGAGACCTTCAAGATGTGGACCATGTCATTGGTCAGTATGTCGACCAAACCACAATCATTAGCTCGATAATTGTACTGCATTCACCGATGCTTACCTGCGAAAGATAGCAAAACAAAGGGTTTCTGTAAGTTGATCTGAAGATTGGCATGTTGATGCCTAGTAGAATCCCACATGCTGATACCCATCAGCTATTAAATCATGTTAGAAAATCTGCACAATCTTTTCGTTTGGGATTGTGGAATTTAAATAGCCTTATAAAACAAATAAAATTAAAATGAGTAGGGGGTTAGTGGGGCACCATCAACCAAGTGAAAATCAGGAGAAAAAAAATCAAGTTGAACACGAATTTGTTAATGTGCATGTTGCGTCCAAGCAAGGCAACATGTTCATATTAAACATAATTATTTAGTGCCATAATCCATGCAAAAACACATTTATTAACTCATTAATTATAAGTTCATGAGTTGCATTAATTAGAGAGTTCGAGCATCCTATCACTCCGTGCCCCTCCCCTTCAATGATAATGAAGATGATAGGGGGAAATTGATAATGCACCTCTCTCTCTCTATGCGTGAGCGCGTCACGCAATACTTTGCCCTTAAAGCTCGACACTTTGTCTATTGTGCTCAAGCACAATGTACACCGATTGAGATCAGGGCCTTAGGCAACCTCTAATATGAGGTCGGAGGGACAAAATTGAGGAATAAAAAGGCACATAAGAATTGATGTAAAATGTGATTTTGGTGTTTGACAACAAAATTTAAGATGCAAACTTGTGCTGCTAAAAAATGAAGAGAAAAATTAGTCCCGTAACAAAAGTGAGGAGGGTTTACATAATCTCCATAATAATAATGATGACAACGATGACGATTACTATTACTCGTCGAGGGCTATTAGTAAATCTAAGGATTCAATATTTGCAACTTCGATTTTTTCTCTTTTTTCTTCTCCTCGTTTTTTGAGAATTAGAAAGATCCTAGTTGAGTCACCCCGAGAGATTGGTAAATTTAATGTACTACATCATTTGAATAAGGGATTTCTACGGCTCTAAAATATATAGTCTCAATCCATCTAATATATGATTTATGTTTTTTTTTATGATATCATATCAGAATTAACTCTCACACTCTTCATGATGTTGCCTTATTTATATTGTTTCGGTGCAATTTGCACGTAAGAAAATGTGTTAAAGTGTCATTTCACATTCCGTTAAATACATGACTTCGACGTAAGTAATGTATTTTCTTTCACCCAATGGCTATTTTATAAAACTCTTGGAATAAATATTTTATACTATAATTTTCCCGTCCAAAGAGGTAATGTCTGCTATGATCAAATCAAAGAGCGAGAGGGCTGGCCGAGTAGATAACTTCAATTGCAACATGGAACATACAAAATTTCTTGAAAATTGGGACAAGTTGTAATGATGACCTAAGCCTGCGTTCTCTCCAAAGTGCCAGGAGCAGAGGCAAATCTCCCGCTACACCGATCAAAAGATTTGCGTTGATCTCCGGTCCAATCGTTCTCCTCCTTCCTGGCTGGTTGTCGGCCTGTCTGGAAACTCTAAATTATGGCATTCACTTGATTTTGCTCCCATCATTTGGTGGGTAAGCCAATGCCCATGAACTGAAAGAGTCCATCGAGATGTGGGCGATGCCATTGGTCAGTAAGTTCACCAAACCACATTTATTAGCTCGATGACTATAAGTTCACAAGTCACGGTAGTTGGAAAGTTCGAGCATCCTATCACTTCCAATAAGTCACACGTTGCCTTTAATGATGATGTAAGATAACGAGGGACGGTTGATGAAACCAGCCTAAATTAGTTTTGCATCTTTCCATCTTTCTCTCTTCCTAACTTCAAACCATCACTTTGCATCTTACGAAACATAAACAAAAAGATCACATTGCCCTTTCCTTTCAAAAGTTCCACACAACCGTTTATTAGCTCTCTAATTACCAAAACACTTCTGCCGATAATTGCAACCCCTCTCTCTCTTTCTCTCTACATGTGTGTGCACGCGTGTCGTGCAATACTCCACGCTTAAAAGCGCGACTTTTGTTATGTTTGTGCTCAAGGGCGTTGTGCAATGATCGAGTTCATGACCTCAGGCAACTTGTGGCCTGAGATTGTGCGGAGGGAGGGAGGGGCGGAATTAATGGACTAGCTTATTTTATAGGGCATGGATATTTTGGTTTAGAACGGTAATCTTGTAAATAACAACAAATGTAAATTGATGTAAAATTGTGATTTTGGTGTATGATAACAAAACTCAAGAAGCAATCTTGTGTGTTAAAATGTAGAAGAGCAAAAGTGGTACCTTTTTGAATATCCCTAGTACTAATTACAACCACGATGGTGATTATTTCTCGTCGAGGGCCATCAATAAAATTGAGCATCGAATTCCTACAAGTTCGATTTTTTCTCTTCCGTATTCTTCTTTTTTTCTTCCCCGCATCCTTTGAGAATTAGGAAAAATCTCAGCTGAGTCATCACAAAAACCGGCAGACTCCGTGTAGCGTATCATTTGAATACAGGATTTATATGGATCTAAAATGTATAGTCTCAGTCCGCTTAGTACTTAGTTCACATGTTTTTACGGGACTTTCAATATCGTATCGGAGTCAAATTTCATGTCCTTCGCAATGTTGCGCTACTTATGCTATAACAAGTCCAATTTGCACATAAGAAGGGAGCGTTAAAGTCGCATTCAGTCGAATACAGGGATTTTAACGTGTGTAGTTAACTTTCTCCCACCTAGTGGCTATTTTATAATACTTTCGGCATTGGTGTTTTCCACTTTAATTTTTCCCTTCGCAAGAGGTAATGTCTCCTATGACCAAATCAAAGCAAAGGGCCGATTTTCAATGGCAACATGGAATATACAAAAATTGCCTTGAGGACTGAGGAACCTAAAGATACAACGATTAGTGATTACGTATGGTCTTGTCCTTCTCTCCAAATTCCTAGAAGCAAAGACAAATCTCTCGCCATAACAACCAAAAGATTTGCTCCTAATCAAACCGGCCTAATCGAATTCCTTCTTTGTGGCATTGACTTGATTTTCTTTTTTCTCCCGTTCCCTTGGTGGGTAAGCTAACATCAATGACCTGAAAAGAGCCCATCAAGTTGAAGAAGATGTGGATGGTGCTGTTGCTCGAGAAGTCAACCGAATTGGGTGCTGTTGTGGAGGTCTCGAGGAAAATTTTTGTGGAGTAAAACAAGGAGTGAACCAAACTTAGGATTTGCACCACCTTCATAATGATTCAAGGGGGCTAACGCTCAGTGCACGAAAAGGTCTCTTGATTCATCATGCGAACGACTTATTCTCGTGTTTTGCGGCCAATCAATGCACCGTTATCTGAATGCACGTGAAGATCAAATGGCATTGAGGAGCAAAGAGTTGCCAAAGCATGCAAAAAGAACTTGTCTAGGCTCATATGGCAACGGGCCCGCCCGGGTTTGTCCCGCTAGGGATCCTCTGCCTCTCTCGGTTTTGGTGTACCGGCAAATCTCAACTGTTATTACGTAAGTTGAATATTTTGTGATTGTCTTTGTCACGTGATTAGTGGTTCGAAATTTGAATGGGCGACAGAGGCCGAAGGAGGGTAGAGACAAAGTATTTGCAGAGAAGAGCATGCAAAGTTTGCATGGCCATTTGTCTCGTTTTCTTATTGAGAAGTTTCTTCCTAGACCACTACCACAAAAAGGTTGGACTTTGGGCCAAACATTAATGTAGGGAAATGGAGTTAGCAAGGGAAATAAGGGTATAGAAAGATTTGAACTCAAAATCAAGTATTCCGATTCTATGGACAACACTACAGTCTAATATTTTGTCAAAATATTATACAGTAGAAATACTGTCATGTACGATTTTACATTGCTCGATCGTAATTAAATTTGAAATGCTGTGAAAAAGTAAATTTTCCTTTCAATTTCATGACATTCCGTTGTGATCAAGTGCGGAGAGTTGGTCCACATGCGATACGCCATTAGCGCTTTCTTGTTTAATGGCTAACGTATCATGACTTTGAGAGGTGAATCGAGAAGAAGGAGAGAGAGATACGGATTCGTATACTGTACATGAGAGCCGGTGAAGGCAGGATCCAGTTGGACCGGATGACCTTGTGCTTACCAAATTACTGTTGCCGTGCCGGCCATCCTATTCAATCGTTCATTGGACCTCAAAATCCAAACCGACCGATGAAACGAGCCCAGGCCCCTTTTGGACCATTGACAACATGAAGCCTAGGCCCAGGATTATGCTGTCTCAATTAGATTTCGCGGTTCGTTTCGCGAAAAATAAATTATTTGGAAAAAAATTTCTTTAAAATATTCGTTTGTATTACTTGATATAATTAGTCAACAAAAAGTGTTTTCGTTAACGACAACAATTTTTGCCTATAAATTTTCGTTGACGATGAAAATATTTTCATTTGTTCATTTTTGTAACGAAAATAAATGATTTATGAAAACATTTTCCTAAAAACGATTGATTGTATTGCTTAAAAAAATGAATGAACGAAAAATATTTTCATCATTCAAGAAAATATTTATACATAAATTGTTATCGATAATGAAAATATGTTTCACCGACTAATTATTTTAAGCAATACAAGTGATTATTTTTAGGAAAATCTTTTCTTTCAATTCATTTTTCGCAAAACAAACTGAGCCTTAATGTTACTAATCTATAATAATCGTAAATTGAGTATCAATAGGTTTTCCTTCTAGCTCCCATGGGCTATATTAATAATACACGGGATGGAATTTATGTGGTTCGAGATATGGACAATTACATATATTGTCATTTTTCTTAAAAGCACGTCAAGAAAGTCCGGCATTACTCCACTAGGATCATAAAATGATGTTAATACGATTTCACATCAAAATATATTAGGAAATTCTATTGTTCGTCCTTCTACTTTCGCGGTTTTTCTAATCGCGGCCCCATACATTTAATTTGCCTAATCAGGCCCTTCTACCTTCATAAATTTTCTAATCAAGTTTGCCTAACATCGAATTTGGCCAAATCCAGCTGACGTGGCAAATCCAACACGATCTTAAATAAAATATATTTCCTTTTTTTGCTTTTGATTGGGGTACATACTGAAAGACCAATTATATACTAGCACTTCCTTTTCTTTAATAGCATCGGCGGACAAGGGTCGACATGTCATCCGAATCTTCCAAATTCATCAACGTTTTAATATCTGAAACCATGCAGTGGATGGGATTGGCATGACAAGTGCCCACGTTTAGGTAGTCCAAAAGAGAATCTTAGGTCCAAAAGCTATTTTTGCGTGCTTAACTTGTTTTTAATTTGTGATTTCATATGAGTCTATTCGACATGCAAGTTGTACGTTATATTTGCCTCAGGAAAAAATAGAAGAAATTTGAAAACAAAGAATCAAACGCAAGACCAAAAAACCAAAAAAAAGATCGGAGAAAAACTAAAACAAACCAAAAATAAATTTAAAGTAACAAAAAGAGCCACCGTCTCCGGGGTGGGCACGGGGCCATCCCTGCCCCGCCGGGGGAAATTCTGCCCCACCACCGCCTCGTGTTCACCGTGAGCGACAGGGCGAGGCAGACGGCCGCGAGCCACCGGTGCAAAGACAAAATAGCCTTAGTTCAAGGCGACAGCATGGAATTGGTCTCAAATTGTGGAATTTTATAGGGGTTGAGTATGCTCCATCATTCGCAAAGTTCAGTCAACATATGACATAAGTGAAGATGAACACACGTAAGACAATTGTTCCACGTTGTTTCCATCTTATAAAAGTCAAAAGACTGTTTTTACTGAGCCAACATTTGACGTGTTTCCAATTCCAATAGAATCGTAAAGTGCATGACAATGATAATCAAAGTCATATTTAGTTTTCAACAAAATAATGAACATATATATACTATCCTTTCAATTTTTCCAATTTTTTTTTGCTTTTCGCTTTTCTTGATGGAGCGCCATATCAATGCCATCTATATTAAAACATATTAAGAAAAACTCGTGTCATCAACTTTTGCCGTGACTCTGCCGAAATGACTAAATTGCACTAATGAAAAGATGTTGGAAGATTTGATTGCACAAATTTATATGTTTAAGACCCGATTGCACAACGATTCAATGCTTAGGATTATTGGCGCAACCTCTCCTAGTATGTATTGTGTTTGTCCAACGACCGATGGAGTGGGGATGTGAATACTAAAAGAAGCATAGTAGCTATAATAATATTGGTCGCAATCTCGACAAATCCATCAACCCATTTATCACTTACTTTAGCCCTCTTTCTTCTTGTAGACTTGAAATTTCATTTTGCATTATAGACGATGATGGTGGTGGAGTTATGTTTTGACTAGAGCCATCAAATGAATGGGTTAGGTTGAAAAATTATCTGAATTAAAATCGATAACCCATTTTGACCCATTTATAAACAATACAAATTCAATGACCTATCCAAAAGAGAATCTTAGGTCCGAAGCTATTTTTGCATGATTGACTTGTTTTTTATTGGGAAAATGCCACAAAAAATCCTAAACTATGTCACTTGTGATGTATTTACTTTGAACTTTTTTTTGTGACACGAAAAACCTCAAACTATGTCACTTGTGATAAATTTACCATGAACTTTTTTTTTATGACATGAAAAATCGGATTTGGCAAGGGTCGCCCTCGCCAGATCCGGTGAGGGCAGCCCTCGCCCAACCCACCGCCAGTGAGGACTGCCCTCACCGGCTTCCCTCTGCTGGAGAAGAAAGGACAAAAAGAAAAAGGAAAAAGACGAAAATGTCCATGGATCAAAGTATTGTGAGGTAAATATGTCACAAGTGGCATAGTTTGAGATTTTTCGTGTCATGAAAAAAAAGTTCAGGGTAAATTTGTTATAAGTGGCATAGTTTTGGGTTTTCGTGTGAAAAAAAAATTAGAGTAAATATGTCACGGTAACATAATTTGGAGTTTTTTATGGCATTTTTCTTTTTTTATTTGTGATTTCATATGAGTCCATTCAGCATGCAAGTTGCAAGTTATATTTTGTGTTTTTTTTTTGGGGCGGGGGGGCATTCACCAAATTCATTAGTTAATTTCGAAAAATCCTAATCGCAAAAAAAATGGTGTAATCAAGCCCCAAACATTCTTTATGGGGGGTGCGATTTAATCATTCCGGCGAGCTCACGGCCAAATTTTTTGACGCGACACGCCAAAATTTAGCACTACATCTTTTAATTTGCTTTTGTAATTGTGTTGCCATGTCAGGAAAAAAGAAATAGAAGAAATTTAAAAACAAAGAATTAAACGAAAAAAAAAACCAAATTGTTTTTTTAAAAGTTCAGAGAAAAACTAAAACAAACCAAAAATAAATTTAAGGTAAGAGAAAGAGCCACTGTTTTGGGGATGAGCACGGGCCATCGTTGCCCCGTCAGGGGAAATTCTGCCCCACCATTGCCTCGTGTTCACCATGAGCGACGGGGAAAGGCATCATGAGCGAGCCACCGAGGTGCCAAACCTTCCCGTCGATGTAAACTCTTGAGAAAGATCAAGCTTCGCTCGATGGGTGGGTCTTCCGCATTGTTTCTCCTACAAGAGCAAGGCTTGTGACGTGTCCGAGAACATCAAAAGACAGCGTTGTTCCACGTTGGTTGAGAAACAAGGATTATGAATTATTCTATCTTTCAAAAGTCAAAAGACTGCTTTTAGTGGGGCAGCACTTGACGTGTTTCCAATTCCAATAGAATCTAAAGTGCATGACAGTGATAATCAAAGTTATATTACATTTTCAGGATTAATATAATAAAAAATTCAAAACTGATATATCTATAATAAATTTATCTCAAATTAATTTTTTGATCATAAAAAATCCAAAACCGATACCCTTGTGACAGATTTACCCTCCATTAAATTGAATTAATATAAAAAAACCACAAAACAGTACACTTGGGACAAACAATATATTTATCAACTGTTATGTGTCGATTAACTAAATAATTTGACAATAAAATTTAACGGAAACTAACGGAGGGTAAATTTGTCACATGCATACTAATTTTAAGTTTTTGGTGGTCAAAAAATTAGTTTGAAGTAAATTTATCACATGTGTATCAGTTTGAGATTTTTCGTGGTAAAAACCCAAGGTATTCAAACTATCCTTCCAATTTTTCCAATTTTTCTTGGCATTTCGCTTTTCTTGACGGAGTGCCATATCAATGCCATCTATATTGAACAACCTGTGTCATCAACTTTAATGACTAAATCGCACTAATGAAAAGACGTGGGAAGATTTGATTGCACAAATTTACATGTTCAAGACCTGATTGCACAACGACTCAATGCTTAGGATTATTGGCGCAACCTTTCCTAGTATGTTTTGTGATTGTCCAACAACCGATGGAGTGGGAATGCGAATACGAAAGGAAGCATAATAGCTATAATTATACTGGAGGCAATCTCAACAAATCCAGCAACCCATTTATCACTTATTTTAGCCCTCTTGCATTCTAGGGGATGATGATGGTGGAGTTATGCTTTGACTAGAGCCGTTAAATGAGTCGGTCGGATTGAAAAATGATTCGACTTAAAATGACCCATTAACCCATTTTGACCCGTTTTATACAATATTGATTTGGTGACCTATACCTGACCTGATCTACATTACTAAAACACATAGATATTTAAGAATAAGAACTTTTATTCTATGCGTGTAGCAAGTAAAAGATAAAATTTTTAGTAATGTTTTTGTAAGGTTACAAATAAGATTTTATACTTATTCACAACTTTTTTCTTTATTCTAATTTTTTTGTGCTTCACGATGAAGTATTTGATATCTCTTAAAATTAACAAGTCAATAAATATTGACATGTAAAACCATATATTAACTTGTCACGATCTTCGAAAGCTCTCGATTTTGAAAAAAAGAAGATCACGAGTCAAAAATAAAACCAGAAAATAAGTTGCCCCATCCGAAAACCCCTAACGTGAACACGAAGACAAGTGAAGAGGGACTGCAGGTGATTCGAGCTTTAGACCCATTAAAAATCCACATTTTATTGGGCTTTATTACTTAGACACATATCGACACAATTAACAAACGACCCGGTCCGTTATACATTGGTTAATAAACGGGTTTTCGACCTATTTCGACACTTCTAGTTTTTTTTTTTAGTCCGATGACACCTCTAGCTCGAGTTGCATCTGAATTGCTTCGTAACGAGAAGTTCTGTCCACTTCCGCCACCCCCTCCTGCGCGATTCCAGAATCCGGATTTCATTTTCGCTAGATTTCATTTTCGCTACATCCAATCTTATCCCGGTCCCGCATAATAACAAACATGGGATAAGATAAAATTTATGGCACAGAAGAATGGGGAAAACCTTTAAAAACCACAGCTTTTCAAGAGACCACCATTTTTGGAAAAAGAGAGAGAGAGGCAGAGGATATGCGGAAAGCGAGAGAGGGAGAAAAAAAGGGGAAAGAAAAAAAAAAGAAAAAAAATTCCAAACTTGGCATATTCCGAAAGGAAAAGGGGAAAGCCTTATGAACGAGAGAGACCACGTGACCTCAGCCTCAGCTCCGGCGGTCGTGCCGCCGCGGCCGCCGTCGTCGCCGCCGCCACCGCGGCGTCCTCGGCGTAGGCGTTTCCCCGGGCGTTGTTCTCGAGCGATGCGGACAAAAGAAGAGATAGAGAGAGAGAGAGAAACAGCGCCCCGCGAAACAAGTTCAATTGCATCTTTTCTTCCTTTCCCATGCCCATCGCCTACCCCACCCCCGCCCTCTCTCTCTCTCTCTCTCTAGAAATCCTCTGATCTCTCCCGGATAATCTACTGATAAAACCCTACCTTCTCTCTCTAGCCTCTCCCTCTCTCTCTCTCTAGTTTCTCTCTCTATCTGTGCGTGTGTCTCCGTGCGTGTGTGTGTGTGGTTCAGATCTCTGTCCAATCTCTGCGCTTCTGCGTCTCGCCAGTCGGCCCGCGCGGTTCGCACCGTCCGATCTTCCGCCATGGGTAAGCCCCGCTTCCGCCGTCTCCGTTTCCGATCGACGCGTTGTCCCGCGGCGATGGGAACTTTGGCCTGATCTTTTGTTCCGTTCCGGCATCGTGCAGCTTGCGAGAATCCTTTCGGGAGCATCCTGAAGGCGCTCGAGAGGCCCGGCGGTGGCGAGTTCGGCCGATACTTCTCTCTCCCGGCCCTCGGCGATGCTCGGATTGGTCAGTGTTCCGTTTCTCCCTCCTCCTCCTCGTCCTCCTTGTCGTCGTCGTTTTCTTTCTTTCTTTCGATGTCTTTGATGCTGGCGGGGGAGGCCGGAGCGTGGGGCCTCTCGGGAACGAACGTGTTCGGTCTGGGTTTGTGCGTGGTTCCCGTGTTTCGGGATTGGGAATGATGGGTTGATGGCGCTTGGGAAGTGGGGGCTTTGCTTGGCGCTTGGCGCGAATGGCGTAGCTCATTTCCGGTAGTTTCGAGATTTTCGAGCGGGCGCGAGGTTGATGGTCCTCTGTTGCCAGATGAGAGTGGCGAGTGCCGTAACTACCCTTCCAATTCAATCTCCGTTGTTTGTACTTCAGATAGGTTGCCGTACTCTATTAGGATTCTCCTGGAGTCGGCTATTCGAAACTGCGACGAGTTCCAGGTCAAAAGCAAGGATGTCGAGAAGATCATCGATTGGGAGAACACTTCTCCTAGGCAAGTTGAGATCCCGTTTAAGCCCGCTAGAGTGCTGCTACAGGTACATAGAGCTGCACATCGCGTCTGGTTGATGCTAATTGAGGTTCTGAAGAAGTTGCGATGCTTGAATTTTGATGATGCGCTTGTTATTTGCATCAGGATTTTACTGGGGTGCCTGCTGTTGTTGATCTTGCTTGCATGCGTGATGCGATGAATAGCCTTGGGGGAGATCCAAATAAAATCAACCCGCTGGTGAGCTTTATATGTCTGCAGATTGCTCGTTCCAGCTTGACCTTATAGTTGTTTAGCTCGATTAATATTCATTGGTGGTGAAGGAAGTTTGTTTCCATGCGTACGAGCAGCTAAACTATCATTTGTGAGCGTGTGAATCATCGTGCAGGTTCCGGTGGATCTTGTTATCGACCACTCGGTTCAGGTTGATGTGGCAAGGTCAGAAAATGCTGTCCAGGCAAATATGGAACTTGAGTTTCGTCGGAACAAAGAAAGATTTGGCTTTCTCAAGTGGGGTTCAACTGCATTTCATAATATGCTCGTTGTTCCTCCTGGATCAGGGATTGTCCACCAGGTAGTGCAACATAAAGTGCACGCTCCAGGATAGTCAAATTTTTACTGATCTTATGTATGACTTTAACATAAGAAGTTAGAAAACTTTATATACTCCTGGTAGAACTATTGCATACTCTGTTCTATAAGAATGTGCAATTTGACCTGCATCATTGAGTTGACAAACTGAGCTGGAATCATTTGCAGGTTAATCTAGAATATCTTGGCAGGGTGGTCTTCAACACAAACGGCATGCTTTACCCTGATAGTGTTGTCGGTACCGATTCACATACAACTATGATAGACGGATTGGGAGTTGCTGGTTGGGGAGTTGGAGGAATAGAAGCAGAAGCTGCAATGCTTGGGCAGGTAAAGGATTCGATATCCGAATTCCTTTCTACTGCAGATGGCTGATAGAGCAGTGTCACCTTGACACTAAATATGTCCTTGTCAGGATGTTTCTAGAGTATGAACTTACATCCATTTGTTTTTTCAGTCATTTTCTAGCGCTTTCATTTTCGACATTTATTTTGACGCAGCCGATGAGCATGGTCCTTCCTGGTGTGGTTGGGTTTAAATTAACTGGGAAGCTGAGAGATGGGGTAACAGCAACCGATCTGGTCTTGACTGTAACGCAAATGCTGAGGAAGCATGGCGTTGTGGGAAAATTCGTGGAGTTTTATGGTACATCTTCCGATACCCCTGCAATGTCACTCCTTTCCGTTTAAGTTATCCTGTAGCCACTGAATCCTTCTATGTTCCTCTCGCTTTAAATGTCGTGTTGCCTATGCAGGGGAAGGAATGAGCGAACTGTCATTGGCAGATCGTGCCACCATCGCTAACATGTCACCCGAATATGGTGCCACTATGGGCTTTTTCCCTGTTGATCATGTCACTCTGCAGTATCTGAAATTGACTGGCAGAAGTGATGAAACTGTAAGTAATTATGGAGATCATCACAATAATTTCTACCGACTACTGAGCACTTACTCGTATTAACTTAAGCAACTTCATAGGTTTCCATGATCGAATCTTACTTGCGGGCGAATAAGATGTTTGTGGACTACAATGAGGTGAGTTTTATGAATATTTTGACTCTACGAGTCCATCATTATTTCTTCTAAGGATCTTTTTGTTGGAAGCAGCCACAAGTGGAGAGAACATACTCTTCATATCTGGAACTGGTTCTTAACGATGTTGAACCATGTATTTCGGGTCCTAAAAGGTAATCCACAGTGAATACAATTCTGTCATAATAAAGAAGGTTTAGTTTGGCCCCCCTCACCCTTCTATTGGCTAAGAATCAACACTTTCTAGGCCACATGATCGAGTTCCGCTGAAAGAAATGAAAGCTGATTGGCATGCATGCTTGGATAATAGAGTTGGATTTAAGGTGAGGCTTCCTGTAAACTTTGTATACTCCTTTTAAGTGATCATGGGTGTGTATGGTTATGGGACTCTTTGTTGGTTCCAAAATTTAGGAAGTGAATAATTCCCCACATGCAGTGCTTGTACTCTGGTAAACATACTTGAACAAAATAGGTAACTAACTATGTCTGTGTTGACTTGTGCTTACTACTGACATCAATTCCGCCAGACCTTTTTTTTGCTTTGACTGTATGGAACTAGAATGATGAGCAGCTTTATTCGTCTAAAATCTTTATGCAGTCTTGTCTTACGTACATTGAATTTTTGAACTATGGTGTCAAAGAGTTGAGGAGCCTAAATGCCTTTTTCTTTTGCTGCATTTTACTTTGGATTTTGACTGTTTTTCTTACATGCCTTTGCAGGGTTTTGCTATACCAAAGGAATCACAGGGAAAGGTTGCAGAGTTCAGATTCCATGAGACTCCAGCTCAGCTTCGGCATGGCGATGTTGTTATAGCAGCTATTACTAGCTGCACAAATACTTCAAATCCTAGTGTAATGCTTGGTGGTGCTTTGGTAGCAAAGAAGGCTTGTGAATTAGGATTGGAGGTTGGCTGACTAAAACTCTTCATCTGACAAAGTAGAATATATTAGGCAATCAAACAACACGTTTAGATAATATGGGATTTGCTACACCGATCACCTGACAGTGTAGGCTCATGTGCATCTGCGTGCACCTCTTAAAAGTTTACTCTTTTTATTGTCCGCTGATATATTTGAGGATTGTACAGATGCAGCGGGAAGCCATGCGCATACTTTAAAATTATTAACAGAAAATTCTGATGAGTTGCTACATTTGGTTGTAGATGAGTTGGTTCTTTTACCTGAACAAAATAAATCTTGTGTCAGGTAAAACCATGGATTAAGACAAGTCTTGCTCCGGGCTCTGGCGTTGTGACCAAATATTTGCAGAAGAGGTGCCTCCCCAGATATTCCTTCAATGTCAGCAGCTGTGGATCTTCTTGCTAAGCTAGAGTTGTTGTTTTTGCAGTGGCTTGCAGACATATTTGAACCAGTTAGGATTCAACATTGTTGGCTATGGATGCACTACATGCATCGGGAACTCGGGTGATATTGATGAATCAGTTGCATCAGCTATTACTGAAAATGGTAGAAATTAATTCATAATCCTGCATAATATCATCAAGAACTTGTTATAAGCTCACTTAACTGTCGAATTTGCACAAAATATCAGATCTTGTAGCTGCAGCTGTATTGTCTGGAAACAGAAATTTTGAAGGTCGTGTTCACCCCCTAACTAGGGCTAACTATCTGGCTTCTCCTCCTCTCGTGGTTGCCTATGCTCTAGCTGGCACGGTATGTAACATCTCGTTATATTTGCAGTTGTTAGTTCTTTGTTAGCGATCTACTCCAAACTTAGTATTTTCCTCAGAGTTTGCTTTTCTTTGTTATTGCAAATCTACTTTTTTAGCGTAATCCTCATGGGAGACAACTTTTGCAGGTAGATATTGATTTTGAAACTGAGCCCATTGGGGAAGGAAAAGATGGAAGAAAAGTATACTTGAGAGACATTTGGCCATCAAATGAAGAAGTGGCAGCTGTAAGTCACTAAATTTGCTAGGAGCTTATAGAAATCTTCACTTTTGACTAATAATTAGAGAGATCATATTTGGTGATTGCGTTTTTTTTCTCTTGTATAACCTGTCTTCAGGTTGTCCAATCGAACGTGCTTCCAGATATGTTCATGGCTACATATGAAGCTATCACTAAAGGAAATCCTATGTGGAATCAGTTATCTACACCTTCTAGCACTCTCTATGCTTGGGACCCTACATCAACGTACATTCATGACCCACCATATTTCAAGAGCATGACGATGTCTCCTCCTGGCCCACATGGCGTGAAAGATGCTTACTGCTTACTGAACTTTGGGGACAGCATTACGACTGACCATATTTCACCAGCTGGTAGCATTCACAAGGATAGCCCTGCTGCAAGGTATCTAATGGAACGTGGGGTTGATAGAAGAGACTTCAACTCTTATGGAAGTCGCCGAGGGAATGATGAGATTATGGCAAGAGGAACTTTTGCTAACATTCGCATCGTCAACAAGTTGCTGAAAGGAGAAGTTGGACCTAAAACAATCCACATCCCCAGTGGCGAGAAACTATCTGTTTATGATGTTGCCATGGTAATTTTCTTCACTCTGCAGATCCAACACTGACATCGCATCACAAATGATAGTGTCATGCGTGATGGGGCCTCATCATTTACTGTTGTTGGTTGGATACGTCATTCTATTTAGATTGCCCCTGAGAATAATACAACTTATAATGTCTTTTACTAGTTTTTGTCTGCAAATTCTTGGCAAGTCTGAAAGAAGCTGATTTTTTGATTGGTCCATTACTGCTGGCTAGATCAGCCTCCTAGCAACATCCTTCAGGGTCATCCCACTGTTAGTTGAGCTTCATTTGACAGGTCAATGTGATATCATCTTAATTGGGAGAACTTTTTAAAGATAATCAGCTGATTGTCCGCCTGCTGGTTAATATTCCATTAGCTGAGTAGGGCCTTCTTCGATGTCTCATTATCTGGTTACTGGTGCCATTGTGGCTCATACTAGTTTTATCACTTGTGTGGCAGAGGTACAAGAGTGAGGGGCATGCCACCATTATTTTGGCTGGTGCTGAGTATGGAAGTGGAAGTTCTCGTGATTGGGCTGCCAAGGGTCCAATGCTGTTGGTGAGCATTTTGATGCTTTCCCATTCAATATTTCGTCCATATTTTACCTTCGGTTGCAACTAAGCTGTAAATTCGTATCAGGGCGTGAAAGCTGTCATAGCAAAGAGCTTTGAGCGGATTCACAGAAGTAATCTAGTGGGAATGGGTATCGTTCCTCTATGTTTCAAGGCTGGGGAGGATGCAGAAACGCTCGGACTAACCGGCCATGAACGCTACACTATTAATCTTCCGAATAGCGTGAGTGAAATAAGGCCTGGTCAGGACATCACGGTGGTGACAGACAATGGCAAGTCATTTGTCTGCACACTCCGGTTTGACACAGAGGTAACAGCATTAATCTGTCACTTCTCTATATCCTTGAAAGACCCATTATCTTTTCGTCTCCTTGCTAAGTCTCGGTCGCTTCCATATGAAGGTCGAGCTGGCTTATTTCGATCACGGGGGCATCCTGCAGTACGTGATCAGGAACTTGATCGGAGCTGGACATTGAGCTACCAGGCAAGTTGCCCAGAGCCAACTCTTCTTGGTGTTCCCAGCATTTTCCATCCCATCCCGGTCGACATGGCTCGAGTAAATCTCTATTTTGGAGAGTTCTCCAGCTGTAATAGGAATAAATCGGGGGAATAAATGGGGACGATTTCTGCGTTCTTGGATGATTATCATTCTGACTCGTGGGTGGCAGATGAATTAACATTACGAGGTCACCGTTGGCGTTCATGATATGTCAGACAATCCATCGTTGGCCTCTCATTCTGTTCCAAAAGTTTTCGGGTTCGATTTTATCGGACAAATGAATTGGATTTTAGAAGCCTACGAGAATTTTCAACCGTGTCCGAAATGTGATTTACTCGAGCAGTTTGCCTGCTTCTGGTCTGAGATGATGGTGTAGAATTCATGCCTAAGACGTTTCTTTCAAAGCTATAAAAACAAACGCATCACGACATGTGTCGGGTGTCCATGTAGAAGTTCCAAATGGCATCTTACCACGTGAGCACTCTTCCTGTTAATAGCTGAGAATGAACAAAAATGAGATCCAGGGAGCTTCGGTCGTTTCATTGGTATTGGTCGAAACCGATCATAACAAAGGCCAAATCAACGCAGAGACGTTCCGGTACATTATGAAACACTTTTTGCAGAGACATTTTTCCCATATATGATATTGGGACGGCTCTTGGGATGCATGCCGATTCTGGCTCATGCTACAATTGAGGCCACATCTTGGCCAGAACAGCAAATGACTATTCATAACTGGCGATAATCTTTTTACTCGTACATAATGGGCGGGCAATGCAAAACGCGCCGCCCATTGCTTTGAGTTAGTAATTATAGCAATCATCAGCATCCTCATGTTCTAATGCCCATCTGATTCCCAAAAAGATGGGAAGGAAGAGAGAAAGAAACGAGAACTGCTGTACAGCTGATTATACTTGTACTACACTAGAACAACGAAGACACAAAATTGCAAGTCGCCGCATGCTGGTTGCTGACGTGAAAGGTGGATATGAGACCCCAAAGATGGGGCCTTCACCCGAGAATTAACACATGTTACAACAATAGGAGTCTACAAACTTTTGGACCTGCTAACGGAGCACCTATCAGCGGGTGCAAGATGGAGTAGTTACAGGCAATAACGGGTACTGATATTTAAAATCTACGTAATTTCAGGAAGGAAAACAAAGAGGGTGATAATTCAGTTTTGCTCAGGGTGATATGTGCACTGAAATGAAAGCAGTATCTAAGCAGGCAATCTTCCTTGTCTGTAGCATGACTGACACACTTGGTGAACGAACTTATACAGCCAACGGTTTCCTAAATCATTTCTAAACATTCCAAAATGTACAAGAATAGCTTCAGCAAACTTTACACCTTTCAGACAGTAAACATATCGGACTCATTCAACCAAGAACTGAACACATCTGCTATAAACTGGTGTAACCTGAATCTGTCTTTCATTCAATAAAGTTACGTGAGTGTAAAATAGCGCAACAGATAAGATCAGATATATTTCATTTATCATGCAATTAACAGATGGTTAACTTTGAGTAATGAATTTTCTATTACCTTACTAACGTACAGACTGAGACACTATTAGTAACAGAGAAATTATCACTAATATCATATATTGTTTACAATCGCTACCGCAAGGAAACACGATCGTGAACCACGTCATGTTGTATATAACACTTATACTGAAGCACAGAGCATTTGTATCCTAATCATCTGCTGCCAGCAGAAAAAAAAATTACCTTCTGCTCAGTATCTCAAACTTTGTACTCATGCACACGCAGCCACTTAGTAGATGACCATTTGTTCCCCTTAACAACAGGGCAACCACCTGACATGAATCAGAATGGCTAAGTAATTAGTGACAGAAACTGGAGAATAAAATTCGATAACTCATTTGCAAGATCAACAAATAGATTTTAGTAAAATTGTACAGATTTTGACGTGATATTATATTATGAAATCTAGGCATGACCAAGAACACATGACAGCCAAATAGAGAGCACAACTAACCATGCAAACTGGATTCATCCAGAGCACCATCAGGTTTCATACTCCAAAAAAGAAGCGCATCACCCATTTTCGGTTTGACGGAAAGTCCTTCTTTACCGCAATCAGAAAGCTCGTTCCACCAAGGTACTGCACTAAAGTTACCCTTGGCTGCTGGGAAAACTGTTTCACCTCCCTCCTCAACATCAGAGCTGTAATATATCATGCAGATGGAGAAGTCACAAAAGGAACATAAAAAGACAACACAGTATGTACTTATTCAACTATATGCAAAAGCTAAAAGGCCATTTTACTCACAGGTACATGAGAATAGTAGCTATTCGTTGACCACCATTCTTAGTGTTGTATTCATCCTGGAAGTAGTCATAGTGAGGTTCATACTTCTGCCCAACTTCATAGTGGAGAATTTGTAGTCCCTCTCCATGCTCTACAATTTGCTAAGTTTGTTAAATACATGAAAATTGTTATCAGCGTCGCTACAAGAACGTGGTTGATGCTTGGGCAAAACGATTTATCCCTGTAAGAATGGCTGTGTATCCACCAATTGGTGGACATTCCATCAGACAGATTTTGGAAGAGACAATAGTTTCAAGACATTAATTTGATAGCTGCAATTTAAGTATTTCAGTGCTAATCATCAGTACTCCTTATTTGATATGCAGGTTATGATGGTGGTTAAGGAAATTCCACTGCATACCTACGGGTATGAAGGTAAAATCTGCTATCCTTTTCTCAATATCCCTAATTGTCTTATCTTGCCCTCTCGCCAGAAACGTCCCTGAGCTTGTCCGTACCCTGCATACAATGAGATTATAATGGAGTACACTATTGACAAGATATTTCATGAAGTGGGATGGAAACAGGTGTCTTAAAAGCTCAATGTTTGACGTTAGGAAAATAGATGGTGATTGAACCTGCTATCTTTACTCTTGCCAGTAGCACTATCTACAACAGTTGACTTCTGCATATGGGGCCTGGCAAGTTCGATTAGGTATTTGCACTCGTCTTCAGACTGCAAAAAAAAAAAGGCTTGGCAATGTTAAAGGCTATTAAATCCAAGAGCAGGACCATAGCAAATGTGCTAACGTAAATGTAAAATCATACAACCTGACGCCTTCAACTGATCATATGTTAGGCTAAAGTATGAGGTTTTTAGTTAGGAAATTGCAGTCAAGCCTGATTGAGCAATGTTAAATTATGGGTAGCCCTGATCCATGAGGTTGGTGAGGTGTTTCATGGACAGGTTTCACCTACTTAGGCTGGTTTCCTCGTCATCAAAAAGAGGATTATGGTGTAGCAAACACCAACAGGGTCCCTGTCTAATGGATAAAAAGCCTCGAGGATGACTGATTCAATCTATTACTGAGTCGGGAATTCTCAACTAATTCAATTGATTCATTACATCTTGCTGGATTCTGAAGATGTATCAGGTAGAGGACATGACCATGCACCATTTAAATTGCCACCTCGGCAGGATTTTTCAATCAAGTCCCAATACTAGCAACCTGCATACGGTTAATATTTCGAATTTCTTTCACCACACGATTCCTTTGATGTCCATGCAGTGTTGAAACTACAAAATCTACTGGCAAGACAGTATTAAAACTGCTGATGGAGACCCATTCAAAGATCAGTGAATGCAGAACTAAGATGACTGACTAGTAACAATAATGGCAAATTATATCCCAATGGGCCAATTTTTGAAATCGGCACGTGAAATGCACATCAGAAACGAGGCAGATTATAAAACCAAATAATTCTTTTTTTTTTGATCGAATAAAACCAAATAATTCATTAAGATCAAGATCCAACAACTGGAAAATAGCATTTCCAATATATGAAATCATTCGCAGCATAACTCTCGTGGTTCTAACCTGCTTACCAAAAAATTATGATAGACAAAGGCTCTGGGTTCCCACGAGATCAACTCAACCCACTGCTCCCCTCGCTCTCGCTCTCGCTCTCGCTCTCCATCTCTTCCAAGTCCACTCCTGCATCACCATACAAGAACACCAATTTGTCTCGTCAAAATAATTGCCACATCGCCAATCTCCAGCAGCAACATTCATATTGGATAGTCCCCAGCAAGTCCATTTTCACAACATAATGACCTACCTCAACTTTGCATCTAGATAAAAAAAAATCCGCATTTTCAGTCAATTTTACGCGGTACGTACTTTGCCTTTCATCTAGAATACATTCGCTAATACCTCCTTCATCAATAACCGAGTCAAGCGAATTCTCAGCCAAACTTGACCAGAAAAATAGTGAATTTCCCTTCGAGTGCGAGATCGAACCGAAGTTTTCAAACATCGCGGCCAAACTACCTCTCCGCGCTCTTCCTCAAGATCGAGCTCAGATCGTTCGCCTTGGTGGAGCCGCCGGAGCCGCTCGGGAACCAGAACACCCCGAGCGCGAGGAGGATCAGCACGACGAGGCCGAACATCAGGAGCACGGGGCGGAGCAGCCGCGAGGAGGACGGCGGCTTCCGCTGCGGGAAGCGCGGGTGCCTCGGCTTCGCCATCCGCCGGACCGGTCGGGCGATCGGAGACCCAAGAAGGCGCGAGCGAGATCGAGAAGGAAGGGCGAAGGGAAGAGGAGGAGCTCCGAACCGCGAGAGACGACTGGCTGGCCGTGCTCTTCTCCTTCGTCGGAACGAGTCTCGACTCAGTAAAAGAGGCATTTTTTATAATCTCAATTTATTATTAGCCAATTAAAAGTGATTCTTTGGACTAATCTGTAATTAGTACGTCTATATCGAGAGAATAACATCTTCTTCTTCTTTTTTGCTAGAAATTTGAGAAATTATCTAGGGTTAATATCACGAAAAATCTCGAATTAGTACATTTATGATAAATTGATTACCAAAAATCTTAAACCGGTATACCTGTAACAACTTTACCCAAAACTAATTATTTGTTTACTAAAAGCCTAAACTGACACTTCTGTGATGATAAGCAAAAATCCTAAATTGGTATGTTTGTAACGAATTTACCCTCCGTTAAATTAGATTAATATCACAAAAAATTACAAATTGATAAACCTGTGACAAATGGTGAGATAAAACCTAAAATTGATATATCCATCAATTGTCACATGTCATCTGACTCGATAATTTGACGGTGAAATTTAATAGAAACTGACGAAGGGTAAATTTCTCACAAGTGTACCGATTTGTAGTTTTTGAATGTCAAAATATTAGTTTTGGGTCAATTTGTTACATATATACCAATTTTGGATTATTGGTTGTCAAAAAATTAGTTTAGTGTAAATTTATTAGAGATGTATCAGTTTGGGATTTTTCATTATATTAATCCAATCTTTTAGTTGATACATATGAATAGTTATTATAACAGCAACAACAATAATAATGTAAATGTTCATGGGTATATAAACGATGAGAAAATTTCTTTATTCCATCGCATGAATGTCTATAGATATAAAAGCCAAATCATGAGAATCACAGGGCAATTGCGGGTGAATATGCAATGATCGATTCATAATATGTAATAATATTATGATCCCTGGATGAAGAGAAGAAGGTTTCTATTGTTGTTCTAATCTGTAGCGATGCGACGATATCAGAGCTTAAACGTTCGTTCAATTAACCGAAGTAATTAATCACGCCTTTAATTGGACGAAAATGTCAAAAGCTGATACCGCAATTAAAGGACGGGTTTTTATGCGGTGCTCCGGCAGTGGACTTGCAGCGTACACCAGCACCTCCCAAACGACGCCACGTGTCTATCGGTTTTCTCCTACTAACGCCGTTTCCCTTCCCAGCCGCCTTTTTGCCTCTTTGTTCTAATTATTTTAAGATTAATATCACGAGAAATTCTAAATTGAAACACTTATAATAAATTTATTTTAAGTTAATTTTTTTACTTATAAAAAATTCCAAACTAATACATCCGTGATAAATTTACCCTCTGTTTATTTTCGTTAAATTTTACCGTCAAATTATTAAGTTAAATAACACGTGGCAATTAACTGATGTATCAGTTGGAGGGTTTTATCCTCTGTTTATCATAGATATACCGGTTTTGTAGTTTTTTATGATATTAATCAAATTTAACGGGGGTTAATTTGTTACAAATGTATCGGCTTGAGGTTTTTGATGATCAAAAAATTAGTTTGAGGTAAATTTATCATGGGTGTACCAGTTTAAGGCTTTTGATGATCAAAAAATTAGTTCGGAGTAAATCTGTCAAATGTGAGGTTTTTCGTGGTATTAATCTTTGTTTCTTGATCAACTGGGTCAAAATGGAGGAGTTGTTTTGTCTCCACTGGACGACTTTGTATATTATTATCATTCTTATCCATATCGATAGATACGACATGGTCAAGATGGATTCTAGTTTTCTTTTTCGTCCCGGCATGTCGTTTCGTCCCTGGCAGATCTGTGTTAATCAAAGGGGGCAAATCACAGTTCAGCTCGCAGCTTCTCAAATGCTGGGACCCTTGTTTCAAGGCTAACGGAAGTGCAGCTTTCTTCAGATGCAAGGAAAACATCGACCAAGGAATGGCTACGCTGAACGGAATCCTTGACATCTTTTCCGCGCCGCCTTTTCGGCATTAGTTGCATTCTCAATATGCTGTCGTAGTTGAGTTGGGGCGGCGCCGCCCATGTTAGGCTTCTGAGTTCACTGATCTGCCCTTTTTATTTGCTTTGTGAAAGGTTAGAATCTGCTTAGCACAAACACTTCCGGTCACGATTCCGGTTCATGTCTTAATTGGCATTCATCATTCATGAAGCTTAACTTTCTTGCCGATCGTATGAGCGGATAAATTAGTCGGAGATTTGGAGAGATTGGTACAGTACGAAGTATGCTTGCGCTCCTCGTGATGGGAAATTTCATTGACACTGACAAATGATTGTGTATACAAATGAAGATCAAATCGAAGATAATTTTTAGATGCTGGAGCTAATCAACACAATGCAAATCTGCAAGCACTCGACCTGAAGTCGAAACAGCATACGACTCGAATGAATTTCAAGCAATTAAACCAACCAAACCGAATGGCTACATACATGGATGCTAAAACACTCCGAGTGAGGTAGGATACAGCGGAGCAGGCTTATACAAGAAACAGTTCGGAGTGTAGGAGGAACTTCTTCTCGGGCGATCCATTGACTTGAGGGCCGGTTGGTTCAGGTACGCGTACTTGCTCTTCGTCCACCTGCGGATATAATACGTACAACACACATCAAGAACAACTCGTGACTTTATATCCATTGATCCAATCAATTATGCCTATGAGACCATCTTTGCCAATCTTTTTTTTCCAGCATTCATGAAGCAACTAAAGCCAGGTCCTAATGTTCTGAAGCAAAACGTGCACATAGGAAGGACCTAGTCAAAGCTTACCAGTCTTTTATTCCGATGCGCACTTCTTTCTCCTCTTCAGCGTGGTTCTGCATGTTGTTGGAAACAGCTGCGTTGTTCTCCTTGACGTCGTCGTTTACATCTTCTAAAGACTCTACGAAACGCTTGTAGTCGTCCTCCTGAAGCCAACATGTCTTAATTGAGTCCTGGAGGTGTGAGAAACTACAGATGTTCGAAATTTTTGGGTTAACATAGAGCCAACTGTTTTAGGGGTGTCCGTAAGATCGAGGAAGTGGGGCTCCCTATTCCACTTCACCCCAATTTTTGAGTACTCTTAGAAGATTATAGAATTACGACTTTATCGATCAGCCCGGTTGCCGCCTCACATTATTGTACACAAGACGAAAACACCTCTCAATAGTCTGTAATTTGAACTGCTCCAGAAGAATGAACTGAGCTTTATAGGGTCACAAGGTTACAGCATAATATGAAGATAAAGATATTTGCATTGGCTCTGTCTTTGCGTGCTCAGATTTTGGCTCAGAGAATATAATATTTAGAATGTCAGTCTTTGCAAATGTGTGTTTGATTGAACAATCTTGACGAAATTTGTGTGGATGGGTTTAAACTTCATCCTAAACCGTTTAAGGTCTACCGGCGAAAGGTTATACAGTATTTTCTTGCTTCACGCGCCATCATTCGAGATGTTTCGAAGTAAAACTCCGCTATGCTCTATAGAGATGGAGCTACATTAATTCTATATAAACCATGATCATGTTTGCAGCTGATGGTTTTGATCTCACCGAGAGCTTCCGCGCCCTGACATGTGCCGTGGCCTTGATCGCCGCCAAGAGGTGATCCTCCTCTTTGATGCGCTTCTGCCTCCAGAAGCTAGCAATCTCCCTGTTCGTCACGCTCGTCTCGGTTACCGCTCTCCTGGCCTGGAAATCTGGGAGAGGCGGCGGTGGCGGCGGAGGAGGCGGTACCGTCCTCAAAGCCCGACAGTTTCGAGCCTCCACTTTGGCGTGCTTCATCCTCTGGGAGAGAACAAAAGAACCTCTGACAATTGTCCGCGAAGTCTTGCTCTATCTCCTGGCGCACACCAGCCTGCGCGATGATTTGTAATCAAATCTGGGAACAACGCAACAAATAATGAGATCATTGAGGAAGGAGGCAAGTGAAGGACAAGGTCGTAACTGCTGCTGTACCAACTCTTGTCCAGGGCTACCAATCCAACCTAACTTTCAGCACTGACCCACGACGTGTTCCCTTTTTCTCCTGGTTTTTCGCTCCAGTGAAATCTGATCGGTGTCTGCAATTGTCAACTGTGAAGAAATTGTCATCCTGGCTTGTGGTCTCTTGGCATTAGAGAGCCGGAGAAGTCAACGGTTTTGACTGGTAGATGACAACTTCCTAGTTAGATTCACCACACTAACTAAATGATCCAAAGTTGGAGATTCCAGGGACTTCCTATGTAGAGAACGATGGTTGAAGAACGACCCGCGCCTCGGATTTTCTCCTTGGTTTTGGTGTACGTGGTCGGCGACGGTCTGTTGGATTGATAAGTAGGCGATCAATTTAGTCTGATGCGTAAAAGTTGACTCGAAATTCGACCATATTGACATTGTCCCCTTTTTCTTTGATAAAGGGTAATAATCCCTTCTCGAGTTGAGTGCAAAGATGGAAGAAGAGATAGATCGCGCTTTCCTATTATTGAGTGCAAAAACGGATCTATGACCCATTTCTTAATCCATATATAATGGGTTGTCTTATTAAACAGATTAGTTGTATTTAGTCAATAGATTATTTATATTTAGTAACTGGGTTATAAATGAGTTTAAAATTAATATGGGCATTAATGAGTCATAAATGAGTTTATAACTTACTTAAACTCAATCCATTTCTATGATTTTCTCTTCATTCTCTCTCATCCTCACTCGGACTCGCGCTTGCTCACTCACATTTTTACCTCAGTTTGGATATAAGTTTTCTTAAATTGAGTTAATTATGGAAGAGTTTTAGCAATATGGGTCAGTCGGGTACGAGTCACTAGATTTACATTGCATGAAAATTGATCAAAACAAATTAAATGGTCCTATCTGGGATGGACCATTTTCGGTCCGGCCCAAGTCCAACCCGACCCGACCCGCTCGGCCCGTTTGACGGGTCTACTTATTATGGACACGTGACTCGAGTAAAGCTCGGTACGGTAAGGTTAGCTTACGAAACTATTTGATCGAATGCCAGGGATCACCTAAAGAAGCCAATCGTATAATCACCCAGCAAGAGCTTGTCATGTCGCACCAATTTGGTATTGCTAGTCTTTACCGTGCTAGCGTTTGTCCTCGTTGTATCATCGTCGGTGGGCACTGCTATATTGATGATCGGCTGACCTTGACTTTTGTTCACACACTTTAGGCCCATCTAAGCGGGCAAGAGTTGGCGTGATCCGACCCGACGGGTCTACTCTCGCAGTGCCCGGATCCGACCCTTTTTTCTTTTTGTTGTACGAAGTGCGCTGCCTAAACTAACCCTGACACACGACCAAAAAAATAAAAACGAACCACGAAATACGAGCGAAACTTTTAAAGATAACATATGCGAGGAGTACTATACAACTATGCTAAAATTAATACTTCTTCGAGTAAAAATTTCTAGGTTAAAATATTATGAAAAGCTCCAAATTAGTGCACCTGTGATAAATTTATCAAAAATTAATATTTTGAAAAAAAAAACTACGAATTGGTACATCTGTGATAAATTTATCCTCTATTAATTTTTATTAAATTTTACCGTTAAGTTGCCAAGTTAGATGACACGTGGCAATTAACAAATGTACTGATTTAAGATTTTACCTCCAATTTGTTACCGGTGTACCGGTTTGTGATTTTTTGCGGTATTAATCAAATTTAACGGAAATCGACATAGGGTAAATTTATCATAAATGTACTCGTTAAGGTTTTTGGTGGCAAAAAAAAAAAATTACTAGCTCGTCATAGGAATTCTTTCTTCTTCGGGCACGACGTTGCATTATGAGCTGAAAGTTTCGTGAGGGCCGACACATGATAAGTAGCGGTGTAGCGCTAAACTGGCTCGATCTCCGGTTGTGTAAACCCAAGTGCCAAACAGAACCAGGTCAGCATTGTACCAGGACAGGGTTGCGTAAACTCCAGTGCCAAACAGACCCCGTGTTGACTAGGGCGGCTGAGCCCAGGTCCTCCCTCATCTTCCTCTATAAATACCACCTCAGGCCCCCCCATTTCAGATTTCTTCACGGACTCTCTCTCTCTGTCTCTCTGCGCAAGGAGAGGGTTTCCTCCGATCTGAGCGCCTCCGCTGCGGCTGCCGCGGCATATTACTTCGAACTGCAACCGCCAAAAATTTGAAAAAGAAAAAGGAAAGATCAACCGTGAGGAACTAATTGGAACTCGCTTGGACCTCGAATCGTTACTCAATTCGGACGACTGTGAGAGGGAAAAACCCTAGGCGGTCCGGCGGTTCGCGCGCGGCGGAGTCGGATCGGCCGCCATGGATATCCGGTTCCCCTTCTCGCCGGCGGAGGTCGCCAAGGTCCGGATGGTCCAGTTCGGCATCCTCAGCCCCGACGAGATCGTAATCTCCCTCTCCCTCTCTCCTCCGACTTTCTCCGCTGCGATTCTCGTTGCCGTTCGTTTTTTCGGGGAGGGATGGGGGGGGGGGGGGGCGGAGGCGGAAATTGGAATCGTAGCTCGGAAAATAGCGATGTTAGTCACCGAGTAGCGATGATGATCGAGCTAGTGATTTTGAGAGGTTGTGGTGTTGAGTTCGGAAATTGGAGTAGGGACTGCGGTTCTATGTGCTGATTGAGCTGCTGTTGTTGCTTTTTTGTGAGGTTATGATGTCCGCGGTTATGGTTTTGGGGGTTTCTGTGCGTGTTCTGATCGTGCTGTTTTGCGCAGAGGCAAATGTCCGTGGTGCAGATCGAGCACGGCGAGACCACGGAGAGGGGCAAGCCGAAGATTGCCGGGCTCAGCGATCCTCGACTCGGCACCATCGACAGGAAGTTGAAGTGCGAGACGTGCACGGCGAACATGGCCGAGTGCCCCGGGCACTTTGGGCACCTGGAGCTGGCGAAGCCGATGTTTCATATCGGGTTCATGAAGACCGTGTTGAGCATCATGCGCTGCGTCTGCTTCAATTGCTCCAAAATACTCGCGGATGAGGTACTTGGGAGACTTATTAAGCGCATGCTCTTTTTACGAAACATCTGTGGATCCAAACAGAATTGGTGGAATGCTACTAGGCAATCTGAAGCCTACTTTTATTTTCTTGAGATTTGTAGGGATTAGACTTGCAAAGGGAAATGTTCAACTTCCCGAAGTTTCAATGCTGAAATTCTAATTGCAATTTGTTCTTTTTTTTCCAATTGATCTGTTGTAGATACTATTTCTCAACATGGAAATAACTCTATGTGTATGTAAGAATTAGCTGAGGAGCTTTCTTGTCGTTTGAACCTTTGAACAGGACTTAGCCTTCTTGATGTAGAACTCTCAGTTTGTTTCTATAGCTGATACTGCATAATTTTATTTGAAGGCCTAATTGGACATAGGTGACTCTGACATCACAAAGATGAGGCGGCAATTCATTGTTCCTTTTGAGTGTTAAAATTTGACTCTTCCCAGATATGATCTGGTGCAAAACCGATTCTTGTGAATGTTGAAGCTGCAGTATTGTGGATTTGAGGGAGACTTTCGAACAAATCGGGGTGGACTTATATTTATAGATGAATGCTGCTTTTACACCACTCCTGATACCAATTTAATGTTTTCTTAAACATATGAACCTATAGAAAATACAAGCTTATGTCATGGTAATAGGTACTTACCTTTTGGACTTCTTGCAGGAAGACCACAAGTTCAAACAGGCACTTCGAATAAGAAATCCTAAAAATAAGCTTAAGAAGATACTAGATGCGTGTAAAAACAAATCAAAATGTGAAGGTGGAGATGAGATTGATGTACAAGGTCAAGGCACAGAAGAGCCAGTGAAGAAGAGTCGTGGGGGCTGTGGTGCCCAGCAGCCAAAGCTTACAATTGAAGGAATGAAAATGATAGCGGAGTATAAGGCCCAGCGGAAGAAAAACGATGATCAGGATCAGCTTCCTGAACCGGTGGAAAGGAAGCAGACACTTTCTGCTGAAAGGGTAATTTTTTCATTTGCCTAAGCGGACTAATTTTTTCTCTTACTTCGACAAGCTTTTAAAGACTGTTAATATGAAAATTAGGTACTCAGCGTTCTCAAGAGAATAAGCGATGAAGACTGTCAGCTGTTAGGCTTGAACCCAAAATATGCTCGTCCAGATTGGATGATTTTACAAGTTCTACCTATTCCTCCGCCTCCTGTGAGGCCCTCTGTGATGATGGACACCTCTTCCAGGAGTGAGGCAAGCATTTCGTCGTCGTCTTTCTGGCTTTCGTGTATAGAATTATCTAATGTTTTGCTTTCTTTCTTTTCTGGAATTTTTCTTGGAATCAACTTGATGAATTTAGCTCTTATGCAAATGAGATTTATGCTTACATCTTTCTCATTTTTGTATACAGGATGATCTGACGCATCAATTGGCAATGATTATAAGACATAATGAGAATCTTAGGCAACAGGAGAGGAATGGTGCACCAGCACATATCATATCGGAGTTTGCACAGTTGTTGCAATTCCACATCGCTACATACTTTGACAACGAATTGCCTGGACAGCCAAGGGTCTGCTGACTCTTTTAAGTTATCTGTCGAATTTATCGATGGAAATAATTTTGTCTTTTATCCTGTATGATGCCTCAAGCGTCAAAGGTACTTATGCATGTATTTCTTCTGTTACTTCTCAGGCTACCCAAAGGTCTGGGAGACCTATTAAGTCGATCTGCAGCAGGCTTAAGGCAAAGGAAGGCCGGATTAGAGGGAATCTCATGGGAAAAAGAGTTGACTTTTCTGCTCGAACAGTCATTACACCTGATCCAACTATTAATATTGATGAACTAGGCGTGCCTTGGAGTATTGCCTTGAATCTTACATATCCAGAAACCGTGACTCCCTATAACATTGAGAGGTTCATAAACTTAGCTGTTCTTCTTCTTCTTCTTCTTATTCTCCTTCTATATCGATTTCTTTTTTATCTTAAAACAGGTTGAAGGAGCTTGTTGAATATGGGCCTCATCCGCCACCTGGTAAAACTGGGGCTAAATATATTATAAGGGATGATGGACAGAGACTTGATCTCCGCTATTTGAAGAAAAGTAGCGATCATCATTTGGAACTAGGCTACAAGGCATCCTCCCTTATCCTTGACCTTTTTCATGGTTTTTGCTTTTGATAAGTAAGAAGGATTTTGCAATTTAAACAGCTTATCCAACTTGAAATACTCTTTTGCAGGTGGAGCGACACTTGAATGATGGAGACTTTGTGTTGTTCAATCGCCAGCCTAGTCTTCATAAAATGTCTATAATGGGTCACAGAATCAAAATCATGCCATACTCGACTTTCCGTCTAAATTTATCTGTAACTTCACCATACAATGCTGATTTTGATGGAGATGAAATGAACATGCACGTGCCTCAGTCTTTTGAAACCAGAGCAGAAGTTTTGGAGTTGATGATGGTGCCTAAGTGTATTGTTTCGCCTCAATCTAATAGACCAGTGATGGGAATTGTCCAGGATACACTCCTAGGTTGTCGTAAAATCACAAAGAGGGATACTTTTATTGAGAAGGTGATTCTGCAGGATGCCTCGTGATAGTTTTGCAAATTTATCATTATTGTTTTTTTTTCTGTTTGAGTTTTGACTTTGGAACTCCTTGGCCTTTTTTTTTTCTCACAGGATGTTTTTATGAATGTCTTGATGTGGTGGGAGGATTTTGATGGGAAAGTTCCCACTCCTGCAATTTTGAAGCCCAGGCCTCTTTGGACAGGAAAGCAAGTGTTCAATCTCATCATACCCAAGCAGATCAATCTCCTGAGAAATGCCGCATGGCACTCAGAGACTGAAACAGGATTTATAACTCCAGGAGATACCCAAGTTCGAATTGAGAAGGGGGAGTTACTTGCGGGAACTCTTTGCAAGAAGGCACTTGGGACATCTACGGGAAGTCTCATACATGTCATCTGGTACAAACACTCAACTTTTGTTTCAGCTGGATGATTTTTTGGCAGATGAATTCTCTTTGAAAGTTTCTACCTGCGTGAAAACTTTTGGAACTTGGATTTGCTATAACATTTGTGTTCAGGATACTCAAATTCCTTCTTCCTGTCCACAGTAGAACTTCTTAGAAGACTCAGGTGGCTACTTCTTTAGTATTGATTGTAGTATTTGTCTGCACAGGGAAGAGGTGGGCCCAGATGCAGCCCGGAAATTCTTGGGACATACTCAGTGGCTTGTCAACTATTGGCTTTTGCAGAATGGCTTCAGCATTGGTATTGGAGACACAATCGCTGATGCAGCAACAATGGAAAAAATTAATGAGACCATTTCTTCAGCTAAAGATGAAGTGAAAAGGCTTATAAAAGATGCACAGGAGAAAAAGTTAGAGCCTGAACCCGGACGAACAATGATGGAATCCTTTGAAAACAAAGTGAATCAGGTCTGCATATTTTTCCCCCGCCCACATTCTTCTCTTTTTAGGCTCTGTAAGTCAAACGATGACATGCTTGTGATCTTTCAGGTGTTGAACAAGGCTCGTGATGATGCTGGAAGTAGTGCCCAAAAGAGTTTATCTGAGAGTAACAATCTCAAAGCAATGGTTACTGCTGGATCTAAGGGAAGTTTCATCAATATTTCTCAGATGACTGCTTGTGTTGGTCAGCAGAATGTTGAGGGTAAGCGGATCCCATTTGGATTCATAGATCGAACCCTGCCCCATTTCACAAAAGATGATTATGGGCCAGAAAGTCGTGGATTTGTCGAGAACTCCTATCTTCGTGGGTTGACTCCACAGGAGTTCTTTTTCCATGCTATGGGTGGTAGGGAAGGTCTGATTGATACTGCTGTGAAGACTTCTGAGACTGGATATATCCAGAGGCGATTAGTGAAGGCTATGGAGGATATTATGGTCAAATATGATGGAACAGTTAGGAACTCTTTGGGAGATGTTATACAGTTTTTGTATGGTGAAGATGGTATGGATTCTGTCTGGATTGAATCACAGAAACTGGATTCTTTGAAAATGAAGAAGTCAGAATTTGATAGAGTTTTCAGATATGAGATAGATGATGAGAACTGGAACCCTGATTACATGTTGCCTGAAAACGCTGAGGATCTGAGATCGATTGGAGAATTGAGAGATGTCTTTGATGCTGAAGTTCAAAAACTTGAAGCTGATAGATTCCAGCTTGGAACAGAGATTGCAACTACAGGTGATAATACTTGGCCATTGCCTGTCAACCTCAAGAGGCTTATTTGGAATGCCCAGAAGACTTTTAAAATCGACTTAAGGAGGCCTTCGGATATTCACCCCGTGGAGGTTGTGGAGGCTATCGATAAGCTTCAAGAGAGGCTTAAGGTTGTTCCCGGTGAGGATCTGTTGAGTGTTGAAGCTCAAAAGAATGCAACTCTCTTTTTCAATATCTTACTTCGCAGCACTTTTGCTAGCAAGAGGGTGTTGAAGGAGTATAGGCTTACTCGTGAAGCTTTTGACTGGGTGATTGGTGAGATTGAATCGCGTTTCTTGCAATCATTAGTGGCTCCAGGGGAAATGATTGGTTGTGTTGCTGCACAATCTATTGGTGAGCCTGCCACTCAGATGACTCTCAATACCTTCCACTATGCTGGTGTGAGTGCGAAGAACGTCACTCTTGGTGTTCCTAGGTTGAGAGAAATCATTAACGTTGCCAAAAAAATCAAGACGCCCTCCCTCTCTGTCTATCTGAAACCTGAGGTAAGCAAGACAAAGGAAAGTGCCAAGAGTGTTCAATGTGCCTTGGAGTACACTACTCTCCGCAGTGTAACTCAAGCCACTGAAGTGTGGTATGATCCAGACCCTACGAGCACATTGATTGACGAGGATGTTGATTTTGTCAAATCGTACTATGAAATGCCGGATGAAGAGATTGCCCCTGAAAAGATTTCTCCTTGGTTGCTTCGGATAGAGTTGAATCGGGAAATGATGGTGGATAAGAAGCTCAGCATGGCTGATATTGCGGGGAAGATCAACCTGGAATTTGATGATGATTTGAACTGTATATTCAATGATGACAATGCCGATAAGCTCATTCTTCGCATTCGTATCATGAATGATGAAGCTCCGAAAGGGGAGCTCAATGATGAATCTGCAGAAGATGATGTCTTCTTGAAGAAGATTGAGAGCAACATGCTCACAGAAATGGCTCTTCGAGGGATCCCAGATATTAACAAGGTGTTCATCAAGAATGGCAAAGTAAACAAATTCAATGAGAATGATGGCTTCAAGCCAGAAACTGAGTGGATGTTAGATACTGAAGGTGTTAACCTATTAGCTGTCATGTGTCATGAAGGAGTTGATGCCACTAGGACAACGAGCAATCATCTAATAGAAATCATTGAAGTTCTTGGTATTGAGGCAGTTCGGCGCTCCTTACTGGATGAACTGCGTGTTGTCATATCATTTGATGGATCTTATGTGAACTATCGGCATTTGGCTATTTTGTGTGATACCATGACATATCGAGGCCACTTGATGGCCATTACACGTCATGGCATCAATCGGAATGATACTGGGCCGTTGATGAGATGCTCATTTGAAGAAACTGTGGACATTCTTCTTGATGCTGCTGTCTATGCCGAATCAGATTATCTGAGGGGTGTTACGGAGAACATTATGTTGGGTCAGCTTGCACCCATTGGCACAGGAGACTGTGCACTGTACCTCAATGATGAGATGTTGAAGCATGCCATCGAACTTCAGCTGCCCAGTTATATGGATGGTCTTGATTTTGGCATGACACCTGCACGTTCACCAATCTCTGGAACTCCTTACCATGAGGGTATGATGTCTCCAAGTTATTTGCTGAGCCCAAATCTCCGGCTCTCTCCAACTACAGATGCTCAGTTTTCTCCCTATGTTGGTGGTATGGCCTTCTCGCCTGCTTCATCTCCGGGGTATAGCCCTTCTTCTCCTGGATACAGTCCCTCATCACCAGGATACAGCCCGACGTCACCTAGTTACAGCCCCACATCACCTGGGTACAGCCCCACATCTCCTGGCTACAGCCCCACGTCTCCAACCTACAGTCCCAGTTCTCCTGGTTATAGCCCAACTAGTCCTGCGTATTCTCCTACAAGTCCTTCATATTCACCCACTTCTCCCAGCTATAGCCCCACTTCCCCATCTTATAGCCCTACTTCCCCATCTTATAGCCCTACATCTCCCAGCTACAGCCCCACTTCGCCAAGTTACAGCCCTACGTCACCTAGTTATAGTCCAACCTCTCCTGTTTATAGCCCCACATCACCGGCGTATAGCCCCACCTCCCCTGCATACAGCCCCACCTCACCATCTTATAGCCCAACATCTCCTTCATACAGCCCAACTTCGCCATCCTACAGCCCAACTTCACCTTCTTACAGTCCTACATCTCCTTCCTACAGCCCAACTTCGCCAGCTTATAGCCCCACTTCTCCTGGTTACAGCCCAACATCACCAAGTTACAGCCCAACTTCACCGAGCTACAGCCCTACTTCTCCGAGTTACAACCCTCAGTCGGCAAAATACAGCCCATCATTGGCATACTCGCCAAGCAGTCCAAGATTGTCACCATCCAGTCCTTACAGTCCTACATCTCCAAACTACAGGTAAACTATGTTGGCATGCATGCTGGAGAAGTTTTCCTCTGATTTCATTTAAAATTTTTGCATGTTTTCCACAGATTTTCATTGTGCCTTTCCTGAAGTCGTATCAGTCATGCTATTCTTTGTTAAGGCAGGATTTATATTTAGTATGATTGGATATTTCTGTTTTATTGCAGCCCCACATCGCCATCGTACTCACCGACTTCTCCGTCGTATTCTCCATCAAGCCCAACATACAGTCCTAGCAGGTAATGGTTTATCTTCAGTCTTTGGGACATCATCAAGTAGTAATATCTGGATATGGCATTCTGTCTGCTTTCAATGCGACAGTCAGATTGTCTGACATTGTGTACTCCTGCCGAAAATTAAATGTAATTTAGTCCAATTCAATTTTTCTGCCATACTTATCTGATGCTACTGCCGAGTTCTCTTTCCCAAAAGAGTTTGGTTGAGTAGGGACATGTATAGTTCATGCACCATTGTTTAATATGTCAACTAATTGTTTTTTTTTTCTTCAGCCCATACAATCCTGGTGTCAGCCCAGATTACAGCCCGAGTTCCCCTCAGTACAGGTGAGTTTACCAGCGTAGGGTGCTGGCTTAGGAGCTCTTAATGGCAAGAAAAAACAAAACTTACTGAGTACTTGGGTGTTGCAAAATGTGGATTGCGCGTGGTTCCTAATTAGATTAAATCTTTGACGAATATGCAGCCCAAGTGCTGGATATTCTCCAAGTGCACCTGGATACTCGCCGACTTCTACCAGCCAGTACACTCCGAGCAACAAGGATGACCGGAGTAAGAAGGATGACAGGAGCAGTCGCTGATGCAAACTATTGCAAGGAAGCTCAAAATAGGTGATGTTTATTTCCTTCACACAAATGAGGTTTGCAAGGATTTGTCGTATGCGGTGGCTTTTAGTTTTATTTTCTCTTTATCTTGTTTCCCGTGACTTACTTTTGGAAGTTAATAAGCTGGCATACCCATTTGCAAAATATTATCTCAAAAAGACTTAACAAGAAACGCGTAGAATTTCTGACTTAGTATAGGTATATTTTTCCAAAGCTGATAACACTCTGTTATTCAGTCGATCTGGCAGGTGGGGTCTGAACCTTCAATGGAGATAGCATCTAGTCGTCGAATTTTGACGACGAAGTGGATATTGTTGACAGTGAAAACCTTTTTTGGTTCCCATAGCTACACGTTGCGGCAATATGTATATGTAATTGCATGGATTGTCAGTCCAAGGGAATGGGACGTTTGTCAAAATGGACAATACTACTTCGCTGCTCGTAAGACTCTTTCAGTGTTGAGAGTTTGTATTACAAGAAGAGAACAGCATCGAGTTCAGGACTATTATTTGGTTGTTATATTGAATGACAGAATGTCTTCTTGCAATATCGAGTGCGCCAAGCAATCATCGTGTTGACTAGGTTTTCTGCTGTTGCCATAGAAAATAAAGAACCATGAGGCTTCAGTTTAGTGGCGTATCAATTTTGATGCAACCTGACAATTGTAAGATTCTGTTTTTTTAACCGCAGAACCTGATGATCAACGAGAAATTGTATCTTCTGTCATTGCCATTTATTCAGAAAGTGCCAGCTTGCTTATAGCAGAGATACGGAAGCTTCAGGTCTTTTGTTGAGATTATCTGGTTACAACGTTTGTGAAGAATTTTGTCAATTTAGCTGCCACAACAAAGTGAAACTCGGGAAAAATTTTAGAAGAACCTTCGTCAACTGGGATGATTTTTCGAAAGAGCTTTAGAGGCGGTGTTTGTTCCAAAGTAATCTGTGATTATCGGGATGACATCTTAAATCCGCTGGGCGTGTGAGGCTTTGTGATGTAAATCGGCTTAATCTTCTTAAAAAAAACCTTCAATTTTAGGTTCAATTCCAATTTTGCCTCTAATTTTTTTTTAAAAAAAATCATCAACCTTACTTTTCTGCATGCTGGACGGCCGCGCAAGAACAAACAAAAACAAGCTGAGTTTAGCCTACTTCAGGTCTCCTTTTGAGATATTATAGAATGGACCTTAATTAGGTCTCCCCTAGCAATCCAAGATGGTCCAGTCAGAAAGGTGAAATGGAGCTTTGCCTTCATTCTCGGTCAAAGAAACAGACGGAGGCACAACTTAAGAAGTTGTTTAACTCGATAAAGTGAAGAGAATCAGTTCATGGGGATAAGATAATGAGATTCTACCTGTATAAAATGCCCCCCTCCCATCATCTTTGGTTTCTTCAAAATTATTAATATAAGAAGAAACAGTTATTTCATACGAAAGTGATGGTATTGGTGAAGATGTAAGTTCCGATAACGAATGTCTAATTGGTCATGATGTTGATAATTTTGAAGAAACTAGTGGCGATTTTTGGACGTGGGCCAGATTTGGGACGAGAGTGAAAGTTGGTGATTTTTTAAGATAAAAAAAAGTTCAAGGCAAGACTGGGATTGGATCTAAAGTTGTGGGGTTTTTTTTTAAAGGAAACTAGGCCGATGATATTAATAACAAGATTCGTTTCTAAATAATCAATGGCTATGTGATAGTACTTCGAATATTCTTTTTAGAACCTCGACTTCATCCATAGCACAATTCAATGCGGGTTGTGGTGTCATTTTTGAATGATCACCACCTTGCGACAGTACTTTGAATATCCCTTTTAAAATCTCAACTCGCGTAAAACGAATCGGGCTCGTTAATTGCATAAAAAGGGTTTCCCAGAGGAGAGGAAGGAAAAAAGGGGTATGCAATGTGCAGAAGAAGTGGAGAAAGAATTTGTCAAGAGAGTCGCTGTATTCACCTTTCTTTTCAACCTTTTCGTCCATATCGCGATTCAGCGTGGGTCATAGCGATCGTCCTCTCTCGCTATCCCGTCACGAAGGTGCTCTCTTTGTCGTGCTTGGGAAATTGAAAGTGACATTAGAATCGTCTTTCGTCGTGGCCCTTATGCAACTCCACGCTCTCCCTTCTACGCACCATTAATGGGCGTATGCGCGTCGCTTCAACTGCCTTCCCACCATGCCTTTGTCGCCTTTTGTAGGGGTGTTCAGTTCCCGATTCTGCTCGGTTTCAATGTGGAACCGGAAATCGGATCGAGAGAATCGGTTCCAAATTTTGAGAACCGCGGACTGGACCGATTGGTTCTAGGACTGGGAACCGATTACTTAGAGTTTAATTTTTTTTTGGTTAAACACTTAAGGTTTGGTTTATATTTTACTAATTTTTGTCAATGAAGTTCATTTAGAATTTAATTTACATTTTAGTAATTTTTATCAATTAATTTATGATAATGAAGTTCACTTAGAGTTTAGTTCATATTTTACTAATTTTTTTTAAAGAAAAAAATAACAAAAATATATATTAAATAGTCGGTCCGGTCTGGTCTGGGTTTCCCTTGGAACTGGAAACCGGACAGCTCGAAAATCGGTTCCGCTTTTAGGAATTGGGAACCGGACCGATAGTCCCGAGAACAGGACCAAACCCGTCGGTCCGGTCCGGTTCCGATTTGGGCGGTCCAAGTTGCTCTCTCCTAGCCTTTTGGCCTTGTCCACTCCTGAAAGGGGTAATACTTACTTTTGCTTTTGGGGAAAGCCTCGTTCGTTTAGGGAAATTTTTTAGAGATCGCCAACAATGAAAGTCTAATTGGCTATGACGGCGACAATTTTAAAAATATTAGAAGCGATTTTTAATTTGGGACTAGCGAGAAAATTAGTAATTTATTTAATAAAAAAAAGTTAAAGATAGAATTGAGATTGAATTTAAAGTTAGGGTTTTTTTTAGGAAACGAGGCCGATGTTATTAATAGTATGATCCATCTCTAAAATAATCATCACCTTGTGAAAGTATTTCGAATATTCTTTTTAGAACCTTGACTCTGGAGAGACAGGCTGGGTTCTAAAAGGGTTTCAATACGAGGTTTGAGCTTTAAGATTTTTAGAAGAAAGGAAAGGGCATGCAGTATCTAGAAGAACAGGAGGAAGAATTTGTCAAAAGGGGACGCGAGTACTGTAATTGCTTTGCCTTTTTTTTTTTTTCTTTCGGAAGGCGTTCACAACCTTTTCATCCATAGTATGATTCAATGCGGGTTATAGTGTCATTTTTAAATATCCGTTTTAAAATCTTAACTCAAGTAACACGGGAGGAAAGGGTTTTCGTAGTCTTGAGACTTTAGAGGAAAGAAAGAAGGGGTGTGCAATGCCAAGAAGAATCCGTCCAAAGTGTCGGTGTAGTCACTTTTCCTTTCGGAAGGTGTCCACAACTGCCTCATGTCTCGTCCGATTCGACGTGGGTCGTACTACTCTTATCCCGTTGGGAAATCGAAAGTGACATCAACAGTCGTGGATCATCGCGGCCTCTTTGCAGCCGCACACTCTCCCTCTACGCACCATAGCTGGGCGCCACGCGCGCCACTTCAACTACCTGCCCGCGACGCCTAAGTCGCCTTTTGGCACTTATCCACTCCCAAAGGGTAAGACTTACTTTTTGTCTCTAGTTTCACGGGGGAGAGATTTGCTCCCGCCGGTGCTTCTTACTATCGCCGGCCGCGTGGTATCCAGTTTTTGGGAGGCTGCACTAGAGATCCGGCGTCGGGGGCCGGGCGGTCTCGGGACGAGCCCCCGCGATCCTCTACCGAGTCCGGACCCTGTCTTGAGGGACCCGAACGGGGCGAGAACCTGTATCGGGCAAAGACGCGGCGTGATTCGATCGACCGATGGTCATCGTCCGAGCTTCGAGGACGAATGTCCATTTTTTTTTTTTTTTAACTCGAAAAAGAGCGGCTTAAAAACCGTTTTGTCACTTTCGGACGCCGAAAATCAACCTCCCCATCCCACCCACCAGACCACCACCACCACCAACGCCACATACTCTGCCTCTGCCTCTGCCTCTGCCTCTTCCTCTCTCTCTGTAATTTCTGCAACATTCCCGCGTCGTCGACTAGGGAGATTCACCCACCATCACTCGCTTCTTCTTCTACTTCTTCTTCTTCTTCTTCCTCCTCCTCCTCCTCTCGCTGCCAAATACCTTCCTCTTCCCTCTCACTCTCCCCGCACTGCCTGCCAACAACGCGCCGACATGCCTTGCTCCCTCTTCTTCCTCAAGTGACGCATCTCTCTCTCTCTCTCTCTCTCCTTCACCACCGACCGACTCTCCCCTCCTCTATATAACGAACACCCACCGACCCACCCACCCACCATCTCTTTCTCTCCCTCCCTCCCTCCCTCCCCTCCGCATCTACCGCGCCGTGTCCGCCCTCGTCGTCTTCCGGCCCCTCCCCGCCATGGCGGGCTTCCCTCCGGATCAGCCCGTCTACCTCCACGGCGACCTCGACCTGCGCATCGTCTCCGCCTCCAACCTCCCCAACATGGACATCTTCTCCGAGCGCCTCCGCCTCTGCTTCTCCGCCTGCGCCTCCCCCTCCGCCGACGGCCCTCACCCACCACGCGGCGGCGGCGGCGGGGCGAAGATCATCACCTCCGACCCCTACGTCACCGTCAGAGTCCCCCAGGCCACCGTCGCCCGCACCCGCGTCCTCCGCAACTCGCAGAACCCCAGGTGGGACCAGGGGTTCCGCGTCGCCCTGGCGCACCCCGTCGTCGACTTGGAGTTCCGGGTGAAGGACGACGACGTCTTCGGCGCGCAGGTGATCGGCATTGTCAAGATCCCGGCGCGGGACATCGCGGCTGGCGAGGCCATCTCCCGTTCGTTCCCGCTGAGTGGGCCCGCGGTGAAGCCGGATTCCGCCCTCCAGCTCGAGCTGAAGTTCACGCCCGTGGAGAAGAACCCGGTGTACCGGTTCGGCATTGCCGGCGATCCGGAGCATCAGGGAGTGAGGCAGACTTATTTCCCCTTGAGAAAAGGGAGTGGCGTCACGCTGTATCAGGACGCTCATGTGGTCGATGGGCGGTTGCCCGATATTCAGTTGGACAGCGACGCCGGAGGCGTTTATAGTCACGGCAAGTGTTGGGAGGATATCTGTCACGCCATATCTGAGGCTCACCATTTGATATACATCGTTGGGTGGTCGGTTTTTCATAAAGTTAGGCTCAGTAGAGAGCCTACCTCTACCCGGCCATTGCCACGAGGCGGGGACTTGACGCTCGGCGAATTGCTCAAGTATAAGTCAGAAGAGGGGGTGCGCGTTTTGCTGTTGATTTGGGATGATAAGACTTCGCACGACAAGTATTTTATCAACACGGTGAGAAGTTGTTTTATTTTAGTTGGATTGCCCTTGATCACATGCTTCCGTCTGATTGGTTTAGTAAATTAAGGTGGCTTATGGCATCGCCGATTACTATATTGTTGTTGGTTCTGTTGCCCAGGCTCTTATAGTGGTTGGCGTATTAGTCGTGAGGACCCCTTGTCTAGTGGAGGAATTAGGTGATAGTGTCTCTGTCTTTTGCTTGCGATATTTGTCTCTCCCAATGAATAGGGGTGAACGAGGGGCATTTCTTGCAGGGAGGGGTGATGCAGACACACGATGAAGAAACTCGAAAGTTTTTCAAGCATTCATCGGTGAACTGCGTGCTGGCCTCGCGTTATGCTAGTAGTAAGCTTGGCTATATAAAACAGCAGGTATGCTTTTCCTTTAATTCTTGCAGTTTCGCCACGTGGGCCACTTATCAGAATCTAGAAATCAGCACAAGCATCGGACAGCAAGGGTCTCTTTGTCATTCGCCTTATTGTCATAACATCTTTCGCATATATGAGCTACATGGCATTGGGACGTATCGTTCCTGCCTCATGTTTCTAGGCAATTAGCTGCCTAGCATATTTGTAGTTGGAGATGTGTGTTGTTGTGGAATTTCCTATGACGTTGCTAGGGCGATTTGGCACTGGAGATGCATGTTCTTCGTACAGTTACTAATGGACTCTTTCCAGCACTTTAACTTTAGCCCATTCATTAAGATAATGTTCCTTTTCATATAAGTAAAGTTGAACTCTCGTTTAGGAAGTTTCCCTGCATTTTTGAGCTATCACGAAGAAAAATCTACTTTCTGAGGAAGATTCTGTGCAGTACATAATCCTCATTCGTTAACCTGGGATGATTCTCTTAAGGGATAAGGTTTGCTTTGTATTCTACATTCATTTTATTTAAGCATGGCGGCATGATTCTGGTGAATAATCTTGGGAGAAGGGATGGACCTTATCCTCTTGCTTGCTTGAGTTCCTTACGTGATGTCGTGGTAATTCTGATAATCTAAATAATTCTTATAAGTTTGGTGAATTATATTCTTCTCCAGGTTGTCGGAACCATGTTCACACACCATCAAAAATGCGTCCTGGTGGACACACAGGCGTGCGGTAACAACCGAAAAATAACTGCATTTATAGGAGGAATTGATCTCTGTGACGGTCGATATGATACACCTGAGCATCGGCTATTTCGCGATCTTCACACTGTTTTTAAGGATGACTTTCACAATCCTACATTTCCTGTGAGTTATTTGTCTATATATGATACATTTGAGCACTCGCCGCCTAGTAGTTATTTGCCAGTTAAGTGCTCTTGCGTTTACTGTCTTATAATGTAGGTCAAATTTCGGACTTTGGAGTGATAGAAGTCTTTTGAGCCTGTTTCTTTCAACTTTCAACTCTGAGAACTGCTATACCATCTCCATAATAACAGTCCTCCTGTTTCTGGTTAAGTACATCAGATGAATTATGATCCAAACTGTGATGATAGCATTCTAGAAAATTTTAAGACTTAAAAGGACTCTTCCTGTTTTTTATGGAAATCCATGAAGAACTGGTCCAGTTGATAAGCAAGATGCAATGAGAATGAATTGATAAAATCCCAATCTGCAAACTTGAAGGGGGTGATTTTCTTGTTTCAGAATTTACTGCCATGGTCACACATTGGAAGTGGATTGGATGTTATTAAGATCTAGGGAAGATTCATGCTTATGTTAATGACTTGCTTTAAAATATTGGATTATCGGAGTGGCTGCATATTCGAGTCTAGTTCTCAGATTTGTCATGATACGAGTGAGTTCTTTTATCAATTCATTCTTAATTTGTTGCATGGAGAAGTATAAAATGACCCATATATATTCGGCTTAAGTACGCTTTTTGTACATGTTGAGCCAAGCCATTAAATTTTCTTTAAGCTAGAAAGGTTGTACTTATTTTGAGGTTCCGAAGGCCCATCTATGTTCTATGCTATTTCCTTCCAGTTTTAAGTCTTGCGATGTGTAGGATCTTGGACTTTGGTACCTGTTACCATGCACTGGTAGTTGCTGCACAACTTGGTATTATCTATTGATTTTCTTCCAGTGAGTGTCTTTACTTTGTATCTGTCAGGCTGGAATGAAAGCTCCGAGACAACCATGGCATGACTTGCACTGCCGGATTGAAGGTCCTGCTGCATATGACGTACTGGTAAACTTCGAGCAACGTTGGAGGAAAGCAACAAGATGGAAAGAATTCAGTCTATTTTTCAAAGGAAAAAAACACTGGCATGATGATTCCTTAATTAAGATAGGCCGTATCTCTTGGATACTGAGTCCTACATCGACTGATTCGTATGATAGCACCACATCTCTTTCAAAGGAGGACCCTGGTGAGCGTATTACGGAATTGCCTAAGGACAATCCCGATCTCTATGTCTCTGAAGAAGATGATCCTAATAACTGGCATGTTCAGGTTGGAAATGCAAGTTACGTGTTTCTGTTGCATGTTCAGTTTACCTTTCTTTTATTTAGCCCTTTTGCTTTGTGTTTGCATGTGCAGATTTTTCGGTCTATTGACTCTGGATCAGTCAAAGGATTTCCCACAAAAAGGAAAGATGTTGCTGAAAAGCAGGTGTCCATGAGATCTATGTTTCTTTCTTCATTTCTTACCTACTTTTCTTCCCTTTTTGCTTTTGTTTAGTTGAATGAAAAGCAAAAAAGGAGAAAAAAATCATATTGATGGACTTGGGCAGGAGTAGGAATCTCTGTCTCGTTAAAACATATTCTCCTCCTTCTAATTGACATCATTGTACTGGAAAGTTTTTTTGATGAATATCTGCATCGTCTTAATTATTGGCATTTTTTTGTGCAGAATCTTTTAGTTACAAAAGATGTAGTAGTAGACAGAAGCATTCAGACAGCTTACATTCAGGCAATCAGATCTGCTCAACATTTTATATATATTGAAAATCAGTATTTTCTGGGATCATCGTATGCGTGGCCGTCGTATAACGATGCAGGTGAATATTATGACTTATTTTATGTTGAAGTATGTGTTTCCTATATATACTCAAGATATTCCATTGGTGGACTAAGTATGCCTCATTTAATCACAATCATGTGCTTATATGCATATTTGACTTATAGAGTGAATTGACCTACCGAAAAAAATATTGAGTAATTTCACTCCAAAGTATCGGTGAAATCTTTTGTTTGTGTGTCAATTGACCATTTTCATCCCTTTTTTTGTATGTTTACGAGCTAAGTCTTTTAACTATTACTGTTTGCCACAATAATGAAGTTTTAGTAAGCAGTGGACTTGTAGTTAGTTTTTTGTCCACAAACCACTCTCAACTGCTTGTAGCATGGTCTGTGCAGGAGCTGATAACCTTATTCCAATGGAATTGGCCTTGAAGATTGCTAGCAAAATTAGAGCTAATGAGAGATTTGCTGTATATATTGTCATACCGATGTGGCCCGAAGGTGATCCCAAGTCAGCTACAGTTCAAGAGATTCTCTTTTGGCAGGTGGGTTGGTACATGAATGTGTTTCCGCAGATGTGTGTAGACTTTGGTGCTTTTGTTTTATAGGTAAGATGGCGAGAGGGAAGATATAGAGTACCATGGACAAGGATGCTCTTGACATGACGATCAACAGAAATTGCTACAGACTATATAGTACCGAATACTAAGGAATTGATTCCATTTAGGTGTCCTGCCAATTAGAGAATATGCTTTCTCACTTGTTCCCCGTTGTCTATGTTTAATGCTGTGCAAAGTATTCTCTTATAATATCTCCCACTCCTCACACATTACATTAGCCATAAAATAGTAAATTGAATTGTATGATAATTTTTTAGGACAAGATTTCATGTGTACTAATTCTTTGCAGACTGCAATCTCACATAATCTAATTCTTTTACACTTTTTGCCTTGTTTTTTAACCAGAACCAGACCATGCAAATGATGTATCAAGTTATTGCACGTGAATTGAAGCAAATGCAGGTCAAAGATTCTCATCCTCAGGACTACCTTAATTTCTACTGCCTTGGCAATAGGGAGGACAATTCTGGTCAACCTTCTCCAGATAATGTGGTAATTCTTTTTGCGTATGTTTTTGACTAGTTTTCAGGTCCTTGAAACATGCCAATGGGCTATTTCACTAGTCATTAAATTTGCAAGCTCAAGACCCCGTTCAGTGGTGCTTGAATGCATCGAAAAGAAAGCATGGTTCATAGGTTGTAATCGAGCTGAACCGAATCGATAGAGTGCAAAGCTCGAACTTGGCTCGATCCGCATACTCAGGGCTTGAAACTCAGCTCGAGCTTGATCGCGTATAAAAGATTGAGGCTCGAGCTTGACTTGAGCTCAACTCGATTATACTAGAATTATTTATGAACTCGAGCTTGAGTTTAATAAGCTCAGACAGTTTTCTGCATATGTGTGTATGAGGGTCATATATGTAATTTTAATGACTTTCGTGTCGTTTTCTGTGATTAAAATATATTTTGTTAAAAAATAATAGAACCTCGATGAGACTTGGGAACTTGTCGAGCTAAGTATCGACAAGCTCAAACTTGACTTGACGAGATACTTGAGTAGCTGAGCTCAACTAGTAATACGATGAGTCGATCCCGAGTATTTATCGATTGGAGCTTTAGTTGAAATAGGCACATGGTCAATCAGCTTTTCTCATCATATCATTTGATGAACCTTGGACATGATGTTTTCTGACATGTTATGGCAGGTCTCAGAAGCGTACAAGTCCCAGCGATTTATGATATATGTTCATGCTAAAGGAATGGTCGTGGATGATGAATATGTTTTATTGGGATCAGCAAATATTAACCAAAGATCATTGGCTGGTACCAAAGATACCGAGATTGCCATGGGTGCATATCAGCCCCATCACACTTGGGCACGAAAGAAGAGGCATCCGCGTGGTCAGGTTGTTATCTCATGGCTTCTTTGCATAAGCCTAATTTCTGATTTTAGGATGTTTGCGGTGGCTTTCTCAAGCAAATATGCAGTAAATCTTCAGAACACAATTCAGTTCACATTTGTTGAACTGGTTGTAACAAAGCCAAGAACACCAATTTCCAGTCAGATATATTAGGAAGTCATTAGAATTCATGATTTTTTTCTCGACAACCTAATATAAAGAACAGAGTTCGAAACAGTTTCGACTCTGGTTTTTGTTTTTACATGGTGAATGCAGTCACATCTAAAAGTGGTTGCTGTGACTCGTGAATGGAGTAATGGGCTCTGAGAGATATATATGCATTTTGCATCGAGATGCATATTTTTGGGTATGATTGTTGTGTCTTTGCATTTTTGCCCATCTGTGCAGGTATACGGATACAGGATGTCCCTGTGGGCAGAGCATCTTGGAGAAGTGGAAGGATGCTTTAACGATCCTCACGGTTTGGAATGTGTGAAGAAGGTGAGTAAGATAGCTGAAAATAACTGGAACAACTTCAGGGCTAAAGGTTCATTGCAGGGCCACCTTCTCCGGTATCCCATACAGGTGGACCAAGATGGGAATGTTGGGCCATTACAAGGATCGGAGGAGTTTCCTGATGTTGGCGGTAAAGTTGTCGGTGCTCATTCCAATACGCTCCCTGATGTTCTAACAACTTAGGTTCTGTCCTACTCCATGTCCATCCAGTCCTAGGAGCTGCAAAGATGTTTCCTGGGCAGTCGCTTCATTCTCAATGTTGTACAAGTTGTATGATTTCTGTCTAATTGTTTTTAAGCGGTGCCGTAGTTCAGATTATTCTTTCATTGTTTGGCTTTACTCTCTGGCTATCTGGATCTTTCCCGGACCCCTGCATAATGAGGATCCTCAGCTGTGATCGCATCCATGGTGTGAACATCGTATTTGAACAGTTTGGTATCTCTTCGACGACGGTTTGAGGTTTCTCTTACTACAATCTGGGAGCATCTGTGCTTGTGTTAAGATATTGATGTAATGTAGAAATTGTTGTACAAATGTAGTTGAAAACAGCTTCGCTCTTTATGAAGTAATTGATGCCTTCAGTTTGAAGTGAATAAATCTCAGAGATGCAAGAATAATTTCTTGAGAAAATTCTTCGACATATTCATTCTATCCTACCATGTTTATCTGTGGTGACTTTTGGTAAATTTTACGGCATTCAAAAGTTACTTTTATTCGCGGTAAATACTCGAAATCTTTCAAAATATTAGTACATTCATGCACTTGGATCCAAGCAAAGTCCTTAAATTGCTTCGTCTAAACTCTGAGATGTAAAACACGGAGATCACCTAGGGTGGGGGAAGAAAAATTATCTTTTTGTCGGAAATTTCGATTTTCCCCTGCTTCAGTGAGGTACTCCTCGGTAACCACAACCAAGGATCCATGGCAAGCAAATACTTGAAATTTTTCGAAATATACATATATTTATGTACTACAAGTTCTAAAACTTATCATAAAAGTGCCGTTGAATTCTAAAAAGTGCAATTAAGTGCTTTTGTGAACATTATTCAATTGACTTTTTTTTTCTCTCTCCTACATGGCGACATTACTAAAACGGGAAGCATAAGACTAATATAAGGAGATTCAAATACTAATTTTTCTAACCTAAATTTCAATTAAATTATATTGAAAAGTAATATATGCTAATTGCTCAAAAAAAGAACACCGTAGTTGAGGACTGCCACCCACCATTGTCGAAAACGGCCGGTAGAGACTCGGCGATCGCCGGAGGTGGTTGCTACTTGCTAGGGCCCTGGCAATGACCGATGACCCTCGCTGAGGAAGGGGGGAGGGGGATTAGGTCGGGGGTTAAGAGTGCACTGACGATTGAAGTCGTCCGTGAAGGAATTGCTGATGTGGTCCATGAAGAAGAAGTAGCTTCTTCGTCAACCTCCATTCCAACCATCAAGACTTCTTGTAACGCTTGATTCATCTTCTCCATCATTTCGGCTTCTCTCGGAATCCGCGAGCCGAATCTACTTCCATTGATGATTCTAATAGGATGGAAGCATAGCTTTCGATGACACTTAAAGGGTCTAGCCTGGATGAGGGTAGCCATCCTCAAATTTGGGGGAGGGCCGCCACAACCCTTGCTTGTGGTCGGCAACGGTCACTGGCCATCGTTGAAGCCCTGACAACCTCCTGCACTTTTAGGGCAAAGGGGGCAGCAAGAGCATCCTCACCTGTGTCTTTTTTTTTTTCCTTAAAAAAACAGCTTTTTTTTTATTTTAATTTATTTAAGATTTGGGTTTTGTTATTGATCTGTCTTATTTCTAACTCTCCTATATTTCTCACACTTGTGCACCGTCTCTTTATAGAGACCGGGAGTCGAATCCTACGCAAATGATACTGGCATTGCCCAGTGGCAATTAAGATTTAGGTTAAAAATTAAGATTTCGAACCAAAATTACTTCGTTTTAGTAATGCCAACACCATGCAGGAGGGAAAATAATAACAAAAAAAAGCAACGCCAACATTTTCCATTAGCCAGTCTAATGGAGTTGACGATAAGGATTTGATTATACCAATATTACAAGTTTTAGCATTTGACCGTACTTTTTAAAAGTTGTACCACTCAATCGTACTTTCGTGATAAATTTTAAAATTTTTAGTACATTTATCCATTGCTTTTTCTGACATATTATTTATATCCGAAATATAATTTACAAGCTTATCAAATTTGTGTAACTCCATCATTTCCGTCGCTATACTTTAGATGTTTACAATGAGGTTTGCACAGGCATTAGATTGTCAACTCTACTTTTTTTTTTCAAGGAATAAGTATATTGGAAATCACAAAACTTGTTACGAAAATACAATTGAGTCCTAAAACTATCAAAAAGTATATTGGTAGTTCTAAAATTTTTAATGAAAGTGCAATCGAGTCCTAAAATTGTGACATTCCCAATTTAGACAGAGTCAACCAAAGGAAAATGGCCATGGAATTGGCGAGTAGATCGATCTGAGGGTTGGTCATGGATCGGCTGGTTTGGTCGGAACGGGTATTTAAATGATCGGTCATGGTTCAATTGAAGGATTGTCCATGGATAGACTAAGGGATCGACAATGAATAACTCCCTAATCACGAAGATTGATTAGAATGATTCGACCATGGATCAATCGCTCAACCATAAGGGTTGACAGTGGAACGATTTTGGATGGATATGGGTCGATGCCACTCAGGTATGTGTCGGTCAAGGATGATTCTGCATGGCCATGCACTAGTCGCGGGCGTCTATGGACCGATTCCGTTGTATTTGATTCTATGAGGCTACATGACAACCGAGAATCGATCATAGATCGTTGATACTCAAACATGGACCGGTTGCAAATCGGCCATGGATCGTTGTGATGAGTTGGGTAGGCCACGGACAGACCATATACCAGGCCAAGAGCCTTGTGGCTTGGTTGTGGACCAGGCTTTCTGCTGGCTATGCAAGCCAGGCCTTGTGCTTGGCCATGGACCATTTGTATGCCCGTTGGTCAGGCCACAAGCCAGCCATGCGCTCGGTTGTATGCTAGTCATTGTACCTGACCTGTGTGCTAGGCCTTGTGCCCATCGGTTCAGGTCCAGACCTAGTTCCGTGCTAATTAGACTTGGCCACGGGCCATGCATTGTGCTTACCCGTGAGCCAATGCATGTGTACAACCCATGAACTGGTTCCTCGTTAGTGTATTCCATCTGTGTGTTCGGCTCCTTGCTCGTGCAGCCCAGCAGTATGCTCGGTGCGCGGTCCGTGCAGCCTGGCTCCGCACGCGCGCATTCGGCCCCGTGCTCGTGTGGCCATGCTTGACTGAACAGGCCATGTACCAGGACAATCCGACTGATTTGGCCTTGCGTCGTTCAGCACGGTCTTTGGCTCGGTAGTGTCCAAACATACTCGGACATATTTTACACCGAACCTCGGTTCCAAATGGGATGGTCGATCGTTTACGGCACTTGAAAACCCCTACTTACCTTATTTCATTATTAAGTTAAGTTTCAGTGAAAATTAGATATTCAAAAGAAGATGTGCCATTAGAATTAAATAAGGACCCCAATAATTGAACGTTTTTTAAATAAGACACACGGTTCAAGCTTAAGAGCTTCTTGGAACAAGAAGACAAGTTGACTTGACTTAGTAGTTGCATTATTGACAACTTCTTGGATAAGTTGGCCAATAATGAAACGTAGCCCTCAAGCCACCAATAACAGAACCATGAACCAATAATAGAGTTGTCTTACAAGAATCAATAATTGTAGGGTTCCAAAGAGTGATTCACGCCCAAAAAGGGGAAATTATGGGCTAGAAGACAATTTGACAACTTCCTTTGTAAGTTGTCAATAATTGAACTTGTCAATAAATGTATCAATAATAGAGGTTAAGGCAAATAATTGAGGTGTCTTGAGGAAGACAATAATAATTTTTTGTCTTGAAGACCAAGGACACATGCCCAAGCCAAGAGGAGAGAGTGATTCACGCCTAAGAGAAAGAAGCCAAGGGCAATGAAGAGCTATCATTGTTATCATAGTCTTGAATGACCTAATAGGGTATCATGATCCTAGATTAGCAACTTAGAAATCAAATTAGCAACATATGGTCCTCGTTGAAAGCTTGAAGAAGGAGACTAATGATGGCCAAAGATTTTCAAGACCATCCTCGTTATTAACTTGGAATTTTGACTCTTTCTTCATAAATGACATTAGTGAACCACCCTATCAATAGACCTTATCCCCACTTAGTCTCCCTTTTTCCTCATACCATCACCAATCCTCACGCCTCCTTCTCTTTTGCCTACCCCACCATCCGGCCTTCTTGCTCACGTCTCTCTCATTTTCTCACGTCTACCCCACTTGGCCGACCACTACCTTTCTCTCACGCCACCTTCTTGGTCCCCACTAGATCTTGCTTTTGTCGAGTAGAGTAAGTGGATTCCCTAATCTCGGGATAGGATGATATGACGCATTGTTGGCTTGGGTCTTTACCCAAGCCTTAATAGAGACTTGCTTGTATGGCTTGTGTGCTTTGTTGTTTTGCAAGACATAGTCAAGAGTCAAGCATGAATCAGTTGCGAAAGAGAGAACGTATGTCTTATACGCATGTTATGGCGTATGGATCAAGATTTGCTTGGCAAAAGTTCGATATTGAGGCGTATCGAATCCCAGCTAAGTGCGGTTTTATTGAACGCTTAGCGTGTCGGATCAAGTCATGGGCCCTGGATCGTGACCGACATACTAGATGATTTAAGCTTATTGTCCATGAATAATACTGGACTCACGCCTTTGGGCACTCTTGTTTGCATGAGATATAAAGAAAGATAAGAACACGGTTTGCTTGATGCTTGTGATGCATAGACACATGAGGGACTAAAGTCGTTTACGATAAATTTCGAGATGTTGCCCGATGAATTTCGGATGCCCGATGGATTTCGGAAGAACCGACGGATTTGGGTTAAGAATAAATGAATCCTGTGTGTTTGTTATTACATGTATCGCTTGTATACTAATTTGGCCTTGCGCTGTTCAGAACGATCTTTGGCTCAGTAGTGTCCAAAAACATTCGGCCATATTTTACACCGAACCTCGGTTTCAAATGGGATGATCGATCGTTTACGGCACTTGAAAACCCATAATTACCGTATTTCATTATTAAGTTAAGTTTTAGTGAAAATTAGGTATTCAAAGGAAGATATGCCATTAGAATTAAGTAAGGACCCCAATAATTGAGCGTTCTTGAAATAGGACACATGGTTCAAGTTTAAGAGCTTCTTGGAACAAGAAGACAAGTTGACTTGACTTAGTAGTTGCATTATTGACAACTTCTTGGATAAGTTGGCCAATAATGTAACCTAGCCCTCAAGCCACCAATAATAGAACCATGAACCAATAATGGAGTTGTCTTACAAGAATCAATAATTGTAGGGGTCCAGAGAGTGATTCACGCCCAAAAAGGGGAAATTATGGGCTAGAAAACAATTTGACAACTTCCTTTGTAAGTTGTCAATAATTGAACTTGTCAACGAAGGTATCAATAACAGAGGTTAAGGCCAATAATTGAGGTGTCTTGTGGAAGACAACAATAATTTTGTGTCTTGAAGACCAAGGACACATGCCCAAGCCAAGAGGAGAGAGTGATTCACGCCTAAGAGGAAGAAGCCAAGGGCAATGAAGAGCTATCATTGTTAACATAGTCTTGAATGACCTAATAGGGTATCGTGATCCTAGATTAGCAACTTGGAAATCAAGTTAGCAACATATGGTCCTCGTTGAAAGCTTGAAGAAGGAGACTAATAATGGCCAAAGATTTTCAAGACCATCCTCGTTATTAACTTGGAATTTTGGCTCTTTCTTCATAAAGGACATTAGTGGACCACCCTATCAATAGCCCTTGTTCCCACTTAGTCTCCCTTTTTCCTCATACCATCACCAATCCTCACGCCTCCTTCTCTCTTGCCTACCCCACCATCCGGCCTTCTTGCTCACGTCTCTCTCATTTTCTCACGTCTACCCCACTTGGCCGACCACTACCTTTCTCTCACGCCACCTTCTTGGTCCCCACTAGATCTTGCTTTTGTCGAGTAGAGTAAGTAGATTCCCTAATCTCGGGATAGGATGATATGACGCATTGTTGGCTTGGGTCTTTACCCGAGCCTTAATAGGGACTTGCTTGTATGGCTGTGTGCTTTGTTGTTTTGCAAGACATAGTCAAGAGTCAAGCACGAATCAGCTGCGAAAGAGAGAACGTATGTCTTGTACGCACGTTATGGCATATGGATCAAGATTTGCTTGGCAAAAGTTCGATATTGAGGCGTATCGGATCCGAGCTAAGTACGATTTTATTGAACGCTTAGCGTGTCGGATCAAGTCATGGGCCCTGGATCGTGATCGACATACTAGATGATTTAAGCTTATTGTCCATGAATCATACTGGACTCACGCCTTCGGGCACTCTTGTTTGCATGAGATATAAAGAAAGATAAGAACACGGTTTGCTTGATGCTTGTGATGCGTAGACACACGAGGGACTAAAGTCGTCTGCGATAAATTTTGAGACGTTGCCCGATGAATTTCGGATGCCCGATGGATTTCGGAAGAACCGATGGATTTGGGTTAAGAATAAATGAATCCTGTGTGTTTGTTCTTACATGTATCGCTTGTATACTAATTTGGCCTTGCGCTGTTCAGAACGGTCTTTGGCTCAGTAGTGTCCAAACACATTCGGCCATATTTTACACCGAACCTCGGTTTCAAATGGGATGGTCGATCGTTTACGGCACTTGAAAACCCATAATTACCGTATTTCATTATTAAGTTAAGTTTTAGTGAAAATTAGGTATTCAAAGGAAGATGTGCCATTAGAATTAAGTAAGGACCCTAATAATTGAGCGTTCTTGAAATATGACACATGGTTCAAGCTTAAGAGCTTCTTGGAACAAGAAGATAAGTTGACTTGACTTAGTAGTTGCATTATTGACAACTTCTTGGATAAGTGGGCCAATAATGAAACCTAGCCCTCAAGCCACCTATAATAGAACCATGAACCAATAATGGAGTTGTCTTACAAGAATCAATAATTGTAGGGGTCCAGAGAGTGATTCACGCCCAAAAAGGGGAAATTATGGGCTAGAAGATAATTTGACAACTTCCTTTGTAAGTTGTCAATAATTGAACTTGTCAATGAAGGTATCAATAACAGAGGTTAAGGCCAATAATTGAGGTGTCTTGAGGAAGACAACAATAATTTTGTGTCTTGAAGACCAAGGACACATGCCCAAGCCAAGAGGAGAGAGTGATTCACGCCTAAGAAGAAGAAGCCAAGGGCAATGAAGAGCTATCATTGTTATCATAGTCTTGAATGACCTAATAGGGTATCATGATCCTAGATTAGCAACTTAGAAATCAAGTTAGCAACATATGGTCCTCGTTGAAAGCTTGAAGAAGGAGACTAATGATGGCCAAAGATTTTCAAGACCATCCTCGTTATTAACTTGGAATTTTGGCTCTTTTTTCATAAAGGACATTAATGGACCACCCTATCAATAGCCTTTGTCCATACTTAGTCTCCCTTTTTCCTCATACCATCACCAATCCTCACGCCTCTTTCTCTCTTGCTTACCCTACCATCCGGCCTTCTTGCTCACGTCTCTCTCATTTTCTCACGTCTACCCCACTTGGCCGACCACTACCTTTCTCTCACGCCACCTTCTTGGTCCCCACTAGATCTTGCTTTTGTCGAGTAGAGTAAGTAGATTCCCTAATCTCGGGATAGGATGATATGATGCATTGTTTGCTTGGGTCTTTACCCGAGCCTTAATAGGGACTTGCTTGTATGGCTTGTGTGCTTTGTTGTTTTGCAAGACATAATTAAGAGTCAAGCACGAATTAGCTGCGAAAGAGAGAACGTATGTCTTGTACGCACGTTATGGCGTATGGATCAAGATTTGCTTGGCAAAAGTTCGATATTGAGGCGTATCGAATCCAAGCTAAGTGCGGTTTTATTGAACGCTTAGCGTGTCGGATCAAGTCATGGGCCCTGGATCGTGACTGACATACTAGATGATTTAAGCTTATTGTCCATGAATCATACTGGACTCATGCCTTCGGGTACTCTTGTTTGCATGAGATATAAAAAAAGATAAGAACACGGTTTGCTTGATGCTTGTGATGCATAGACACACGAGGGACTAAAGTCGTCTACGATAAATTTCGAGACGTTGCCCGATGAATTTCGGATGCCCGATGGATTTCGGAAGAACCGATGGATTTGGGTTAAGAATAAATGAATCCTGTGTATTTGTTCTTACATGTATCGCTTGTATACTAATTTGGCCTTGCGCTGTTCAGAACGATCTTTGGCTCAGTAGTGGCCAAACACATTCGGCCATATTTTACACCGAACCTCGGTTTCAAATGGGATGGTCGATCGTTTACGGCACTTGAAAACCCATAATTACCTTATTTCATTATTAAGTTAAGTTTTAGTGAAAATTAGGTATTCAAAGGAAGATGTGCCATTAGAATTAAGTAAGGACCCCAATAATTGAGCGTTCTTGAAATAGGACACATGGTTCAAGCTTAAGAGCTTCTTGGAATAAGAAGACAAGTTGACTTGACTTAGTAGTTGCATTATTGACAACTTCTTGGATAAGTTGGCCAATAATGAAACCTAACCCTCAAGCCACCAATAATAGAATCATGAACCAATAATGGAATTGTCTTACAAGAATCAATAATTGTAGGGGTCCAAAGAGTGATTCATGCCAAAAAAGGGGAAATTATGGGCTAGAAAACAATTTGACAACTTCCTTTGTAAGTTGTCAATAATTGAACTTGTCAATGAAGGTATCAATAACAGAGGTTAAGGCCAATAATTGAGGTGTCTTGTGGAAGACAACAATAATTTTGTGTCTTGAAGACTAAGGACACATGCCCAAGCCAAGAGGAGAGAGTGATTCACGCCTAAGAGGAAGAAGCCAAGGGCAATGAAGAGCTATCATTGTTAACATAGTCTTGAATGACCTAATAGGGTATCATGATCCTAGATTAGCAACTTGGAAATCAAGTTAGCAACATATGGTCCTCGTTGAAACCTTGAAGAAGGAAACTAATGATGGCCAAAGATTTTCAAGACCATCCTCATTATTAACTTGGAATTTTGGCTCTTTCTTCATAAAGGACATTAGTGGACAACCTATCAATAGCCTTTGTCCCTACTTAGTCTCCCTTTTTCCTCATACCATCACCAATCCTCACGCCTCTTTCTCTCTTGCTTACCCTACCATCCGGCCTTCTTGCTCACGTCTCTCTCATTTTCTCACGTCTACCCCACTTGGCCGACCACTACCTTTCTCTCACGCCACCTTCTTGGTCCCCACTAGATCTTGCTTTTGTCGAGTAGAGTAAGTAGATTCCCTAATCTCGGGATAGGATGATATGACGCATTGTTGGCTTGGGTCTTTACCCGAGCCTTAATAGGGACTTGCTTGTATGGCTTGTGTGCTTTGTTGTTTTGCAAGACATAGTCAAGAGTCAAGCACGAATCAGCTGCGAAAGAGAGAACGTATGTCTTGTACGCACGTTATGGCATATGGATCAAGATTTGCTTGGCAAAAGTTCGATATTGAGGCGTATCGGATCCGAGCTAAGTACGATTTTATTGAACGCTTAGCGTGTCGGATCAAGTCATGGGCCCTGGATCGTGACCGACATACTAGATGATTTAAGCTTATTGTCCATGAATCATACTGGACTCACGCCTTCGGGCACTCTTGTTTGCATGAGATATAAAGAAAGATAAGAACTCGGTTTGCTTGATGCTTGTGATGCGTAGACACACGAGGGACTAAAGTCGTCTGCGATAAATTTTGAGACGTTGCCCGATGAATTTCGGATGCCCGATGGATTTCGGAAGAACCGATGGATTTGGGTTAAGAATAAATGAATCCTGTGTGTTTGTTCTTACATGTATCGCTTGTATACTAATTTGGCCTTGCGCTGTTCAGAACGGTCTTTGGCTCAGTAGTGTCCAAACACATTCGGCCATATTTTACACCGAACCTCGGTTTCAAATGGGATGGTCGATCGTTTACGGCACTTGAAAACCCATAATTACCGTATTTCATTATTAAGTTAAGTTTTAGTGAAAATTAGGTATTCAAAGGAAGATGTGCCATTAGAATTAAGTAAGGACCCCAATAATTGAGCGTTCTTGAAATATGACACATGGTTCAAGCTTAAGAGTCTTCTTGGAACAAGAAGACAAGTTGACTTGACTTAGTAGTTGCATTATTGACAACTTCTTGGATAAGTTGGCCAATAATGAAACCTAGCCCTCAAGCCACCTATAATAGAACCATGAACCAATAATGGAGTTGTCTTACAAGAATCAATAATTGTAGGGGTCCAGAGAGTGATTCACGCCCAAAAAGGGGAAATTATGGGCTAGAAGATAATTTGACAACTTCCTTTGTAAGTTGTCAATAATTGAACTTGTCAATGAAGGTATCAATAACAGAGGTTAAGGCCAATAATTGAGGTGTCTTGTGGAAGACAACAATAATTTTGTGTCTTGAAGACCAAGGACACATGCCCAAGCCAAGAGGAGAGAGTGATTCACGCCTAAGAAGAAGAAGCCAAGGGCAATGAAGAGCTATCATTGTTATCATAGTCTTGAATGACCTAATAGGGTACCATGATCCTAGATTAGCAACTTAGAAATCAAGTTAGCAACATATGGTCCTCGTTGAAAGCTTGAAGAAGGAGACTAATGATGGCCAAAGATTTTCAAGACCATCCTCATTATTAACTTGGAATTTTGGCTCTTTTTTCATAAAGGGCATTAGTGGACCACCCTATCAATAGCCTTTGTCCATACTTAGTCTCCCTTTTTCCTCATACCATCACCAATCCTCACGCCTCCTTCTCTCTTGCCTACCCCACCATCCGGCCTTCTTGCTCACGTCTCTCTCATTTTCTCACGTCTACCCCACTTGGCCGACCACTACCTTTCTCTCACGCCACCTTCTTGGTCCCCACTAGATCTTGCTTTTGTCGAGTAGAGTAAGTAGATTCCCTAATCTCGGGATAGGATGATATGACGCATTGTTGGCTTGGGTCTTTACCCGAGCCTTAATAGGGACTTGCTTGTATGGCTTGTGTGCTTTGTTGTTTTGCAAGACATAATCAAGAGTCAAGCACGAATCAGCTGCGAAAGAGAGAATGTATGTCTTGTACGCACGTTATGGCGTATGGATCAAGATTTGCTTGGCAAAAGTTCGATATTGAGGCGTATCGGATCCGAGCTATGTATAGTTTTATTGAACGCTTAGCGTGTCGGATCAAGTCATGGGCCCTGGATCGTGACCGACATACTAGATGATTTAAGCTTATTGTCCATGAATCATACTGAACTCACGCCTTCGGGCACTCTTGTTTGCATGAGATATAAAGAAAGATAAGAACACAATTTGTTGATGCTTGTTATGCATAGACACATGGGGGACTAAAACCGTCTACGATGGATTTTGAGACGTAACCCAACGGATTTCGGAAGAATCGATAGATTTCGGTTAAAAATAAATGAATCCCGTCTATTTTTTTTTACATGTATCGCTTGTATACTATGCTCGATGTTTTCTCGCTTGATGCATGTGCCATGTATAGCACATAGGCAAGGTAAATGCATTTTTGCTATTGATTTGCCGTCGACACTGGGGCGGTAAGGTTGGACTCGCGTCCGACGACGATTATATCCTCCTAACTTGAAATTAGAAGATTTACTTATTGAGTCGACGGCTCATTCCTCGTTGTTTTTCCTCAGACTTGTAGGATGGCGGCTCCTCCCGTCCGCTTTAGAACTCCCGTGGAAATGATAGTAAACTTAATCGACGTAATAGACGTAGCCAAAGGGAGAGCCTATCGTAAGGTTATCTCCCAAGTCATGGTCGATAAAGGCCTTAAGAATCCTGTTCCGCACCTGTATGAAGCTTGGTATGAATGGACGGAGGATGGTGGACTGCTCGGATCCTTTCGCTAGTTTCATGGCCATTTTGGTGGTGCCGACGGACCGGCACTTGGAAGTGCCACGAACGGAGCCTAGGCGTGAACCTGACTTGGGAATGACCGAGCGTGTTATGGAAAGGAACTTTTTGGAGGCCCCTTTCTAGAGAAAATCATGGTAGCGGGGCTAGGCATAACCTATTCGTGTTTGTTATAGCGAGTATATGTGTGTGAATCGGCCCGTAAAAAGAATGGGCATGTAAAAAGGTTTGCCTTGTAAAATATATAAACTATCATGTAAATATAAAGTTTGATTATGATGCTTGTCGTAACCCTGTTGTTTGTTCTGGTTGTGATTGTCCTGAATTCATGCTTCCCCTGGCTTGTAAAGAAAGATAATAACGAATGGGACGTCGCAAAGTAAGCCACGGGTTACGGACTTGGTTGAGACGTGACAAAAATTTTCAAAAAATACAATTAATGAAAGGACTTGTTTCGAAAAATTTTCAAGTATTATGACTCAATTTCACTTTTTGAAAGTTTTAGGATTTAATTGTGCTTTTATGACATACTTTAAGATTTCCATTGTACTTTTTGAAAGTTTTATAACTTAATTATTCTTCCGATAAGTTTTAAAACTTCTAATATACATATTCTATTTTTCAAAATTAGTACTATCCATGTTCCGTATGTGGTAATACTAATTTCAGTGAGACCGTAGTAAAAAAATTTGTGAATAAAATGAAAGGAGGGTTAATCGATTAGATAGATTTTTTTTGCCCACGATCGAATATACTTGTTACCACAAGAAGTCAATTGCTACAAATTATAGTAGTTGTTGCAATGACAGTCTTAAATGTTTTGTCCAATTTGTCCATTGAGTATTGAATTTATTATTTTTGATAATTCAGTTTGTAAACATTTACAATTTTAATATATTTTGTTTTCCGATTGACCATGACAAAATGGCTAGGAGAAAAATGCCGCGAGATCTCACCATCAGCGACCGTAGCCACCCATTCCAATGAGGATGAGGAGTGATCACCGGGACTAAAGGATTTGGACAATGAGCAGCTCTTGGTAGGTTTCTAGGATGACGAATGCGGTAACAATGAATTGAACTATATACCGAACATGGAAGAATGATTTCAAGATATTATTGACTCAAAAAGGTAAATACTTTTTAACGTAATGACAATGCTTAATTTTGAAACTTTAAAGTAAAGCGCGTTTAGTTGAGAAAGCAGATGTTACGCAAAGGAACGGTTCGGTCGCGACCGTGCTTCCCATTTCTACGGAGTTTTGTTTCGGGATTATTAATTTTAGGGATTTGAAGAAGTAGAAGAAGAAGAAGAAGAAGAGTAGATAGGGAGAGGAGAGAGAGGCGCAAGGGGGGAGCTGCAACGAGACGGAAACCAAACATGAGCAGATTTCGGAGTTTCCGAGGAAGTCACTTGGGGGGCCAATCATCGTACACGTGACAGAATCTAATATTTTCTCGGATAGAGATACGAGGTTGGCGACGGCGGCGCTGCTCGAACGCCTTCGCCTTCGCGCGCGCTCTCTCTCTCTCTCTCTCGTCTCCTGTGTAACATAACATGCATGGCCATTGGCCAAATCACCATCGCTCATTTCGTGGGCTCCTCCTCCTGAAACCTGCGAGAATGCCTTCTGCTTTCTCTCCGCGCATCTATACCTTGCTCTCTCTTCTTCCTCAAGCAAGCCACTGCCCCCCCCTCCTCTCTCTCTCTCTCTCTCTCTCTCTCTCTGTCTCTCTCTCCTATATGATGATGATGATGATGATGATGATCCGCCATGCCTTTCTCTCTCTACCCATCTACCCTGCCGCCACCTCCATCCTCCTCCGATCCCTCCCATGGCGGGTTCGCCCGTCTACCTCCACGGCGACCTCGACCTCCGCATCATCTCCGCCTCCAACCTCCCCAACATGGACATCTTCTCTGAGCGCCTCCGCCTCTGCTTCTCCGCCTGCGCCGGAGCTGGGACTCCCCCCTCCCGCTCCCGCTCCCCCCACCCCGACCCCGCCTCCCCTCCCCGTGACCGCCACCGCGACCCCGACCCCAATGGCGACGCCCACCGCCACGGGAAGATCATCACCTCCGACCCCTACGTCAAGGTCCGCGTCCCCCACGCCACCATCGCCCGCACCCGAGTCCTCCACGACACGCAGAACCCTACGTGGGACCAGCAGTTCCACATCGCCCTGGCTCACCCCGTCGATGACTTGGAGTTCCACGTGAAGGACGATGACATCTTGGGCGCGCAGCTGATCGGCGTTGTTAAGATCCCGGCGAGGGAAATCGCAGCCGGCGCGTTCATCTCCCATTCGTACCCGCTAATTGGACCCTCGGCAAAGTCGAATTCCGTCCTCCAGCTCGAGCTGAAGTTCACGCCCGTGGAGAAGAACACGGATTACCAGAACGGCATTGCTGGAGTGAGGCAGACTTACTTCCCCTTGAGAAAAGGGAATGGCGTCACGCTGTATCAGGACGCCCATGTGGTCGATGGTTTGTTGCCCAATATCGAGTTGGATAGCGACGCCGGAGGTGTTTATAGGCACGGGAAGTGTTGGGAGGATATCTGTCACGCCATATCTGAGGCTCACCATTTGATATACATCGTTGGGTGGTCGGTTTTTCATAAAGTTAAGCTCATTAGAGAGCCTACCCGTACCCGGGCATTGCCGCAAGGCGTGGACTTGACGCTCGGCGAATTGCTCAAGTATAAGTCAGAAGAAGGGGTGCGCGTTTTGCTGTTGATTTGGGATGATAAGACTTCGTACAACAAGTATTTTATTAACACGGTGAGAAGTAATGCCCCCCTTCATCACATGCTTCCATCTGCTTAGTTTAGTAAATTAAGGTGGCATACGGCATCACTGATTACTATTTTGTTGTTGGTTCTGTCGTCCAGACTCTTATAATGGTTAGTGTATTAGTCGTGAGGACCGCTTGTCTAGTGGAGGAATTAGGTGATAGTGTCTCTGTCTTTGTTCACAATATTTGTCTCTACCAATGAATAAGGGTGAACGAGTGGCATTTCTTGCAGGCAGGGGTGATGCAGACACATGATGAAGAAACTCGAAAGTTTTTCAAGCATTCATCGGTGAACTGTGTGCTGGCCCCGCGTTATGCCAGCAGTAAGCTTGGCTATATAAAACAGCAGGTATGCTTTTCCTTGAATTCTTGCAGTTTCACCACATGTACCATTGATCAAAATCCAGAGATTAGCACTAGGATTGGACAGCCAGGGTCTCTTTGTCATTTGCCATTGCCATAACCTCCTTCGCATTTATGAGCTACATGGCATTGTGATGTTTTGTTCCTGCCTCAGGTCTAGGCATTCAGCCGCCTAGCATATTTGTAATTGGAGATGCGTTTTGTCGTAGAATGTTCTTTATAAAGTGACTTGATGTACTCTTTTGGACTCTTTCACTTAGCCCGTTCATAGAACTAATGTCCCTTTTTGTACTTTTAAAGTTGAACGCTTGTTTATGAAGTTTTCTTGCATTTTTGGGCTATCATAAGGGTACTCAACTTTCTAAGGAAGATTCTGTGCTATACATAATCCTCATTCATTATTTTGGAATGATAATCTTAAGGGATAAGGTTTGCTTTGTAATATACATTCATTTTACTTGAGCATTGCTGCAAAAATCTTGTGAAAATGGACAGACTTTATCCTCTTGCTTGCTTGAGTTCCTTATGTGATGTTGTGGTAATTCTGATAACCTAAATAACTCTTACAAACTTGGACTGTGTTATATTTATCTCCAGGTTGTTGGAACCATGTTCACACACCATCAAAAATGCGTCCTAGTGGACACCCAGGCGTCGGGTAATAACCGAAAAATAACTGCATTTGTAGGAGGAATTGATCTCTGTCACGGTCGATATGATACACCTGAGCATCGGCTATTTCGTGATCTTCACACTGAAGTTTTTGAGGATGACTTTTACAATCCTACATTTCCTGTGAGTTGTTTGTCTATAATTGATATATATTAGTGCCTTTTGCCTAGCAGTTCTTCTTTTCTGTTAAATACTCTTGTGTGTACTGTCTTATAATGTAGGTCAAGTTTTGGACTCTGGAGTGATAGAAGTCTTTTGAGCCCTTTTTTTTTTTCGACTTTCCTGCATGAAGAGTGGCGTGATACCTGCACTTGAGAACTGATGTACCATCTCCGCAATAACAGTCTTCCTATTTCTGATTAGATTTGCTGTGTCGCATCAGATAAATTATGATCATAAGTGTTGTGGTGGCATTAAAATTTTAAGACTTAAAAGGACTCTACTATTTTGTATGGGAATTCACGAAGAAATAGTCAGGTGGATAAGCAAATGCAATGAGGATGAATTGATAAAATCAAAATCTGCGAATTTGAAGGGGGTGATTTCCTAGTTTTTCAGAATTTATTGCCGTGGTTGCACATCGGAAGTCGATCGAATGTTATTTAGATCGAAGGAAGATTCATGCCTCTGTTTGATGACTTGCTGGAAAAGTTTTTTAGATAAAGCATACAGTGAACTTAACCTTTGACAGCCTTGCCGAAGGCACAAAAGCATTTTTAAACTTTTGGATTATGGAAGTGGCTGCAAGTTCTAGTCTACTTCTCGGATTTGTCATGATACAAGCGAGTTCTTTGTGTCATTTCGATCTTAATCTGCTGCATGGAGAAGTATAAAATGACCGAGGTATATATGACTAAAGTAAGTTTTTGTACGTGTTGAGCCAAACCATTAAATTTTCTTTAAGCTAGAAAGTTTGTGCTTATATGGAGGGTCTCTACAGAATGCCCATCTATGTTCTGTGGGTACACCTAAATTTTGTGAATTTGATTGATAGAACCTGAAAAAGGGTTGAATGCAACAATTTTTTGTTATTTTCTTTCAGTTTTGAGTCTTGTGACCAGTAAGATCTTGGACTTTGGTACCATCCACTGGTAGTTGCTGCACAACTTGGTATTGTCTCTTGATTTTCTTCCGGTGAGTTACTTTACTTCATGTCTTTCAGGCTGATATGAAAGCTCCAAGACAACCGTGGCATGACTTGCACTGCCGGATTGATGGGCCTGCTGCATATGATGTACTGATAAACTTTGAGCAACGTTGGAGGAAAGCAACAAGATGGAAAGAATTCAGTCTCTTTGTGAAAGGAAAAAAACATTGGCATGATGATTCCTTAATTAAAATAGGCCGTGTCTCTTGGATATTGAGTCCTCCATCGACTGAGTCACATGATAGCACCAGATCTCATTCAAAGAAAGACCCCCGTGAGCGTTTTACGGTAGTGCCCGAGGACAACCTCAATCTCTATGTCTCTAAAGAAGATGATCCTAATAACTGGCATGTTCAGGTTGGAAATGCAAGTTGCGTGTTTTTATTGCATGTTCAGTTTACCTTTCTTTTATTTAGCCCTTTGCTTTGTGTTTGCTTGTGCAGATTTTCCGGTCTATTGACTCTGGATCAGTCAAAGGATTTCCCACAAAAAGGAAAGATGTTGCTGAAACGCAGGTCTACATGAGATCTATGTTTCTTTCTTCATTTCTTATCCCTATTTTTCTTCTTTTTTTGCTTTTGTTTAGTTGAATGAATTTCGAAAAAAGGACAAGTAAAAACATATTAACGGACTTGGGCTGGAGTAGGAATCTGTCTTGTTAAAACTGAATTTAGTTTCTACTTTTCTAATTGACATCATTGTACTAGAATTTTTTCTTATTGATATCTGCATCCTCTTAATTATTGGCATTTTTTGGTGCAGAATCTTATAGTTACAAAAGATGTGGTAGTAGACAGAAGCATTCAGACAGCTTACATTCAGGCAATCAGATCTGCTAAACATTTTGTCTATATTGAAAATCAGTATTTTCTGGGATCATCATATGCGTGGCCATCACATAATGATGCAGGTGAATATCATGATTTCTTTTATGTTGCAAGCACGCATTTCCTATCTATACTCCAGAAATTCCATCGGTGGACTAAGTATGGCTCGTTTAATCACAATCATGTGCTTATATGCATATTTGACCTGCAGAGGTGAATCAACCTGCCAAAAAAATATCGAGTATGGCTCATTTCACTCCAGAGCATCGGTTAAATCTTTTCTTTGTGTGTCAATTGACCATTTTCATCACTTTTTTGAATGTTAAGGAGCTAAGTCGTTAACTAGTACTGTTTGCCACATCAATGAAGTCTTTGTTAGCAGTAGACTTCTTATAGTTAGTTTTTTGTCCCCAAACTTCTCTCAGCTGTACGTAACATGCTCTGAGCAGGAGTTGATAACCTCATTCCAATGGAATTGGCCTTGAAGATTGCTGGCAAAATTAGAGCTAATGAGAGGTTTGCTGTATATATTGTCATACCGATGTGGCCTGAAGGTGATCCCAAGTCAGCTACAGTCCAAGAGATTCTCTTTTGGCAGGTAGGTTGAGACATGAATGTGTTTTCGCAGATGTGTGTAGACTTTGGTGCTTTTGTTTGATAGGTAAGATGGCGAGAGGCAAGATATAGAGTACCAAGGACAAGGACACTCTTTACATGACGATTGACGGAAATTACTGCTTACTAAAGAGTAGCCAATACTAAGTAATTGATTCCCTTTAGGTGTCCAGCCAATTAGAGAATATGCTTTCTCACTAGTTCCGGATATATATGTTTAATGCTGTGCAAAGTATTCTCTAATACCATCTCCTACTCCTCACACATCACATTAGCCGTAAAATATTAAATCGAATAGTTATACAAAATATTATGTGTTTCTAATTCTTTGGAGACTGCAATTTGCCTGAACTTTTTTCCCAGAACCAGACCATGCAAATGATGTATCGAGTTGTCGCACATGCACTGAAGCAGAAGGAGCTCAAAGATTCCCATCCTCAGGACTACCTTAATTTTTACTGTCTTGGTAAAACGGAAGACAATTCTGGTCAACCTTCTTCAGATAACAGGGTAATGCTTTTTGCAGTATGTTTTTGGCTTGTTTTCGGGTCCTTGAAAGTCGAATTCTGACTATATGCCAGTGGTCTTTTAGTGCATGAATGCATAGGCAAGCAAGCATGGTTCATAGGGTGGTAACCGAGCCGAGTCGAGTTGACCCGATATGGTGCCAAGCTCGAGCTCGACTCGACTCGCATACTCGGGACTAAAAATTGGGTTTCAAGCTCAATCAGATATAAAAAATTTAGGCTCGCATTTGAATTGATCTTGACTTGATTATGATAGAGTTATATATCAACTCGAGCTCGAGTTTAACAAGCTCAAACATTTTCCTCACATGTATGAGGGTTAATATGTAATTTTAACGACTTTTGTGTTTTTTTTTTTGTAATTGAAAATTACTTCTGAAAAGAATTATTGAACGTCGATTAGGCTCGGGAGGTTCTCAAGCTGGAGACTCGACAAGACACTCGAGTAGCTTATCGAGTAGTCATTGAGCGGAGCCTGAGTTAAAAATGGCAGATGGTTAATCAGCTTTTCTCATCATATACATGGATGCACACACCCAAACACACGGTCAATCATCTTTTCTCTTGATATAATTTGATGTTACTTGGATCTGATGTTTTCTGACATGTTACAGCAGGCCTCAGAATCATACAAGTCCCAGCGATTTATGATATATGTTCATGCTAAAGGAATGGTTGTGGACGATGAGTACGTTTTATTGGGATCGGCAAATATTAACCAAAGATCATTGGCTGGTACCAAAGATACTGAGATTGCCATGGGTGCATATCAGCCCCATCACACTTGGGCACGAAAGAAGGAGCATCTGCATGGTCAGGTTGTTGTCTTGTGGCTCTTCTTTGCATAAGCCTAATTTCTGAATTTAGGATGTTTGGGCCGGCTTGCTCAAGCAAATATCCACTGAATCTTTGGAGTACAAATCAGTTCACACTTGTTGAACTGGTTGTGACAATGCCAAGAACACCATTTCCAGTCAGATAAATTAGGAAGTCTTCACAATTCGTATTTTTTTCCCTGTTTCATGTTTTCTCAACACCCTAATTTCACATCCTAACGTTATAAAGAAACGAAATTGAAACAGTTTTAACTCTGGCATTTGTTTTGGCTTGGGGAATGCAGTCGAATCTAAAATAGGTTGTTGTGACTTGTGAATGGAGCAATTGAGATGCAAACTTTTGGGTATGATTGTTGCGTGTTTGCACTTTTGGCCATCTGTTGCAGGTATATGGATACAGAATGTCCCTGTGGGCGGAGCATCTTGGGCAATTGGAAGATTGGTTTATTAAGCCTGGCAGTTTAGAATGTGTGAACAAGGTGAATGAGATAGCTGAAAAGAACCGGAACAACTACAAGGCTGGTGGTCCACTGCAGGGCCACCTTCTCCGGTATCCCATACAGGTGGACCGAGATGGGAATGTTGGGTCATTGCAAGGATTCGAGGAGTTTCCTGACGTCGGCGGCAAAGTTGTCGGTACTTATTCCAAAGCAATCCCTGATGTTCTAACAACTTAGGTTCCGTCCGACTCCGTGTCCATGCAGTCCCAGCAGCCGCAAAGATGTTTCCCGGGGGGGCGTCGCTTCATTCTTTGATTTGTACTAGTTTATGATTCTGTCACGATTGCTTTTGGGAGGTGCCGTAGTTCGGATTATTCTTTTATCGTTTCGCTTTTTCTGTGGCTATCTGGATTATTCCCAGACCACCCCCCTTGCACGACGAGGATCCTCGGCGGTGGTTGCGGCCACGGTGTGAATATTGTGTCCTAGCAGTTCGGTATCTCCTTCGGCTTTGGTCGAAGGCTTCTGCCATTACAACCTGGGAGCGTCCGTGCTCGGTGTTTTTAGAGGATGAAGATGTGACTTGGAAATTGTTGTACAGAATTTGCTGTAATGTAGTTGAGCACAGCTTGGCTCTGTATGAAGTGATTGATACCTACAGTGTGAAATGAGTGAAATCTCAGGAAAGCAAGAATTCATTTCCGTAAGTGCTGTCAAATCTACCGTAAGATTAACAGTCTGTCAAATAATGATAGAATTCACTCCTTAAAAAACCTGTGGTTCATGGTACACTGTTGCATTTACGGTGTCCCAAGGGCCAAGACGGTTGAGCTAGCAAGAAGCCCCAAAAAAATCAAAAGCATTTGGGCCGTTAGATTAAGCGTCCGCCGCGCGGGGACCCGTGCAATTCCAACGGTCCCGATTTTCACTTCAGCCTTGCTTCCCCATCTTGCCATGGCCTTCGTCTCGCTCGCGAGCTCCTGCGTATCTTCTCTTCTGCTGTATTGCTCTCTCTCTCTCTCTCTGCGTGCGAATTGCCTCTCTACCATCGGAGCCGCGACCCTCAACGGTACTCTCTCTCTCTCTCTCTCTCTCTCTCTCTCTCGTGTTGTTCAGCGAATCGTATGATACTTTGGCGACCTACTTACCCGCTTGTGTGCGTGCACTGGACGTGCTTGTGAAAATGCCGAAACCAACCACGACCGCGAACAACCTCGTCGGGCTCTCTGGAAATGCCTGCTAAGTTCTCGCCGCCGCATGGCTGCCCGAGTTCTCCGATTCGCGCGGCCTCGGAACATTGCTTCCCGAGCGCGGTCGAGGTTATTGCGTGGAAGAGGACCGGTTGGAAGGAGGGTGTTGATTATGGGAACTGTGTACCGGCTAATGAGATGTTGGTTCCGAAGGGTTCGTGGGCTTTGCCGAGTCAGGTGAATTCGTTCGGTTCGTATTCGCGGGAATTGTATGATTTCGTGCATGGTTTTATTGCTGAAGAGGACAGTGTAAGGAGATGATGAACCCGCCGGCGTGACGTGCATTACTTAGGCTCAAGGTCGGCCTTTTATGTAGTATGGGTCAGGATCCATGAGGCCAACTTTTGGGGTCGAATCTGAAATGCGAATTTATGAGCTTGATTGGTCTTAAGTGTTTAAGTTTATTGAAGAATGCCGCGCAATCAGGAAATTACCAGAAATGCAAAGTTGAATTCATATAGTGTTTTGGTCAGCATTTAAGCTTCAAATGAACAATTCAAACAGCGCAGAAGATTTCGAAATTTAGGCACTGGAAGTTCATGTCCTGCAATGGCTATGCTAACGTTTCTTCTTGAAATCTTTTTTTATCTTTTACCAGTGTGATATGTTCATATCTTGAGGAACTATTGAAGTATGTATGCCGATTTTAAACTTCTAATAGTTTTGGAAAGCAGATAATATAATATAACTAATTTTTTCGATGCTAAAGTTTCAATTATTATACATTTTTTACTTTCCATTATGTCACTAGCTATAGTCTCTCATAATTTGATAAAATCATGAGGTGAATTGCAGATCAGTGCTGATTAAATTGAGAACAGGATAGCTGAGGGATGTGGAAGATCTGTCACTTGAAATTGCCTCTTTTTTGTGATCTTGCTTTCTCTTTTGTAGAGTTGCGGTTGCATGCGATTACTTTTTAACGCACATTATGTTCTTTACATGTTATATAGTTTTTATTTTATAAGTTACATCTGCTTTTTGTAAGTTCTATGATGTCTAATCTGGTTTTGTTTGTAAAATGTTTGATAGTTCATTCTAATGTCATTTATTGGAAATGTTTCTTCATTTTCATGATGGGCGTTTATCATCTTGTAGGTGAATGGTGATCTAGCCCTGTGACAACAGTTCGAGCTGATTTGGATGCCATCATTGATCTGGTAACAAAATTCGAGCTAGCCATGTCAGTTTTAAATCTGCAGAAGCCCCAGTTTCCGAGACCCTTCTCTTCTGTTCCAACCTGTCCTTTCTCTTTGACAAGCTACCTCCAGTTGCCATTCTCTCGAAGTATTCGATTCCCAAAAAAGCTGAATTGTCTTTCACCTTCTTCTGGATCCTCACCAGCATGGCAAAAGGACATCATTGATGAAGAACATATAATTGGTGACTGTGTTGTATTTGAAGATGGTATTTTCGAAGACCCATACCTCCAAGGTGAAACCAACCTCCACAACTTTGTTCCACCGACACGCAAAGGCAAAAAGAGGTTAAATGAAGTTGAAACTGAAAACTTAGTGCCGGAAAATTGGAGGGAGGTGCAAGCAGAGATTAACATTACAAAGAAAGATAGGCGCAAGATTGCACAGGAATTAGAGTTTGGTCGCACAGTCGAGAAGAGAAAACAAGGTTATGTGCCTTTAAGGACTGTGAATTTAGAAGAATATAAAACTTACAAAGAGGCGAAGATGGCACAGTTGAATCCAGTAGTTCTTGACAGTCCTTCTAGTTTTCCAGTGAAAGAAGTGGGTAATGCAGGTGCAGAAAAAGAATTGCTAAGTGAAAGAGTGGCGCCACGGAATCCAAGATGGGAAGTTTATGGGAGGGGCTTGGAGGATGTTACTGAATTTTTCAATAGTGGAAACTATGAACCTGGTAAAAAACCTGAAGGTAAAGCTGCTATGCATCACATAAGTCTTATGTATGGCTTTGGTTGACTTGAATTAATTGAAAGCCTCAAATGATTAGTTCAGAATTTGGTTGTTTAAACTACGGAGATCGGATAGTAACTTCAAAACATGAAAATAGGTCCGCGCAAGCTGTTTACTAAGGAAGAAAAGGTTCTGCTGAACAGACGGATTCCTAACCTGGTTGTTGCCACATCTGTAAGTTCTCTGTGTTCTAGTTCAGCATTTAGTTTCATTTTTTTTATGTAAGTACTTTTCTTGATATATTTTAAGTGATTACTGATGTATTACCTGTCTCTTTGACTCAAAAAGTTTCTAGATTGGAGATTTGCGGACTTATAGGTGTCTAATTATCCTGTTGGATGAGAATAAGATCAGAAGCAAGGACTTGGCTACTCCTGTGTTATGTCATTTTCTTTTTAGCAACAGAAGTTGAGGATTCAGTCTTTTTTGGCTCATGATGAAAGTTGCTGCAGGACAAATGGCTACCCCTGCACACATTGGCTGCATCGGGAGAGTTTTACCTTATGAATGCTTTGCTGAAACACAATGTTGATATCAATGCTGTAGATAAGGTACGATAGCCTGATTATTAGATGATTAATCATTGAGAAAATTTCTCTGTATTGAACACTCAAGTTGTGAACTTGTGATGTTAATTTTGGCTTATGTGTTCTTTCTAGGATGGTTTGAGTGCACTCCACAAAGCAATTATAGGCAAGAAGCAGGCAATTATGAACTATCTTTTGAGAGAATCTGCTAATCCATTTATTAGTGATAAGGTACAGATACACAAATGCTGCATGGCTTGTTTTTTGTTCATTGTCATGATATGAATGGCATTTGATATTCGGCATGTTTCACTTCATCCTAATATTAGTAAATGATACCGACGACTGAAATATGAGGGTATTAGTGCTCATGTTCTGTTAGATCAATGGCTATTATGGCTACAGGAATTTTCTTCACTATCTTGTTTTGGCTAGACTTTAGTCTGTATGGGTCTTTGAGAATAACTGTCTATATAAGTCATGGAAAACTCGGCTCCTCGTGTTTGCTTATCTGAGTCATATTACTCTGGACCTGTATTCTCACATTTGTCTGTTCTATATAGGAAGGGGCTACGTTGATGCACTATGCTGTCCAAACAGCGTCGAGTCAGGCGATAAAGATTCTTCTATTGTATAACATTGACGTAAACCTCCAGGATAATGTGAGGACCCTAAATGTTGATGGGCACTCTTACATTTTTTGGGTGTCAGGCCCATAGCTTTATATCTGAGGATTTTGTCTCTGTTCTTCAGGATGGATGGACACCATTGCATCTTGCTGTCCAATCTCGACGAACTGATGTTGTGAGACTTTTATTAATCAAGGGAGCTGATAAGACAATAAAAAACCAGGTAGACTTAATTGAATATGTTATATTGCACAGAATTTTTAGTGAATTTATTTGCTTCCAGTTTTCTTGGTATTGCAAATTGCTACCCAATTGTTTCTTTAATCTAGAGGCTGTTTGTAGGCAGGTGCCATTCACGGTTGAGCTCATGGTAAAAACTAAAAATTTCGCTGTGTTCTCCAAGGAGAATGTTTGTGGTAGTACCCAGCTCCCTTATAAACCATGTAATTACTGGATGGCACATTTCCATATTCCTTGAGTGTACTCAAGGGAATGCACTAATGTGCTATGATAGGTCCGTGCTCCACACATCGGATAGTTACTGAGCATACTGACCTGCGCTCCTAAGGATGGCCTTGGGAATCGCAAGTGGTGATTTGCCCTTAAAAATCTAGTGAGGAAGATGGATATACTCACTGCTTGAGAAACTCATTGGATTTATGGTTACAGACGCTTATCTTTAATAGATAGTTGAACAGCTAGCGGTTGGATTGAGAGCTTGTGGTCTACGTACCTAAGATGTCACCCTCGTTCCCTGTATTCATGCCCTTAATTTGGTTGGTCCATACTTTCTTTTGATACGTTGCTTATTCCTTACTTATGGGAGCTTTAAACTTGAAAATTTTTCACCTGATGAACTGCCGGATTGAATTTAGGGTGTAGAAAATAGCTGTGTTTTTTTGGCCAGAAGCATGTAGTAAACAGTATGATGTGCTCCTAGTTTCAATTCTCTGTGATGTGCAATTATCCTCTTTCATTTGGCCAAAAGTAGAAGCATTTCCTTTTTCAGGATGGTATGACTCCACTCGACCTTTGTCTACATTCTGGTCGAGACTTGAGGACTTACGAGCTCATCAAGTTACTGAAGCAGCTTCCCAAGTCGCGCATTTTATGCCGTGAAAGCGCTGAAACTCTTGGTCTTGAGGGTGGTCCTTGAAGATGTCTTCCTGAGGAAAGAGGCAAAAATACAAAATGCGCATACATCGCAGGCCACGAGTACAGGACCAGCACGTGGCAAAGTCAGCCTGCTCTTCGAAAGTGAAGCGAAGCATTCTACAACTAACTTCAGCTGATAACCGCCGGGCAAACGTTCCCAGGAAATCTTTGTGCTTGTGCAGGAGCAGGGTGATAGCGACAGTTGCTCTACATCAACGGACAAGTCGAAGAGAGTACTATTCTTCTTGATACCTAGTGAGATGCTGCCGATACTTAAACGCGCATGCTCTTATCTAATGTAATGGTTCTTAGCGTTCGAGCAGCAATGTGCATCTCGGGCATTCAAACGGTGGTATGAAGTAATCCGACATGTCGGATAGGGAAGAGTTGTCTACCTTATCCAATCAGACAGTTGTGCGTCATACGCTGTCATTTATTGTCGTTTTTAAAGTCGCCCTGTTGGATCGTGCAGGAATAAAATAAGTACATGACAGATCATCTGTCCGTTTATAAATTCGATGGGGATTTCATTCCTCTGGATCTAGATAGTAAGGGCCCGTTTGGTAACGTGCCAAATAGTAAAAATTTATGTTCTTTTGTTTTCGGAAATAGTTTGGGAACAGAAATGCGTTTGGTAAACTTTTTGTTTCCGGGCACATTTTTGCAAATATTTGTGCCGAGAAACAAGAAGTAAAAAAAAGTTGCTTTTTGTTTTTCGGCACAATTTTGAGAATCAGTTTTTTTTCTTTTTGTGTTGCTCTTTTTAGGTTGTGGCCGTTTGCCAGAGATCGGCAGCCGGTGGCTGGCGACCGGCCACAGCCCAGGGCCGGTGAGGGCGTCACGACCCTCGTCGGCCGCCGACGGAGAGGAGGGTCCCCCCTGCCGGCGAGGGCGAGGGCTGGATTCTCGCCGCATGGGCGAGGCGGCTCGCCATCGGTCATGGCGAGGTCGGCCTCGCCCAGATCTGGCGAGGCCGAGCCTCGTCGTCGCGACCCACAGCGAGGTGGCTTCACCGTGGGTCGCGACGGCGAGACTCGGCCTTGCTAAGATCTAGCAAGGCTGAGTCTCGCCGTCGCGACCCACGGCGAGGTTGGCTTCGTCGTGGGTCGGGACGGCGAGGCTCGGACTCGCCCGATCTGGGCGAGGCTGACCTTGCCATGACCGACGACGAGCAGCCTCGCCCAGGCGGCGAGGGTCCAGCCCTCGCCCTCGCCGGCAGGGGGGACCCTCGCCTCCGCCGGTGGCCGGCAAGGGCTGTGACCCCCTCGCCGGCCCTGGGCTGTGGCCGGCCGTTGGTCGCCAGCGACCGGCCATGGCATGGGTAAAAAGAAAAAAAATTAAACAATTCAAAATATTATTAATAAAAAGAAATTTGTGTGTAGTTACCAAACGCATTTCTATTATTTTCTACTCTAGGAATAGAAATTTTGGACAGTTTATCAAATGCTCAGAAATTGTTTGCGGCACAGAATAAAAAGAAATCATTTCTGTTTAGAAATAGTTCCCGGGCACAGAATGGTATTCATGCGCACCCTAAGCATCGACACTTTCAATTTCACAATTACTTCCTACATCATTTATAATATACCGTCCAGCAAGTAGGCGGAGTCTACTAATATATTTTTTATTTTAACATACCGGTACTTACACGCCTTAATCCTCTCTATTGGATCATAATTTATTTTCTTACTCTGACCCGATAATGCCCAAATTTCATTTTAACATCTCGTGATCTAAACATGGCAGTTTTAGGACTCACCAAGGTCCGTAGCCCTGAAGCTCATTGCCACTGGGTGCTTTGATCTGCCTGTAGGTTTAGAATCTTTTTCTTGGGTTGACCCGACAATATCTAGCTTCATTTTAATGTCTCGTGGTCCATACGAGGCAGTTTGAGGACCAATCCTTCGGTTGATGCGCCATGCCAAAATGGCAACGACGATGAATGGCAAAAAGCACGTATAAATAGGAAAATAAAACGAAATAATCGTATCTTTTTTTTCTCTTAAAGAATATTTAGAAATCCATATTATTTTTTTAAAAAGAAAAAAAGGGGGAAAATAGGACGACAAACAAACGTGCAAACCGTGTTGGGATATGCGCGTCTCCATCCCCCGCCCCCCAACCATTCTTGTTTCCTCCATCCCGGGATCATCATCGCGTACCTTCATTACTAAGCTTTCTCGCTCTTCTCTCTCTCTCTCTCTCTACAATGCTCGCCGCTCATCTGTGGGCCCGCACGATCCCCGGCTCCGGCGCGGCGGAGCAGCCGCGCGCCACCCGGTTGATCGCGACTCCGTGCGCCTCCTCTCCCCTCCGCGCGTCGGTCCGGCCGTGCGGGGGGCGGCGGAGGCGGTGCCGCGGCGTCAAATCCACCGCCCCCATTTCGTGCACGTCGTCCCGCGGCGGCGGATCGAGCGGCGCCGCCGACGAGGGCGGCGGCGGCGGCGGCGACTATCTCCAGGCCTCTCTCCTCCTCGCAGGTATCGCGTTCTCCGCGCCCGTGTGCCGGCGTTTTGCGCCTCGCGTGCGGATTCGGTGCTAGCTCGTTGGTTTTTGGATTGCGTGCGTTTGTGTGGATAGATTTGGGGGGGAATGCCTTGATCGTGCAGGGGCTCGTTGGCTGCGAGCCTCGATCATCTTGAGCTGTTTGGAATGCGAGTGTCGTCTCGGATTGAGCTCGATTGAACCTGGTCATTTGCTGGGAGTCTGATTGGGAACTGTCCGCGATTGAGTTATTGAGTAATGTGGTGAAAAATTGGCAACGGGCGGGGAGTGTTCAGATGATGTTACGACATTGGTTGCCCGAGATGATCGAGGGACTTGTCGGCTAATGAATGGTTTCTTTACGCGGTGAGATTAAATATAAGAATGACGGTCTGGGAGAGTCGCTTTTCTCTGCTCAACATTAGATGGTTCTAGTCTTTGGCATTTGAATTTGTCATGTTCTATTCTGCTGTTCGTTGTTTCTGCATATGATGCCTGCTTATTCGATTGCCAGCAGCAAGATGCATTGATGAAGCGGACATTTTTCAGTTTGCTTTACTTTACGTGTTGACTTTCTCCCATTCAATCGGCTCGTATCACGTGGCATGGAGCGTGTTAGAAATTACTTGATATCTTTCTCCACAACTTACACGATGAACTTAGCTACATTTTCTAATTTAATGTCGTACTTTCTAGGTTAGATTCTACATCTACATCTCCACATTTTTTAATGGATATCCTGTTATTCCAAAGAATTGTGTATGGGTCATTCAGGACCAAGTGATCCAGGCTTGAGACTTTGTCTTCCTGCTTTCAATCCAAATGTGTGGCTTCCATCTTTCAATTGGCTTTCGCTCAATGGGAACTTTTAGAATTTCATGGACAAGTTGTTCGGGTGAAGTAGTTGGTTCATCTGTACTCAAAGTTAATACTCCCTATTGAGGAGCTTGCACAAGAGATACCTATGTCCCAAAATCTCAAGGATTATACTTTTCTACATTATTCAGATTTATTTAACACTTCCCATAACTTGTAGCAATGCGGTTATAATTCTCTTTGTACTTATTCTGATGATGGAAATTATCATGAATTAAAAGTTATCCATGTATTGAAAATTATATTTCGGACTAGCTGCTTTTGGAATTTGGATAACCTTCTTCCTGGAGCTTTTTACACTTAATCTGGTTTCAGAGCCCATGTCATAACGGATCTAAGATTTTGTGTTGATGAATCTTTATATGTGTTGGTTGATGCTGAATTCTATTGGGGCAGAAACCGTTTCTCACTACCGTATGCGGAGGAGAGGATATCAAGTAGATGTGAACAGTCAGTTATCGAGGCAATTGCATCCATTTGCAATCAAAGCAAGGGGTCCTAGTATAGATCAAGGATTCTTTCACCGGTTTCAGGGTCCTACAATTTTTCTTAAGATTGTTTGTGATGGAGATTTCCTGCTACCCATTGTTGTAGGTATACAGACAGTTTCCTGCACACTTTTCTCCTGTCCTGTTCCTTGTTTTCCAGAGCTTCTGGACTAATGTATTGGTATTTTCTTTTGTCTCTTTAGGAGAGTATGCGATTGAAAAACTAATTGATGCCCTTCACAGTGGTGAAGATGGGGTAATTAACTATTTGTGGCTTTTAGTGAATGTAATATTTCTTTCTTTAATCTGAATGTTCTAGGATTGTCTTGTGCAGGATTGTGCAGATCAATATGATTTTGTGAAGGATCTTACAGACAAAGTTGGTTTTGAAGTACGTATGTAAATTTCACTTTTAGGAACTGGTTGAGGCTTAATTGTTTTTCTGCTAGCTTTATGTAAATGGCGCAACAGGATAAGCATGCATTTGGGTGTCTTAAGATCTTAGATGGGGTACACAGAACGATGCGCTGAGATTTACCAAAAGCTGATACACTGTACTCTACTGGTAACACAGTGATTTACTATGTATTGTTATGATAATGGAATCTATCAAGTGGCTTTTGTCTCAAAAATGTGCTGTTTTTGATCGTATAAGCACGGGCTGCTTGCTTTGACGATCAAAGTAGAGGTGACTGTGAAGAACTGAACCTTAAAGATAATCCGCATGTACCCTCAATAATCCCATCACTAACGTGCTGCAAATGGCATTGGCTTGATCTTGTTTCTTTTATCGGAGCATAATTAATGAACGAAACTTCATTTTTTCAGTTGTTCAAGTTATTTATCTAGTACCATGCTCTATACCATCACTTCTGAAGTATGCTGTTTGGAAAATTGGTTCTCAAATACAGGTGTGATTTGGTCTCCATGGAATTGAGGCATGTGAAACATCGATTCAGTTTGTATAAGCGAGGTGATTAAAGAATTCACTAGAGCAACGGAAGAAATCTAGATTAGAAACTTTGAATTAGCTTTTGATTTTTGAGTGAACGCTAAATATGTTGCTTAACTCTTTCTATCGCTACTCTCACATCTGCATTTCTAGCGTTAGCTTTCTGTTGCAAATTGACGTATTCAACATTACTCATCCAGAGATGTAGTTAAAGGTTATAATAGACGAATCTCGTTTCCCTTTTTTGCAGATAAAGATGGTAAGGATCACACAAAGAGTGGCCAACACCTACTTTGCTCGATTGTATTTCAGTAAGGTAACTAAAAGCTCGTCGGTTGAACAACATGCTAAATTCCAGAAGTCTTCAGCCTTATGGTTCTTTATTTAATGGTACAGTTAAGTGTTTCCTTTTCTGCAGTCAGGGAAAGATGATGTCCTAAGTGTAGATGTTCGTCCATCAGATGCCATAAACGTGGCTTATAGGTGTAAGGTTTGTATTATGTATCTCTCCTACTTGCAAGTGTCTATTTGTTCTGTGAATGTTGGATAATGAAACCCCCTCAAAACCTGACCTATGAAGTTTTGTGGATGCATGCTTGTACCACTTAGTCTGGTTAGACTCAAGTTCCTTCTAATTGTAAACTGAATGGGCAATAAGTCTGGTTAGACTCAAGTTCCTTGTAATCGTAAACTGAATGGGCAAATGAGAAATGGGAAATTGCTCAATGGATTGATCTCATGTAGATTTGTGGTGTTGATGTGATTCACCGGTATAGTCCTGGAAAAATCAACCAAGCTTTCTTTTGTCTTTTTTTTTGTTTGGTTTTTAGCTTGTTTTATAATTATCATTTAAAAATACCTTCTGCTTTAGGTTTCTTGTTGATTATGTGGTCCAAATCATTGGTAGATATCCATCATTGCCTCTTTTTAGGTTCAGATCATGTCTACCTTTATTTCCATTGAATAAGTAGATATGGCATTGGTGGAGTTGCTATGGTGTACCAATAAATTTGGTGCTGGCAGCTTTGTTATTTGGACTTTGCTCCTGATAGGAAGCTGTATACTGCAGGTGCCAATATATGTAAATAAGCAAATTGTCCTCAGAGATGCTATCGGTTTTGGTTATAGAACAGATAGACTGCGTGACAGAAAACCAGTCTATGACGTCTTACTTGACAGGTAACTGGATTTACGAACTTAAGTTTTGTATAGTGTTGTAGAAAACTCAAATTATGTAAACATACTTGAAATTTCTTCATCTAAGCATGATTCACATATTATCCAGCGCTTCAGACGGTCCAGATCAACTGGCTGAAGAACTTGATTTAGTCAAAAACATGAATCTAGCTATCAAAGAGGAACGATACAATGATGCAGGTACCTTTTGAGGGAGCTTATTTTTTATCCTTATTTCTCACAAAGCTTTTATTCATCAAGCATGAGTTTCCCGGTTGTACAGTGATTCATGATCAAGTTCACGAATAGTTCTCTCTGGATTTCATGTTCTTGACCGTTAACTTTTGCAGCCTTGTGGAGAGATAAACTAATGAAGCTTCGAAAATCAAAGGCGTAATAATTAGGCAGATCCAAAGGTACTTCTTTTTCAATGCATTAATACCTCTACCTCTTGTGACAATCGAGGAATGACAAGTTTGTGGGTTATCTGACTCCTGATATCGTAGGCACATTTTTAGAATCTAAGGGGCTGTTTTAGGGTAATATTTCATAATTGTTGAGAATCAAGATTTCCATATATTTCCATGCAAGGGGCTGTTCAGAATCTAGGCGAACTACATTTTATCTGACCAATTTTCAAGATTTTCCTAAGGCTGTTTTGGACATGACTCCTGTGATCCACTTTACATCTATGGAAATCTTGATTCTCAACCAATATCTCCATTTGGGGTAAATATTTTTAGTGATCATTTTTCTTTGTCCATTTTTTTTAATTGGATAATTGATTGCGATTTTGATCATTGTTATACATAATTAGATGTAGGTCGCCTAGATTTCCATAGTATTTCTGATAAAATGTTGATGTAGCTTTTTCGGGGTGTACATGTCGTAGCAATTCTTCAGGAAAAAAAGGATACTCAGGGAGGGAGATCCTTCATTATGCTTTTATCTTTTGTTCGTTAACTAAGGTACATTTCGTGGTGTTTGACATTATTCTCTTTGTAATTTTCCTTTCAGGATCCTCTTGTACAAAAGAAAGTATCTACCATTGCCGAGTGCTTGGTCGTGATAGTGGCATGTTCCTAGATTTCACTCGGTTTAACTCCAAAAATTGACTGGTAAAAACGTATCCGGGATCAAATGCAGGTCAAGGGGCAGTTAAAGTTAGTTTCTGAGTTCTAAAAAAATTGAGGCAACTCTGAAATGTACAGCTTTGCGTTAGATGAGTGCTGCCTCTAAGTTGACTCCGCGATCATGGATGCCTGCCTCCTTGTATATTACAGAGCGCCATTATTACTTGAAAGTACCGATTGTACTCAATTGCATAGTTAAACATGTATCGTCACAAAATACGGCCGATATGTTGTACCACATATCAGTTGAATGCTAATTTCTGTGTACACACGTACGTGTGCTCATTATTTATTGAAGTGTTGGATGTGTTGAAGTGTGGCTGTCGAAGTTTGAACCCTGCTTGTAGGAATTCAAATTTGTCGGTTTCGGCCTGGTTCTAGCCCAGCTTTTGTTCCTCTTTTCTCGAGGACAAGTCTTAACTGGTCAAGTCTTCCATGAGCTTTAAGATTAGTACACTAAAAGTCTTAAAATTTATCCATAAGTACAATTAAATTTTAAAATTTTCAAAAAAGTACAATTAAATTTTAAAACTTGTTAAATTGGTGTAATTAAGTCTTTCTATTAATTTTGTCTAATTGGGTTAACAAGAGGATTGTCCTCGCTTGAGTTTTTTTTTTCTCTTGTCTGTATCTTTAAAGTTTGCTTATTTTTCATATACTTTAAATAAAATTTATATTAAAAAATCAGATTTGGAGCAAAATCACATTATTTTAGTTTTATGTTTCATGTTTTAACCATGTCTTCGCCACGTAGGCAAGAGAAAATAATAAAAAAAAGCTGCCGTTAGAATTTTTTGTTATGTTAAATTGAACGGAATTGACAAAAGGACTTGATTGCATCAATTTGATAAGATTTAAGATTTAATTACACTTTTTGAAAGTTATATGACTCAATTGCATTTTTGTAATAAATTTTAAGACTTACAGAGTACGTATCCCATAAGTTAAGTTATTATCTGTCGCTATCTCCCAACAAGTTTAAACATGCATCCCCAAAACTGAAATGTCGAGGCTCATTGACTGAACCGTGGCATGGTTCCATCATGCTCAATCCCGTTCGACTTGGTAACTGCTAACAGGATGCCACCTTCGGCGATGGTTGCTCAGCCACCTTTACTGGCTAACCATCGATGATCATCGTCAGTTCTGACTAGAAACCCCCACGTTTGGCAAGATGTGTAGAAAGAATTCTAGCTACCTTTTGTTTTTTTATGTTAGAACCTTTTAGTAATACTAAATATACTACGATTCAAATTTATGTGGCAGAAAACTATTGGCGCTTTAATGAACTCACTGACAGAAATAATCACTCAGAAAATGTCACGTTACTTAATAAATTACTTTTAGGCTTCATATATTTCGTGAAAAATGAATGATTCGGAAAACATAATCCTTAAATTGATTGTTTGTATTGTTTATACAAATGAATGAGCGAAAATATTTTTACCATTCACGAAAATATTTAGACATAAATTGTTGTCAATAATCAAGCGACTGTTTTAGGAAAATATCTCATGAAATCAGTTATTTTTTGCGAAACAAACGGAGCCTAGTATCCTATATTTTCTCAAAGCTACTATATTGAATGCAATAGTGGGGGATGCACTCATATTCCCACTTAAATTAGTTGATATGGACCTCCTAGCTAATTCATTTTCTTTTGGCGTAGATCATGTAAATTTCTGCACTTGTGAACGCTACTTTCCTTGTTATGCAACAATTTGAACAGACTCATCAAGACTGTCTGTACAATCGTTGACTACGTATTTCATGCAACCAGAATTCGCAAAAGAAAACATCCAAACCGGAGAAGATGCTGGAGTAACGAGCATTACTGGCCTAATACAAGCTGATATCTCAGAGAAATTTCAACTCGAGCATCACCGAGCAGTGATAATCATCGACCTCGGACGGTGGAAGGAAAAGATCGGGGCAGGCGCCGACAGATGGAGGGGAGTCTCGGAGGTATCCGAAGACGCAGAGGATTCGGCATCTTCTCCCCATCTCCCCAGAGAGCATATGCCTCCTCCCCATGCGCGGCGCTGTCGCCTACTTCCAGTTCATCCTCTCCCATTCTCAGGTTGACAATCCTCGTTATGAGAAGGCAAATGAAACTCGTGGCGACCACGTTCCATACCGTGATGAAAGCTACTCCTGCGAGTTGGTACGACATCAGCCGGAGTCCTTGGCTGGCCTTCCCCTGGATAATGCTATACAACAAGCCTGTGTAATCACTCTCTGAGCCATATAACAACCTCAGGAGATAGGGTTTCGCAAACAGCCCCGAGAGGATCCCCCCCAGAACTCCGGCCACTGCATGCGTGTGGAAGACGGCCAACGTGTCGTCCACCTTCTGGAAGAAAGCCGATCTTCTGTGGAGCACCATCATGGTGTACCATGGTACTGAACCGGACACTGCTCCCATCAAAGCTGCTGCCCACAGGTCCACGACTCCTGCAGTTGCGATCGGTTTAAATTATGCAGCGATGCAGCCGGTTTAATCACTAGAAATCGTACCTTGCGACTCGCGTGCTTTAAGTGAGTGACTGGTTGAGTTTAGTAAACGGAAACTACTAGCCGTATTTGATATCTAAAAGTTTTCCAATTTTTCGGTTTCATGTTCACTTAATACAGTCCAAACAATATAAAATTTTGTGACAGTTTGTGAAACGAAAATAGAGTGTTTTTTCACGTTTTTAAAATGCAAAAGAGGAGATTCATATACTGAAAATGTTTTCTGATGCGAAACGGCGCAGTTCCAGACTCGGAAGAGGGTCAAACCTGCCCCGGGCGTGATGCAAACAAGGCCAGTGATCATTCCCTGCACAGCACCAATGACAGAGCTTTTCCTGTAGAAGATCATGTCGAGCGAAACCCAGACGATGAGGCTTGTGGAGGTGCAGAGATGGGTGTTGAGGATGGCCAGAGATGAGATCCTACTAACAGCGAACGTCGAACCGCCATTGAACCCGGTCCAACCCAGCCACAAGAACCCCGCACCTCCCAACATGTGTATTATATTGTTAGGTGGGAAGTTTTGCCTGTCGTGTGAAATCCTCGGTCCAACCTGCACACATGAAATTCGCCCACCAAAATGAAAAGAACACTTGCATTATAGACACAAGAAGTGATGGAACAGAATGCACGATGCGTATACAGACAAGTGCGCTACATTCATCGGAAGATTGAACCAAGAACAAGAATGAGCGAGATTTCTAGGAAAATCGCAGCAGTAATCAAAGGTAATTCCCCAGATTTGTTGGTGGTCCATGTATATAATTGGTTTAGGAGTGCTATACAAATGGGGTTGCTGTCCAAAGTAGGAGGATGTTTGATTGGATTCTCATGAACCCATCATTCTCCATGATATCTCTAATAGAGAAAGATATACCCTCCTTTATATCTCTAAGAAAGCCACAAAGGAAAAGCATATTTATATCAACTTCGAACGCTAATTTGATAAATCAATCTTTGTATCTCTAGAACTGTCTTAAATAACAAAATAATACAGAACTAAAGGAGATATGTCGTAGTTACTTGGTGATGATGCAAATCATATCAGTATTTTGCTAGAGAATGTTACCATCTGTTCCATGATATCTTGATCACGGCATTGCTAGTTTAAGCATCCGGCATACGAGGGCCGATAAAATTCGGTTTCTGAAATCAACTTAGCTCTCTGTGATCCTTACCAAAAAAAAACTTAGCTCTCTGTGATCAATTGGAGCTTATTGTGCATGATCTAACAGTTTGCACATACATGATTATACAACAGATTCTACAAAAATAAAGTCAACCTAAGAATCACTAATGATGATTTAACTATCTTAAGGTTTGATCTTGAGGGTTAATTCTCACGATGGCATTTCTTTCCCTGAACTTTGCTAGGTCGAACTTACTTAGGAAAAAGCATGTGCGATTGACTTTTTAGTCACAGTTGTGATTATTGTTGGTCAATAATTTTGTGTTTATTACCCAGTAAGCAGCAGTGAAGCCGGCCACACCAGAAGAGAGATGGATCACGAAACCACCCGCATAATCAATGGTGCTAATCCCTTCCTTTTGATTCAAAAAACCATCTCCCCATATGCTAAAGGCGCCAATCGTGTAGCTGAACGTCAGCCACAGCGGCACGAACATCATCCAGGCGTAGAAGTTCATCCTCCCGAGCAACGAACCGGCCAGCAAGATCACCGTGATCGCCGCGAATGCGAACTGGAAGTAGACGTAATCTGCCTTTGGCATCCACCCGTCTTTCGATTTCCTCAGGAGGGAGCGCTGGGATAGCACCGGTTGGGGCGTCCCCACTAGCGGGCAGAGGCGGTCCCCGAACGCCATCGAGTGGGCCCAGAGGACCCAGCAGACGAGGACGGCGGCGAAGGCATAGAGGGCCATGAAGGCCGAGTTCACGGCCCACTTCTTCTTGACCATGCTCCCGTACAGGATCACGAGCCCCGGGACGCTCTGCATGCCCACCAGCGTCGCCGCCGTCAGCTGCCATGCGTTATCGCCCTTGTTGTTCCACCACGGGGAAGCTTCGTCTGGCACGAGGTTCTCCGGCGAATATACTGGGCTGCCGTTGGCATAGCTCATCGGTCCTAATAGATATGTGGGCGAGAGAGGACGTAATGGAGATGGAATTGAAATTTTGGGATTGGAGTAGGAATATGAGTGATAAAGAAGAGTTTGAGTTTTGGAGGTATGCATGGGGGCTTCGCATTGTTATAATCTACGGGCAGGTTTTGGCTGGTATCGGGATCCTCTAACATTCTTTGCTGTCTATAGCTCCAAGATTCAGTTTCGATGGTTCTTAACAATCATCAACATCAACTTCAGCAAATTCTCTTTTCGGCCACTAATGTATAACATTTTTTTTTGCCCACAGTTGTCTCGAGTTAACTGTGTACACTTCTTGTTGGTACGGTTGATAGAAACTAAAAGGATGATGGCGTTCGTGGGAACTAGGAAGCAATATCAAAGTTTAATTTACATGGCAATCTTTCCCTATTCGACACTCAAAAGCAACCTAACAAGAAAACACGGGGGAAACGACAGAAATGATCTATGAATTTTGATTAATTGTACAATGTTATCTATAAACTTTAGCCCAATGCGTAATGATGTCCCTGAATTTTTTTGTATATGATTAATTTAGTCCTTAAATTATACAAAAATGTTTAATAATGACCTTTCATTAGTTCAAAGCTGATGGATATTTTTACACGAAAATGTTCAATGAATAGTGCTTTTCTACTTGGTTGTGTGGGGGATGAATAGAAATGAATGGGGACGAATGAATTTGAATGATTGACTTTAAATTCAATCCTAACTAAGTTTTGGACTCCGCCAACTTATGTAGAAAGAAAAGTTGTTATGGTTGGAACTTGTTTTGACTCTATTGTTGCTTATATTCATGGAAGATTTACAACCACAATCTCTAGACATAAGTGGATTACATTCTTATTGCTTCATTCCCGTTGACCAGATGAGACCGTAGTCCTTTCTCGTTTACTATACTACAAAAAAACATATAATTTGTGACGGATAAAAATTCTGTTGCAAATTTGCGACGGAAAAAAAAATCATCGCTAATTCCGTCGCAAATTTGCCATCGAAAAAAGTTCGTCGCAAATTTCCGACGGAAAAAAAACCGTCGCCAAATCCGTCGCAAATTTGCGATGGAAAAGAGTTCGTCGCAAATTTGCAACGGATTTTGCGACGAAAACGAATTCGTTGTAAATTTGTAGTTTATCAGCTCGTGATATTCCAACCCAATCGTTAATTTTTTTCTCTCTCGCTTTTCTCCCTCTTTCATGTGTCTGAAATCAGCAAAATCTGCGCACGCACATATTAATCTCAATGAAACTTTTTTACTGGTAAGTATCATAGCTCACTTCGTGATTATTCATCGTTGGATTGTAAGTTCTTTTTTTTTATACATTTTTGTTTTTTTTTTCGTAACTTTGTCACCGGCTTAACGACTGGTGACCGGCGATACCTCGCCTGCCTTTGAATGAGCCCGAACGGCCACGCCGGTTTGCGATGGAAATAGTTTCCGTCGCAAATTTGTATGTTATTGCGACGGAATTATGTTTCCGTCGCAAATTTGTGAGGGATGAATTCCGTTTCCGTCGCACATTTGCGATGGAAATCTATTTCCATCGCAATGTTGACCTCACCACCGCCCAGATTAGAGCGACGGCGAGATCGAACTCGCTAGCCGCAGCGGCGACCGGCTAAACATAATGGGGAAAAAAGAGAAAAAAATTGGCAAAAATTCAAATAAAATTAAAAATTATTAAAAATTGATTCTTAAGTGATTATTTTTTTTTGGTACGTATCCAATTGAAGGTCTCTCAATCCAAGTGGACGTTACAATTCTTATCAAATTGACCACTTTCTCCTATTAAGATTTCAGTCAAATATTTGGGTAAGTCTTCTTTACATGGTAATTTTTTCAATTTCATATTAATTGTTGCGTGAATAACAAAATTATAATTTTCATAATTTTATGGTTTTAATTAAGAACAATAGATATGATATTTTAAATATTTTACGAGAATTTTTTATTTTAATACAGATATAATGCAAAGAGAAAGGGCTTGGATGTATAATAAGAATTTACCTGGACGTTGAGGATTGACAGATGAGTTTCGTACTTGGTTGGAACTATTTTTAGACTTTGCTAGTAGTAAATATGAGTTCATGGATGGAAATAAGTTAAGGTGTCCGTGTAAAAAGTGCGGTAATGGTAAATTTCTTGTGTGTGATAAAGTTAGAGAACACCTTAGTAGATTTGGGTTTACTCCGAACTATTAATTGGACTTCTCATGGTGAACCATTTATATCTGATGAAGGATATGGAAGAAATAATCAATTTTCAATTAGGGAAGAATGTGGCTATTATGAGCAATTAAACCCATATGAGAGGATGTTGATTGATGCAGCTAGTCAGAATTTTATTTCAGAATCGAATCATACAAGTACTAGTTTTACTCCTACACATGAATAAGTAGGTACTAGTCATACTTCACAATTAGAAGATATAGGACTAACGGGTTTTGATGAGAATGTCTATAATGAAACTTTTCAATCTAATCAGTTCTGGGATGTGTTGAAAGCAGCAGATGAACCTTTATGGGCAGGTTGTGAGGACCACACTAAGTTATCAATGACAGCCAGACTGTTAAATATCAAGACAGAGCATAATGTGTCTGCGGATTGCTTCAACTCTTTTGTTGAAGTAATGCGGGAATCAATGCCTCGTGATAACATCATGCCAAGTGATTTTTATGATATGTTATATTGGAGAGATGATGAAAATGCAGAATCTTGCAAATTCTGTAGACAACCTAGGTACAAGATTAATAGGAGGCCGGGTCGTAATTAGAAGTGTAGACCATGCAAGCAAATGTTTTATCTGGCCTTAATCCCTAGATTGCAAAGGCTTTATGCGTCTAAAGCCACTGCTGAACACATGACTTGGCATGCAAATCATGAAACAGAATAAGGTCTAATGTGTCATCCTTCAGATGCAGAGGCATTGCAACATTTTGATAGAACATACCCTGAGTTTGCGATGGAGCCTCGAAACATCAGAGTAGGTCTCTGTACCGATGGATTTGCTCCATTTGGGAAAACAGGGAAAAGTTATTCATGTTGGTCAGTTATCTTAATGCCGTACAATCTTCCACCTGGTATGTGCATGAAGACACATTATATGTTTTTAAAATTGATCGTGACAGGGCAGCAAAATCCGAAAAAGTTGATAGATATTTATATGCAACCATTGATTGAGGAGTTACAACGGCTATGGGTTGAAGGTGTCCCTACGTATGACGTTTCTACCGATCAAATATTTGTAATGAAGGCTACCCTTCTTTGGACGATAAATGACTTTCCAGCTTACGGAATGTTATCTGGATGTCCGATATGTTTGGAGAGGTCAAAGTCATTTAGATTAAAACATGGAAAGAAGCCCAGCTATTTTGACTATCACAGACAATTTTTACTGCCAAGTCATCCTTTCAGAAGGAATAAAAAAGAGTTCATCAAGAATAGGATTGAAAGAACACGTCCACCATTGAGGTTGACCGGCGATCAAATTTGGGAGCGTGTGCAGGACTTTCCAACTGTTGTTGAGAACTCGCACGGCATGACTTTTGCGTACGGAAGTACACATAAGTGGACAAAACGCAGTATATTTTGGGATCTACCATATTGGAATGCCCATCTTATTCATCATAATCTTAACGTCATGCACATAGAAAAGAATGTTTTCGACAATGTCATAAATACTGTGATTGATGTCGCCGGAAAAACAAAAGACAACTTGAACGCAAGAAAAGATATGAGAGATATTTATGATCGACCAATACAAATGTGGATGCAAGCAGCAGGGGACCAAAACCAAAAGTAGTTTATACATTGGATAAGGAGCAGAGGCGAGTTGTTTGTCAATGGTTGAAATCTGTGCAGTTTCCTGATTGATATGCTTCGAACCTCGGGAGATGTGTTGATTTGAATGAATGCAAGTTGACAGGTTTGAAGAGTTATGATTGTCACATCTTGATGGAAAGACTAATTCCAATAACTTTCAAGGAAGTTTTACCGAACTTTGTATGGAGCGCCATTATAGAGTTAAGCAATTTCCTGCATGATATTTACTCGACAGTGTTAAAAGAATCGCACATGGAAAAACGAGAGAGAGATATTCCAATTATTCTTTGCAACTTAGAAAGGATATTTCCTCCAATATTTTTTGATTCGATGGAGCATCTCTTAGTTCACTTGCTTTATGAAGCTAAAGTTGCAGGTCTCGTCCAATTTCGATGGATGTATCCATTTAAGAGGTAATGTTTTTTTTTTTAAATACAGTTCAAATTACTTTATTATATATTATGTTCCGATAAGCTTCTTTCTATTTTAACTAGATTCTTATGTCATTTGAAGAAAAAAGTGAAGAATAAGGCACGTGTTGAAGCTTCAATTTGTAATTCATATATTATGGAAGAAGTGACAACATTTGCATCGTACTATTTTGAGCCGCATGTTCAGTGCAAGAGGCGGAGAGGAGGCAGAAATGATGAGGGCCCCATTGATCCCAATTGCAAAGCATTCTCTATTTTCAATTATCTGGGTCGACCAAGCGGCGCATGTCAGTTTCGTTACTTATCAGGCGAAGAATTTCATTCAGCCCATACTTATATTTTACTAAACTGCCCAGAAGTCGAGCCATACTTCAAGTAAGTGTAAATTTGCAAATATATCTTTTGTGTGTCAAATATTTGCTAAGATTTAAATGGTTTTTAATATTAGGATTTTCCAAACTTCAATGTATGGACTACAACCACATGGGTTTGACCGTTTGTGCGATGAACAATTTGCAGCATGGTTTAAGACATATGTAAGTTGCCTATGACCAAAACCAAGTTATTAAAATTTTATACATCATTTAGTAAAATATATATTATTGACTTTGTATGTGTAACCTTAGGTTAACAATAATCATGATGAACTTGGAGGGCAATGATTGTTATATCATCTGTCATGAGGTCCACAGTTAAGAGTTCGAAATTGGCCAACATATTTCATAAATGGGTATAATTTTCACACTCAAGAATATGGAATGAGAAAATCCACAATGAATAGTGGTGTATCTATTCGGTCATCCAATGGTGGCCGTTTAGAAGATGATTTTTATGGCTTGTTAGATGAAATCATAGAGATAGAGTACCCTAGACCATTAATGATGCGGATTGTGTCATTTAAGTGCACGTGGTTCGACCCCGTCTAAGGAATGAAGGTGCATACGAAGTTCAATTTGGTCGAAATAAATCACAAGAAAAGGTATATGAAATATGAACAATTTATTTTGGTACAACAAGCAATTCAAGTATGTTATACATCATATCCTAATTTGAAACGTGACAAAACTAATTGGCGAGCTGTATGTAAACTCAAAGCACGGAGGAAAATCGAGGAATACTGGAAGGATAGAGCCTATCAACAAGAGGAAGTGTGTAACACGGATGAAATTGAGGAATATAACATTCCAACTTTACGATATCCATGTGGAGCAATGATAGATGTTGATCCAACTGAAATTTACGAATCAAATGTACAAGAATGTTCAGAATCTGATTTTGAAACAGATGATAAAGATGAAAATGAAGATGAAGACGAGGACGAAGATGAAGACGAAGATTAAAATTTTTGTCACAAAACATTACTGATGTGTAATTATTAATGCGACAAGTGCTATTTTGGTTGTTATCATTATTGTTCTTGTTATTATTGTTATTGTGCTTTTTATTATTGTTATTGACGATTATTCTTATTAATTTAATTGATCGTTCGAAATTTTGTCACTAAATAACGACAAGTCAAATATTATTCGTGCGATGACATTTTCGATATTCTATTTTCCATTACAAAATTTTAGACTGAAAAAAAAAGCCGTCACAAATTTTGGACCCAAATAAATGAGATGCAAAAATTTTGACCGAAAAAAAGACGTCCCAAATTGACAACGATCATTTAGTATGTGCATATTTGCGATGGATGCTCTGTTGTCCGTCGCAAATTTGCGATAGACTAAAGACGTCCATCGGAAATTTGCAACGGATTAGTCCGTTGGAAATTTGCAATGGACTAAAGATGTCTGTCGCAAATTTGCAAGGGAATTTTTTCCGTTTGAAATTTGCGACGGACCATTTAATTCGTCGCAAATTTGCGACGGAATATGCGACAGACTTTTTTTTCCATCTCAAATTTTTTGTCGGTCGAAAATTTACGACGGAACACGAAGGTCCGTCGCAAATGCCCTAACTGTGTCCTACTTCTTCTTCCTCCTCCTTCCTCGACACCGTGGTCGTGTACTAGATCTGGGAAGCTCGCCCACCGCCGTCGCCGTCCAACTTTGCAGTCGCCTCGTAGCCCCCCCCAGCCGTTGCTGGTCTCGGGCCAATCGCCCCGCAGCCCCCTTGGTCGCCAGTCGCCTCGCAGCCCCCCCGGCCGTCGCCGGTTGCCTCGCAGCCCCCCGCTCGTCGCCTCGCAGCCCCCCTTGTTGCGCCGTCGCTCGAGCTCCTCCCCGCCCCGCCCCGCCTCGCCGCGTCCGAGTAGCGGGCCAAAGCCTCGCGCAACTGACCAGCGGACCGAGGCCATCGACGCCCAGCCTCGCCTCCCTCGCCCGCCCGCCAGCAGTCGCCCGACGCCGTCGCCCCGCAGCCGTCGTTGCCCACCAGCCGGCCGAAACTCTCGCCGGAGTAGCCCCCCTCCTCGTCGCTGGTCGCGGGCCAGCAGCCTCGCAGCCCCCCTGGTCGCCGGTCGCCTCGCAGCCCCCCGCCCGTCGCCTCGCAGCCCCCCTCTGCCCTCGTCGCGCCGTCGCTTGAGCGCCTCCCCGTCCCGCCTCGCTGCATCCGAGTAGTGGGCCAAAGCCTCATCGCCTCTGACCAGCGGATCGAAGCCTTCGCTCGCCGCCGACGCCGTCTTCACCGTTGCCGCCAGCGCCGCTCGCCGCTGGGGCTGCCGCCCATCCGCCGACCAGCCGCCTCCCAGTCGCCGCCTGACGCCATCGTCGCCTCGTCGTCGCCCGATGCCGCCGCTACCACCCGACACCGTCGCCGCCGAGCTCTGCCGTTGTTCGCCCGGCAGTGGCCGACTAGCCGCCATTTGGGCCCACACCCGCGCCGAGTCCGCCACTGTCCGATCGGCCGGTTTTTGTTGTCCTTAAACTAAGTAAGCAACTCCCTAAACCCTACTTAGTATAATTAGATAATTAGTCGGACTTATTTAGGGATTATTTAGTGTTTGATTTGTTGGTTAAATTACGGATCGATTTCAGGATTGCATGTGGCTTTGATCGATGTTCGACTGGTTAATTTGTTTATTATATGGATAATTAAGCGTTAAATGACGATCTAGTGGTTGATTAAGCGTTTTCACAGAAAATGCTTAAAAATTAAACAATTCTATAAAAATTCATGAAAAATTAGGGAAAATTAAAAAAAAAACGTTATATTTTGTGTTAGATATGAAATTTGGTGCTAATTTTTTTTTAAAATTTAAAAAAATCAAAATTTCATAATATCACAAAATGACAAAAAATAACTGTGACCACCCATTTTGAGTGAAATTTAGATTTTTTTAGGTTCCCAAAAAAAATTAAAAATTAAAAATTAAAAATTTTGATAACTTTATAAAATGGCTTAAAATACCTGTGGCCACCCATTGTGAGGAAAATTTTTATTGTTTTAGGTGCAAAAAAAATTTTAAAAATTGAAAAAATATAAAATTTCAAAACTTCATAGAATTGCCTAGAAAAGATATATGGCCATCAACTTTCAGTGAAATTTAATTTTTTTTAGGTGGAAAAAAAAATTACAATTTAAAAATTTTCAAAATTCACTGAATGACTTATAATATCTGTGACCACTCACTTTTAGTTATATTTAATTTTGTTAACATGCCCTAAAAATTTTAAAAATACAAAAAATAAATTTTTTTTGAAACTTTACATAATAGTTTAGAATACCTGTGGCCACCCAATTTTAGTGAATTAAAATTTTTTTTATTTCCTCGAAAAAATTTTATAACAAAAAATAATAATTTTAAAATTTTAAAATTTTGAAATTTTAAAATTTCAAAACTTTACGGAATGTCTTAGAATATCGGTGGCCACCAACTTTTAGTAAAATTTTATTTTTTTTAGGCCCCAAAAAAAATTTAACAATAATAACAATTTTTCTCTTACAAAACTTTACATAATGACTTAGAATACCTGTAGCCACCCACTTTCAGTGAAATCTTAATTTTTGTACGTGGTCAAAAAAAATTTCTTGGCAAAAAAAATCAACAAATCAAACATATTTCTCCTTCACAGGTCAATTTCTGGCAAGAATGCGAACAATTAATTTCTAGCAACATTTTGATTTCTTGTACTTGATGAATTATCGTGTGGAGCAACAAGTGGAACGTGTGGTTAATTTTGGCTATTGTCGGCTTGGCACGACATATCGTGCTCATATATTGATGTTTGATATCAAAATGAGTGCGATTTATAGTATATTTGTTCGTAGGAAATTGCACGTCATAAACACTCGACATTGACTCATTTCAAGGAAATATTTTCTCAGTCTTTCCATCAAAATGGTAAGCTTCGTCATGTACATCATTATGTGTCCGTAATACGTGTCCATATTTTTTTTATATATTTGCCTAACCTTCCTACTTATCAGTATAAACGTGGAGGTCACATGCATAGAAGACCGGCCTCTTCCTCGTTCTCGTCCCCGTCCCTTTCCTCTTCCCCTGTCCCGTCATCTAACCCTCAATCACAATATGGTCTGTCACAATATGGACACGTTAAACCTTCCTCCAACACTCAAGAACATGTTACGGGACTTGGCCACATGCAAACTGAATCTCTTCCAGTTCCATCTCCTTTAGCTCCCTCTTCTTCCGTTCCACCTCATTATTCAGTGGAACAAACGAATAATGACGGAAACACAGGTCAAGAAAATAACCGATTCTTCATATGCCCATTTTGAGATTCGTAAGTACTTCATTTTTATTTTAGTATATGTAATATTTAGGGCTTTAGATATTGATGTCAACTGAATTGTCGATGTTGCACAATATCTGAATGATTGCAGATTCACGGATGCTCCGTTTGTTGTGAGGAAAATGAACAAAATAGTAAAAAACTTTGGATGAGACAGTATATTAATTACAGAAGTGTCCCACAAGAAGTGAAAGAATTATGGTGGAATGAGTTCAAGGTAAGTTTTACATATTTTATTTTCTCACCAATTAAGTTTGGTGTAGTATATTGATGGTCAAGAATGATGTAAAGGGACCAGAACAACTCTATAGTTTTCGATACCTAAAGGACCAGATATTTTCCCCGAGATGAACTTTACAAAATTTGTCTATATTTGTCTAGTGCATGGTTATGGATATGTGATCATCATAATAACTTTCAATTTTTATTTTTATTGATTGCAGCGGAAGTTCAGGTGGGAGGAAGCGGAAGACAATGAAGTGAAAAGAATTTTCCATAAAAAAATCGGTGATTTTATGCGAAATGTGATGAATAGAGCGAAGAACAAGCAAGTGAAGCCGTCTTTCATTACAGCTGACAATTGGGCAGCGATTAACAGATTTTGGGAATCTGAACAGAGTCGACAACTCTGTGAGCAAAATAAAAAGAATCGATCTTCTAGTTTTAGTGATGGGTCAGCCACATATGTTGGGGGCTCTATCAACATTGGGGAGCATCGCAAACGACTGGTAAGTCTGTTAAATAAGTTATAAGTTAATTTAATTCAATTACTCATGTTTATATTTTGTAGGCACAAGAATTGGGGACAGAACCGACATTTGCAACTGCATTTGAACGCTCATTTCAAAAGAAAGATAAGCCATTGACTGGCGATCGAGCAAAAGCTATTAAGGTATGTAAGGTTATACTTTGGGTTATATGGAAACTATAATGAAAACCGTTAATGCTTTCAATATTTATGGTAGATATATATATAGTGATTTTATTTTTATCTACATTGTTAATGTAGGAAAAATATGATGAAATTTTAATGAGCAATGCTAGTGCTAGTGATGATTGTGCTGCGTCTGAGCCATCAGTTGATAATATGTCATTATGGATGGAGGCAATGGGTGGGGTGAAAAAAGGGAAAATATTTGGGATGGGATCGTTGTTAAGGATGTATATGCCGAATCATCTTGGAAGTTCATCATCCAATGTGACTAGTCAAAGGAGGTTATGACATGACGAACAATTGACTCAAAAAGTGAATCATCTGAAAAATGTACTTGTTCAGAAGGACGAACAAATAAATGACTTGTAACAACAAATGAAACTCGTTATATGACACCTTAACCTCAATCGTTATGAGGTTCCTCCTGTACCTCTAGCCAATCCAATAGGTGATGGGTACAATGATGACCAACACAATGATGTTGAGATTGATGATGATGATGATGATGATGATGATGATTTTCTCCATCCGTTCTAGTTAAAATTCTCAAAATCGGGGGTAAGTTTGCTTCATAATTTTGGTTTTTCATAAGTTTACTCATATTCATATGTAAGAACATTGATGTTCGTTCTGAAACGTTTTTTTGTTAACCCTCTTGTTATTTTATACCTAGTTCCACATCCATGCATAAACACTTCTTTTATATTCTGGACTGATTTATGTATCGACATTTTATCAGGTGTCGACAAAAGTGACTACTTTTAGTGTCCTGCCATCGTACCAAAACTGCGTCTTCTTGTGTCTGGTTTGTCGAATTTTGTTTTTCAAGCAGCTTCTATGGTTGTCCCGCCTCTTAGTTCGTGTTTTGAATGTATTGTAAGATTGGATATCAAATATCATCATGTTAGACTTTGCAACTTTGCATATATAATTATTTTTTGTGGACTAGCATCTTTCCTTCAGTTATTTGTTTCAATTATATGTCATTATGGCTGGTTTGTTCGTTTTCTATTTCTGAAGTGGAATCTATGGTTGTCTCGTGTCCTTTGTTTACATTGAATGTATTACATGATGTTCGATATGATATTCGCAAAATTCATACCTATTGATATGGACAAGAATTTATGGCCGAAATGATGTAAAAATAGCGACGAATATTTTAAGACGAATTTTGCGATCATTACCGTTCGTGGCTAATTTGCGACGAATACATTTTGCAACGAATTTTGCGACGAATTTTCCGACTAATTTTGCGACGAATTTTGCGACGAATTTTGTGACGACTTTTGCGACGAAATTTCCGACAAAATTTGCGATGAATTTTGCGACGAAATTTGTGATGAATTTTGCGATGAATTTTGCGATGAAATTTGCGAAGAATTTTGTGACGGATAGTGTTCGTTGCAAATTTGCGACGAATTATTTGCGACGAATTTTGTGACGGATTGTATTCGTGGCTAATTTGCGACGAATTTATTTCCGTCGCAATTTTGCGACGAACTTTTAAATTTTCCGTCGCAAAATTTTGCGATGACCTAGTAGCGATGAAATTTTTTCCATCGCAAAATTCGTCGCAAATTTGATTTGCGATGGATTTTTCCAAATTTTTCGTCTCAAATTTCGTCGCTAATCCGGTGTTTATTTGTAGTGCTAGTCCAACTTTTCATCATCCGAATTTATGTCTATATGCAGCGACAATTACCCTATAAAGACTCGCTTGCGCTTGCGCATGGACTACTATACAGTCCTTGGCTCCCAAGTCCGATCTCAAAGTCCTAGTTTATGGGCACTAGGGTCCTTGGTCCGACCCTAAGGCCAAAGACAAGAGGAGGACTTTCGGGATCATAAAAATTCTGCTTTTAAATACGAGAATCCTCTAAATGTAACAAAGTTATGTATTGTAACAAATTAGAGGATTTTGATTGAAGAAAAAGTAATCGATGGCCAAGTTTGGAATTGCACATGCTGTGAGGCAAAAATTTACTCCAAGATAAAATATCACATGAAATGTGACCTGAAAATGATGAATATTTTGGTAGTAAAATAATAATAGTTACCTAATTAACACGAATAAGAATAGGGCAAGAGAAAAACATATCCAGGGTCCCCAAGGAAGCTCTGTCATCCTTCCACTTGCTGGAGGCTAGACTTTACACTTACAATGGAGTCAAAGCATATTAGACAGACTAATCTCTACATTGCTCTTTTCTTCTTTAAATAGGGCGACTCTTGCCATTGCCAAAATCAATAGGTTGGAGTGAATGCACGCCATCAAGCCGTCTAGATTCATTTGCTAATCCGCATGGATTGTGTGCAAATTGTCTAGGTTCTTGGGACAGCCGCGCTCTTTTTGTGACATTCTGAAATTCAACCCATTTTTGGGATTTGTGAAATGATAATATCATCGATGCACTTTTAGTTAATTCTCGCTTTGAATTGATCAATCATGAAAATACTAATCGTTGGGGAATGGCTAGCTAGGAAATAAGTACGCATGACCTAAGAACTCGAATCTGGGTTGACACTTCAACCCTAAGGATTAACGATGGGATATTTTAGGCCATTATAGACCAATCCAAGAATAGTTATAGAACGATTTGACAATGTTATACAATTGGATCATGGGTGATTCTATTTAACCATTGTATGCATTTCAAACGTTCCAAAACCAATTTTTAGCGATTGTGTCATTCGGAACCAGTGATTGACCCTTGCAATTACATGACAACCGAGGTCACCATGGCTCGAGTAAACTTAAACATGGCTTGATATTGAATCAATCACAGGTTGAATGTGCGTAACCCCTAAAAGTCGCCCGTTAGTTTGAGATACACAAAAGTGACGTTTGATCGATTTTAACCATGCAATGGAATTTGAACTTGGGTATCGAACTTCAAGGATATCAAAACTATTATATTGGACGTCGCCGCGTTAAGCTTGCTTGATTATCGATTTGCTCAGAAATTCTTGAAAAAGTGAAATTTGGCTCGAAAATTAGAAAAGACGATTTTACCCCTAAGTGTTTTAGAGTTTCTTTGTTGAGTAGAAGGGCATAATGGTCTTTGTACCCCTTGTGGCCGAAAATCCCTCCTTGGACAGAATTACCGTTGCTTTATTGGTTATTTATTTAATGCCCTTCTAGAAACCTTTTTGCAAGATTTAATCTTGGTCTTTGGATGGAACTTGGAGAGCAAGACTTGATCCTAGTCTTTAGATCTTTGCTTGGGCATCAAGAACACATCTCAACCCTTGATTTTGATTGAAGTTTTAGCTCTCTTTCTCTCTCTCCTCACTTTCTCTCTCTTTTTTTTGGTAAGATCTCACTTTCTCTCTTTTTTTTTTTGGTAAAAATCTCACTTTCTCTCTTTTTTTTTTTGGTAAAAATCTCACTTTCTCTCTTGCTCTCTCTCTAAACCAAGAACACTCTCTTCCTCTCTCATTCTCACTCACTTTGGCCGAAACACACTACTACCCATCAGCACCCTCACGCCACCACCCTTGAGCCACCATGGACTGCCGTGAGCCGCCCGCAAGCCGCTGTTCACGCCCGGATTAGCCACTGTTCGTCGGATCACCGTTTGGCCGCCGCTGTTTGCCGGAAGTTCTGGATTTGGCCATGACTTGTTGTTGTTGTTTGGGCTTGGTTTCTAGCTTAGATTAGTGGTAAGTAACTCCCTAAACCTTGATTAGGTTGATGAATTACTAATGGATAGGGTTTAGGGGTTATTTAGTAGATTTTTGGGTTAATTTGGGGGTTATTGAGTGTGCTGATTTGAAAACTTTGTTGGTGGCTAAATTTGATGATCGTGTAACCAATTTTGATGTTAAGATAAGTTGATCATGTGGTTTGAACTTGATCTTGAGTTTAATGTTACTAGTTGTACTTAATTTGATTAATTGTGTTGATTAGTGATTGATTTAATTAAATTCGTGGGTTAATTTTGTGGTAGTAATAATCATGTGGTGATGGTTGATTTAGATGAGTTAGACATTGATCATGTGGCTTACATTGGTTCTTGATATGTTAATGTTAATCTTATGGCTTAAAGGACTTGATTATGTACTAATTTCGATCGTGTGGTTTAAATAAAATGAGTATGTGATAAAGTTTGATCATATGGTAGATTAAAGATTTCAAGTTGATTGTGTGGCTTTAATTGATAATCGCATGGTTAATTCGTCGATCATGTGGCCGATTAAGTGTCTAATGACGATTGTGTGGTTGATTAATTGTTTAATGCCAATCATATGGTTAATTAGTTTAATCGTGTGGTTGATTTGTTTAATCATGGCTGATTGGTTGGCTATGGCTTGATTGCGTGGTTTGAATGATGATCATGTGGTTGAAATTGATGTTTCATGGTTGATTTTACACTAGATGAATGATCGTGTGGTCTGAATGTTGATCGTGTGGTTAATTATGGTTATTATTGACTTAGCATGGCAAATCGGGATCATATATTGATATTTGTTATGAAAATGAGTGCGATTCATGACATGTTCGTTCGTAGGAAAATACACGTCATAAACACTTTGCATTGGCTAATTAATAAAGATGAAAATTGGTAATGAATGATTGTTTGCGTGCATAGCTATGATAAGTTCCGTTTAAGACGAGTTCTAGACGATGCTCGGTGGGAGTTCGGATGCCGTCTAGGTGGGGGTTCTAGACGTTGCTAATCGCGGTGGAGGCCGGATCGATGCTCTTTATTGAAATGTCGTTGGGTACCCGGCTTGTCCGAGGGGTTCGATCTGCAACGTTGCCACGACCGAAGTAGTGGGGCGATGCCTGGCTAGATCGAAAGACCGACGGGGGCTCGGTGTGGCCCGAGGGGTCGTTAATAATCTGGACAACAAAGAGTGTCATTTGCATTGGGGGATGCTTTGTGTTCAGAAGTGATATTTGAGCATGTCTAGCTTATTAACTGTTTTTGTGCATGATTATGCAAATGCCATGATTAAGTTATGGTTGGTGAGCATGTGTGATATGATGTTACCGTTGGGTGTTCGTTGGAACGTTTGTTATGAATTGTATGTTGGTTATGCCAAGGAAGATTATTGTTATCGTTCTGCCATTTTGTTTAGAATTGCATGATTAGGGTGTTCTGGAGGTACGTGTTACCCTAGTCGGGGTTTAGGTAGTTTACTTATTGAGATTTATTCTCATTGTTGCAAAATAACATTTCAGACCTTTGACCTTGACTATGACTGATCCTCCGCAACGTTTTGGGGTACCTATAGATACAGAACATTAGTTGACGAAATACCCGACAGGTGATGGTAGAGAGTATATTAGGCATGTTAGTATAGTTTGGGTCGACGAGGGTGATAAGTTTTGGAAACCTTATTCCTATATGGCGTGGTTCTTGAGAGATGTAGATCAAGCCTTTAGTCCTCTCCGTGGGTTTGACATTCCCCTTGACGATGGATTAGGAGAGTGGGATCTCATAGACATTGCTCCTCCTAACGAAGCCGTTGCTAATTCAGATTCTGAACCAGAGGTTTCGGAACCCGAGACGGTGTCCATAGAGACAGATCCTGAACTGAGGTCTTCGCCATCAGGTTCTTTTAGTGAGATGTCTGACCCAGCCTCGCCGGGGTCACCGCAAGGAAATTGTGGGGGTTTTTGATAGTGTGAGAAACCCTGTCTTTTTGGAACTCCTCTTTCGAGTAAAGTGGTAAAGCATATCGATCACCTTATCCCTTTTTGAGTACGCGTGGTCTGGGTTGCGGCCTTTAGGAAGGCTTGTATATGTTGTCTTTGTAAGCGTTGTTAAGTTTATAAAATGGTTTGTTAGTTTGTTTAAATTATCTATCTATTATCTTGTTCATGTGTTTGTTGAATGGGAAGTTCGTTTTGCTTCCACGTGTGTTGCTCTTAAATTTGTTGTATCGAGTCGGCGACGAGTCTTGGGAAGTCGCATACTTAATGACCGAGCGGGATGTTACGGGCTCGTAGGGTGCGGGGCCTGACACTCTTAGGGCCCGTTTGACAAGTTGTCAAATAGTGAAAATTTATGTTTTTTTTCCCAAAATCAGTTTGAAAACGGAAAATCCATTTGTTAAATTTTTTGTGCCCAGGCATAAATTTGCAAAAAATTGTTTCCAGAATCAGTTTTGGAACAAAATCAAAAAGAAAAAAAAAGTAACTTCTTGATTCTGGGAACAATTTTTTCATTTCTGATTCTTCTTAGTTTTCTTCTTTGGTTTGTTATTCTTCTTCTTCCTAGCCTGCTGCCGGCCATAAGCCAGGGCCGGCGAGGGCGGCTCGTGGCCGTGACAGTGAGGCCTTGCCCAGCCATGGCGAGGCCGGCGGTGAGGGCCGTGATACCCTCGCTGGCCTTGGCCTCCGATGCCAGCGACCGGCCATGGCCTAAGAAGGGAAGGGAAAGAAAGAAAAAAAAAGAAAAAAAGAGAGAAAGAAATATTAAAAAATTCAAAATATTATTAATAAAAAAATTTTTATGTAGTTACCATATGCATTTATGTTCTTTTTCTATTCTAAGAATAGAAATTTTGGGTTGTTACCAAATGCCTTCAAATGCTTAGAAATTGTTCCCGGGCACGGAATAAAAAAAATTATTTCTGAGCAAAATCAGTTCCCGGACATATAATCGTTGCCATGTGCACCCTTAGTTCACAAATACTTTATATATATAGCTAATAGGCACACACGTTGCGTTGCATCACGCGAAAATGAAAAAAAAGTAAGAAACCGGCTCGTGAAAGTATGTTGCCATTGGAATCGAAAGGAAAGATTAGCCATAGGTGTACATTCTAATGTACTATTTTTGCTTGATTCCCATGATGTCCTTAGCCGGCTATGGATATAATATGGGAAAATTGTCTCAAAAAGTTATAAACTTTGTATGGCGGCCATTTTAATCCTAAACCTTTCACTTATGCTAGTTTAGTTTTAACTTTTTCATGATTTGCCAATTTAACCATTTCAGCTAATTTTGGTCGAAAATTGTTGATATGGATAATTTTTGCAATTTTTTTAAATTTTTTTGAATCTTTTCCTTTTTTTGTTTTTTTTCTTTTTTCCCCTTTTCCCTCCATCGGCCAGGGCCTCCGTGCCCTCGTTTGGCGAAGGTTGCCCTCCTTCACCCTCACCCTCACCAGCCTAGGCGCAAGCGATCCTCGCCAGATCCAACAAGGCTCAACGATGACCTGTGGAGAGGGAAAAAAGAAAAAAATGAAAAAAAAAGAAAAGAAGAAGAATAATTCTTAATTCTTTTTTAAAAAAATTACAAAAATTATCCATGTCAGTATCGGCCGTCCTACGCCGTGCCACGTGGGATGGCCGGCACTGCCACTATTTTAGTGATTTCTGGCTAAAATTAGGCCGAAGGATTAAATTGGCACAATTGAAAAGTCTATGATAAAATTAACAAATCTTTAAAAATTTTATGACTAAATTGGTACAATTGAAAGGTTATGATCGAACTGTCTGTCGTACAATATATTTAAAACTTTTTGGCTAATTTTCCTATTATAGCATTGTTATTAGATGAAAGATTCTTTCTTGTATTTGAACGTTGGTAGAGATGTCTCAAGCCAAGCATTGGCTTCGTCGTACCCTTACAAGTCATATTTGTGCACATGTTCTTTTTTATATTTTTCGTTCAAAAAAGGGAAATTGGAACGGAGAAATGAGAGAAGTATGTTGGGTGCGTTTGGGAATACTTTTGAGAAAAGCCTTCTAGAAAATGCAAAGGATCTTAGGTGAAAGGGTTTTTCCAAAATGCAAATAGTATTTGGTAATATGTAATTTAAAAACACATTGGGAAGCAACTTTAACTAAAATACCGTTTGGAAAAAAACTACACTTTGTAAAGAACTTTTGCTAGTTGTTTTATTTTAAATTCTCAAAACTTTGCCGGTGTAACTTAGTTGCTGGCGAGCGAAATTGATCATCGGCCAACCACTAGTGACTAGATCTAGTCATCGGCTAGCATCGCTTGAGATCGGGCGACCTCAAATGTCAATTGGGTTTCCGCGATAATAGGGGACGCCTCCTGTGTTCTCATAACTTCAAGTGAGGCTGGCTAGCACCAGACTATCTTGTTGACAGCCAGATTTGGCCTCACCGATGGCCTGAACCATTGCTGGTAACGTTGCATGAGGTGAGAACATTTATGGAATTATTATAGTTTAGTACGGTCAAAGTTGGATAAAAAAATGTATTTGCATTTTGGAAATGCTCGAAGTTTAAAGCATCTTCGAACCTACTTTAGGTGAAAGGCCTTTAGAAATACTATTGTATGTCCTTAAAGCTCTCCAAAAAATTTGTCAAACATTTACTTGCATTTGCCCAAGAGGCTTTGCAAAAGTTGCACCTGTTGTTCGGTGAAAATTGTGTGCATTGAAATAATTTGACAAAAGAACAGGAAGTAAAACAAAAGTGGTGTGCTCATTTCATTCTCAGACTTTTCATCCAAGAGAGAGACAGAGAAGGAGAGAGGTATTGCTCGTGCCTTGTCTTGGGAAAAATACGAAAAAAGTCATACACTTATTGTAGTTGTGCCAATTAGTCCCAAACCTTTCAAATTGACTAAATTTAGTCCTAAACATTTTTACAATTTGCTAATTTAGTCTTAAATATTTCAATTGTGTTAATTTAATCCTTCAAATTGGTCATAAATCGCTGACATGACGGTCTAGTCAACGTTGGTCGTCTTACGTGACATAGCCGGCACTACACAGACAATTTTTAAATTTTTTTTTATCATTTTTCTATTTTTTCTAACCCTAGACTAACGACCCTCCCTAGCCATGGGTGAGGGTGTCAAGCCCTTGCCCGTTGGCCGACAAGGGCCGTGACACCCTCACTTGGATTTGGTTGAGGGCCCGACATCGTTGTTGGCCAATAGGTGTGGGTCGCGGTGCTCGCTTGGATTTGGCTAGTGACCTTCACTTGGTCGATCGAAAAAAATAATAAAAATTTAAAAAAATTACAAAAAAATTCATGTCAGCGCCAATCATGCCATGTGAAAAGGTGGCCGTTGACTAGACTATAATGTCAGTGATTTCTAACCAAAATTAATCAGAATGACTAAATTGACAAATCGTCAAAAAGTTTAGGATTGAATTAGCACATGTACAATAAATTTATGACTGAATTGACAATAATATAATAAATTTAAAACATTTTTTTTGGTAATTTTCTCGAGAAATTTTAAGCATCGCTGGTGCCATCTGTCTTGTCCACATTTTATTATAGGGTTAATTATGCTTCTCCCTGTTTTGCCGACCGCCAAGATTTTTGAATTTCACAGATTCACGACCACCATGACTGACTCGATGCTATTAGGTTCGTTTGACATGACGTTTAACGAATGCAAAAGATACTTTCTCGCTTGAGAGAGCTGGCTTGGAAACTAGAGAATAGAAGAGTTGAGGTAGGCCTAATTACACACGAGTGCCAACTTCATTTTGGATTGTCCCTAATATTCTTTCCCTACTTCATGCTAATTATTTTGATCCAATCTAGGTATGGATGACACTGGCTGAACTGCCAAAAGAAGAAGGAGGTCGATTTTGCCAGTATTATCGAACATGTCTACAATATATTAAATGTCTTGCACATATTCTAATTATGTATTTAAAACATGGGTTAAGCACAACACGCTCGGCAAGAGCTAACATGTTCGATAATGCGTAGGTTTCGCTCGTGCGCATTGTTCTTGGAGGCCCAAATCTATCCAACTCCTAATGTCACTGCAATGATACATCGGCCTTATATATACATCCGTCTATTTCATTATATTTGCTAGCTCGGGTTAGCTATAGGGTGCGTGCGAATGTTCTACCCCATAGTTTCTCGTAGTTGATTATGGTTCTGATTAAATCCGACGATCCCATTTGTTATCGTTAGTAAGAAAGATAAATTAAATAAAAGTTGGTAATTAAAAGAAAAAAAAGGCTTGATATATTATTTCAAATGAAAGTTGGTGTCCTAAAACTAGTGATCCTATAGATTTTAAACCCTATAATATGATTCGAGTATGTACAAAGGTAATAAAATATATCATGACCCAAAAGTGATTCTATTCCAAGAGAAGTTGAGTGGGGCATATGGGATGTTCTGTGATCAGCCAACAGTCCATTGCTTGATGTATTGGAACTACTTTCCAAGATGCTTCTGTGCTCCAAAGGAGGTAAACATATGCATAATTGGTGCTTCAATTGAAAACAAGATGAATACAAACGGACCCAATTATTTGTTTATGTTTGTTCTCTTGGCATTGATGCTCAAATTTATGTACTTAAAAATAAACTAGATTATCTCCTAATCAGGAACCAAAATTTAATTCGAGTTGACAAGACCTGACGTAGTGTTCAGAGAATAATTCAAGCAAACCCTTGCTTAGAGAAAAAAATCTCGAAATTTAATATTGATGATAATGTTCTTTTTTTCAAAAAGAACCCTAAAACAAGCTTATATATCCTTAAACCAAACCCTACTAGGACTATAAATCATAAAATATCAAAATTACAAAATTGCCCTTAAAATTAAAATTCATAAAAATATTAAAATAATAGAAAAATCCATGTAAACGATCCCGAATCGCTAAAATCCATTATTAATCAGAGCCATAGGCTGTGAGTTTTGTTCAAACCGTCGTTTCGTTTCAAACGACTGAATTTGAACTCGATCCGATGTTGTCAACCGAATTCGCCGGTTCTAGTCGCATCACCTTTTCACCTTCCGTTTGGATTTTTGCCTGTTCAACTGGTCCAGAAACGCACCACTAATGGATTCTCCATCATTCTCCTCCACTTGAAAAGAACTCGTCCTCGAGTTAAAATCAGGATCTGGATATAACGGCTCTGTGGTCTCATGAAACGGTGATAAATCAGCAACATTGAAAGTGTTAGATATGCCCATACTATGTGGAAGGTCTATAATATAAGCATTATCGTTGATCTTCTTGCTGACAGTGTAAGGCCCATACTTCTTTTGCTATAATTTGCTATAAGATCCAACTGATATTCGCTCTTTACGAAGAAAAACCATGACCTGATCACCTATCGCAAACACTTGCTTCCGCCTGTGCTTATCTGATGTAGCTTTATACTTCTGATTAGCTTCCTCTAGCTTCTGTTGGACTTCATAATGCACTTCCACAATATGTTTAGCCATATGATCCGCTACTACACTCTTATCTGCTTGCTTAGGCAACCGTACTAAATCCAGAGTATGCTGAGGCGTCTTTGTATAAACAACAGAAAAAGGCGACCTGCCAATAGAACTATAAACTGCATTATAAGCAAACTCTGCCTGTGATAAAGCAACATCCCACTGCTTCAGCTTATCTCTACAAATGCTTCGAATCAAATTTCCCAGAGTTCTATTAACTACATCTGTTTGCCCATCAGTCTGCGGGTGAGCAGTTCTACTGAAATTCAAAGATGAATCAAACAGTTTTCATAAAATCCGCCAAAAATGCCCTAGAAATTTACTGTCCCTATTAGAGGTAATAGACTTAGGAACACCATGCAAACGAATCACCTCCTTAAAGAATAACCTAGCCACATTTACTACATTAGAAGCCTTTCTACAAGGAATGAAGTGCACCATATTGGAAAATCAGTCAACTACAACAAAAGCAGAATCCACACCTTTTTGTGTTCGTGGCAAACCAAGCACAAAATCCATGGACAGATCTTCCCATATATTGTCAGGAACAGGTAATGGCATATATAAACCTGTATTATTAGATTTTCCTTTAACATTCTGGTAAACATAACACTTTTGTACATACATGTTGACATCTCTACGCAACTGGGGCCAGTAAAATCGCTCCAGGACTGCAGCAATAGTTTTATCGCAACCCAGGTATGTAGTTAATCCCTCATCGTGTCACGAATTACCTTATCTTGTAATGATATTCGAGGAAGGCAAAGCTGGTTGCTACGTATCAAATAGCCATCTTGCACATAAAATTCTTGCATAGGTTGACCAGCAGCACATGATTTCCAAATTTACCCAAAGTTATCATCATCTCCATAACAGTCTTTCAGCTGCTCGAACCCCAAGATGTCTTGGCTTAATGTAATCAACAAGCCTACTCTCCTACTCAATGCATCTTCTATGATATTATGTACACCTGACTCATGCTGTAATCTGAAAAGAAATTTTTGCAAAAATTGACACCATCTCGCATGCATATCTTTGCTAATCCCTTTTTGACTATTTAGATACTTCAAAGCTTTATAATCAGAAAAAAGGACGAATTCTTTCCCAATCAGATAATGCTCCCAGGTCTTTAAAGTCTTTACGACAGTATATAATTCTTTGTCATAAGTGCTCCACTTTTGCCTCGCTTTATTAAGTTTCTCACTGAAATAACAAATTAGTCTGCGCTCTTGAGACAAAACAGTTCATATACCCACTCAATTAGCATTACAGTCTACTTCAAACAATTTATCAAAATCAGGTAAGGCAAGAACAAGTGTAGTACATAACTTTTCCTTTAGAATAGTAAAACTATTCTTTGCTTCCTCTCCCCATAGAAATTTTCCTTTCTTCATACATTCAGTAATCAGGGCTGCAATAGTACTGAAATTCTTAATAAATCGCCGAAAAAAAGTATTCAATCCATGAAAACTCCTAATGCTAGAAATTGTTTTAAGAGTGGGCCACTCTCTTATTGCTCTTACATTCACCTCATCTACCTCTATTCTTTCAGCAGCAATAATAAACCCCAAGAATAACAGCTTATTAGTTAAAAAAACTACACTTCTTAAAATTAACATACAACTTATTAAACTACAAAGCTGTCAACACCTCCCTTAAGTGCATTAGATGATCCTCCTTAGTCTTACTATAAATCAGGATATCATCAAAATAAACTACAACGAATTTGCCAATAAAAGATTTCAAAACATAATTCATAAGTCTCATGAAAGTACTTGGAGCATTGAAAAGTCCGAAAGGCATTACCAATCATTCGTACAACCCTTTCTTTGTCTTGAAAGTTGTCTTCCACTCATCTCCAGGCTGAATTCGAATCTGACGGTACCCATTCTTCAAATCCAGCTTCGAGAACCACTTAGCACCGTGCAACTTATCTAGCATGTCATCCAATCTTGAAATTGAAAACTTGTAACCGATGGTTATTTTATTAATGGCCCTACTATCTACACATATTCGCCAACTCCCATCTTTCTTAGGAGTCAACAAGGTTGAAACAACACATGGGCTCATGCTATTCTGAATGTGCCCTTTTTGCAACAACTCCTCCTCCTTCTCTTTTAGAATCTCGCTCTCTTTAGGACTCATCCTGTAGTGCAATAAATTAGGTAGACTAGCACCACGAATTAAGACTATATGGTGTTGAATATTGCGCATAGGCGGCAACCCATCTGGGATCTCCACAGGCATCAGCTCACTAAACTCCTTCAATAAAGGTTTAACTGATTTGGGCTGCTCCTCCACTTGTAATTCAGCATCTAGCTCGAATGCATGTTTCACTATTAACACGTGAATCTGTCGGGTCTCCTTAACCTCAATTTCAAATTTCCTTGTGAGGATAAGGAAATTATTTTCAGCAGCTTGTTTTCCTTTATTTTTCAGCGATAGCAACGTGTACTGCACTCCATCCTTCACGAGGTTATACTGATTGCTCTTTCCCGAATGCTGTACATCTACATCAAATTGCCACTACCTCCCAAATAACACGTGGCATATATCTATTTCTACCACATCATAATACAGTTCATCATGATATTTTCCAATGGAGAATGGAATTTTATATTGCTCAGTCACCTGGATGCTTTTCGCTCTAGATTTAATCTACCTTAATGTATATGGATTAGGATACTTCTCCATGGGTATTCTCAACTTCTTTACTGCCTCTTTCCCAATGATATTCTCCATGCTTCCACTATTATTAACCACAGTAAATATTTTGCCCAAATAGTGCACCTAGTTCGGAATAACTAATGGCGCTGCGAATCATCTTCCTATTTTGGGGCCAACATCATCCTGCACACCACACAATTTACTTCCCCTTCTTCAACTTCAAAATCATCTTCTTCACCATTTGGCTCACAACAATACCCATCTTCTTCTTCATCTCTCGCTGCTACGTTTACGGCTTTTCTCTGAGGACATTCATTAGATCGGTGTCAAAGTTGATTACACCTGTAATACTTTATCGTGGTTGGTTGAGCATAAGGATTAGAGTTCACAGTTTTCTGTGCTTGCGTTCCCTTATTCGTTGGCTTGGTCATAGGACGTCTTTCTAATGCCTTATCTTCTTGATTTCGCCCTAGGTTGTTGCGGTTGTTGAAGCCGCTCTTCTCTATCGAGATGCTCGAACTGAAATCTCATTAATTTTCGTATGCACTTTTTCCCTTGTCTTGCTGCATCAATTCTGCCTTCATTGCCATATTTTTCACTTTAGTTAAATTTCACATAAACTGCACCCCATTTTATCTCGAATGAAGGATTTCAAACCATTGAGATATCTGACCACCTGCTGTCCCTCCGTCTTTGCTAGATTATTTGGCTCCGCTAATCTCATAAATTCGACCGTATACTCATGTATAGTCCGATTGCCCTTCTGGCAATGTTGGTACTGTTGGAACATAATCTGTTCATAATCGGGTGGAAGGAACTCCTATTTCAGCAGCCTCCTCATCCTAATCCAAGTTTGAACTATCTCTTTCCCTTCTCGCTCCCTCTTATTCTGCAATCTCTCCCATCATGCAGACGCACCTCCCTTTAATCTACAGGCTACTAATCGCACCTTTTTTTCACCGGGGGTCTCCATATAATCGAAATATTTATCTATATCAGCAATCCAATTAAGAAATTCTTCTATGTCCAGACTTCCATTAAGATAAGGAATATCGATTTTCAATTTAAAGTCGTTACCTTCACGATCGTCGTAACGTCGTCTTCCATCTCTCCTATCATATCCTCCTTGAAATCCTCCATGACGATGTTTGCTGCCATAATCAGCACGTTCCTCATCAAAATAATCTTTTTCTTCTTCTTTCAAACTCTCTGAAAACAAAGGATTATTCCGCCTACGGACAGGAACATGCCTATCAACAGGATCATCGCGAGCAAGATCTGCACCCGGTCTTCTGCCGTTTCGCCGATTTCGGTTCACATCAACGCCAAGACCTTTGAATCGATTAGTTAACTCGTCAAATGGTTCTTCAAAACGACAAAGATTTTGATCGATTTGTTGATCAAAACGTTCCATTAAACGCTACTCCAAACGTTGCAGCGCGTCATCCCCAAGGGTTGGGGCTCCAGTCTCCTGATCATTGTCACGAAGACCACCGCCGGTCACCATAGGCTCTGATATTACCTGACGCAGCGTTTAGCAAATAATTCAAGCAAAACCTTACTTAGAGAAAGAAATCTCGAAATTCAATATTAATGATAATGTTCTGTTCTTCAAAAAGAACCCTAAAACAAGCTTATATATCCCTAAACCAAACCCTACTAGGACTATAAATCATAAAATATCAAAATTACAAAACTGCCCTTAAAATTAAAAACCATAAAAATATTAAAATAATAGAAAAACCCATGTAAACGATCCCGAATCGCTAAAATCCATTGTTAATCATAGCCAAAGGCTGTGAGTTTTGTTCATGCCGCCGTTTCGCTTCAAACGACTGAATTTGAGTCCGATCCGATGTCGTCAACCGGGTTCGTCGGTTCTAATCGCATCACCGTTTCGCCTTCCGTTTGAACTTCTGCCTGTTCAACTGGTCTAGAAACGCACCACTAATGAATTCTGCATCAAGACATATGAGCTAGTAGATGAGGATGACACATGCCCTTTTTCCTGGATCTTTATTAGGGTCTATTAAATGTCGAAATATTATGCGAATATAATGATGACACGTTCAGGAAATTCGATTGTTCCTTTATACATATGCACCATTCGATCAATGATGCTCGTAGACCAATCAAATTGAGAACATTAATGGATCTCCTTCGGTGCTAGTTCTTAGATATTCGTGAGACGTAATTTTTGTCGCATCAATATGGATATGAAATTGTACACAAACCATTCGCGAAAAAGGAGAAAGATGCATAATCATATACCATTCTAATTAAAATTGATAATCTCAAAAAGGAGTTGCTAAAATTGAGGTGTCGTCAAGAAAGACAAATAAAAGTTTGCAAATGATAAGGAAAGTTGGCAAATTAAAAAAAAAAACAAATAGATGTTTGTAAGTAACTCAAATTAGAGTTGGTATATGACCAAAAAAAATTAGAGTTAGTAAATCTATACAGTATAGTAATTTAATGAGAGAAAAGTCGGCAACTCGCGCTAATTTAGGTTGGTAATCTCTAAAAGAAAGGGATAGTGATATTAAGGTGTTATCTATGACGAAAACAATATTAAGGTGTTATCATCCAAGGCAAATAAAAGGTCCAAACTCAATTGTAAAAGTTGGTAAATCAAAGAAAAAAATTAGACCTTTGTAAATAACTCAAATGAGAGTTAATAACCAAAAACTAGTTTGTAACTTAATAAAAGCAAATTGTGTACGCATGTTGATTAAGACTGGAATTTCATATGGAAGTTATTAAATTCGAGTTGCTAGCAGGTTATACAAAAAAACTTGATGAGTCAGTTACATCTTTTGGTCATTCATAAACTATACAATAGAGTTGGTAATATCATAAAATTGCTGGTAAACAACAAGTTACCCGAAAAAAGTTGCCAGTCATTTCTTTATCGATTTTTTCTTTTACACTTACCGACACCTAGTAAATTCCCAGCACAGAATAAGAGATTCGTATTTGCGAATTCTTAATTTGCATTGCATAGAAGACAAGGTTTTGGCAATGCAACACCTACCAAAGAGTGAGAATTCAAATCACTACGCACCTTTATCTCGATTCAAATAACTCTTTTCATATGATGAAAGTCATTTAGCATACGTATTACTTCTTCATTAGAATCATTTCTTAGGACAGGTGTAAACCCTACTTCTGGGGAACAATAACCCATCAGCTATCTCGACTGCAGAATCACAACCAGTTCCTCCCATTTGTACACATAACATTGGTTTAGCACGTGGGAATCAAATTCTGAAACCCCAGTAACAATTAATTCGACCTGGAATCTACCTTTCTTCAACCTGTAGAGAGAGAGAGAGAGAGAGAGAGAGAGAGAGAGAGAGAGAGAGAGAGAGAGAGAGAGAGAATTCCATATGATGAACATTTCTGGGAGACAACTCTAACAGGGATCCACCAGTACTGGCCGATACATTGCCATAAATTACAGGAATAAATGAAACAGGGGGAGATCAGGATGAGAAGAAACAAGGAAAATAAATGAAACAAAACGAAATGGAATTTGAGGTTGAGTTTTCAACACTTGCCGTATTTGTGCCAACAGAGCAGCATCACGATGCATCTCCTAGCGATGTAGAGCCTGCATCTCTGTTCCCTCACCATGGCCCAACACCCATCCCTTCCCGGACCGTCCGAGGAGGAGCTGCCGTGCCGCCACCGTCCGCTCTCTCTCGACGCTGCCGGCCGGGAGCCGCATTGACCCATTCAAACTCGCATGCGAATGAAGCTCATTACCACCACCGCAACATACATCAGAACAAGTAATCGCGTACATGTACGATATGTATTATATAGAAGAGGAATCCAAATTTTTCTATGACACAACCCCACGCTTTAGATGATAAGGATACAACCCACCCAAGAAACCAAGATTAATCTTCTACGTCACCAACTCCTCTCTCTCTCTCTCTATATATAGTATATACACTTATATATACATATATCTATATCTATATATATTGGTGTACGCGGCTTTGTACGTGTGAATTCGTCCGCTCATTTCCCAGAAGCAAGCCTTACCAGCTTTCAATCTCTTGCTCCTCCTGGAGATGAGGGGTGAGGCCCATGAACGTACGGCTGAGATTCGATCGAGACAGTTCACCGCCTTCTTGAGGCCCACGTCGCCTTCAATTTAATCTAGTTCAATTGATTAATTTATCTGTTTTTTCCAAAGCTGGGGCCGTCGCGTATTGATGCTTAGACATGAAGAAAGTGGTTATGGGGGCGGGAGGAGGACGACGACTTCAATGTTTTTCCACATGTGTGAACATAACCTCGGACAGTACAGCTGGAGTTGATAATTTCTTCTTCTCTTTTTGTCTTCTTTTTTTTTTTTTGGAACTCTATTTTGAGTTGGAAGTATAACGTAAAGGATGAATTGTGTTGGTTGTGAGATCGAATTCATTTGAAGAGAATTCTCTTGTTTGGGGTATATTATTTAGAGGTGTGCAAAAAGGCTTAACCCACCTAAACCGACTGATTCATAAAACCGGTTCCTAGATGGAATCGGGAACTGTATTAAAACCGGTCGATTCAAGGATCAACAGTTTCACGATTAACCAGTTGAGGAACCAGTTGAGGGTCACAGATTCGGTTTCCGATTCTAGACCGGAAGCCAACAAATCTTGAAACTAACCCATCCCTATTCCTTAGCCTTGCCGTGCACCCTAAACATTTTGCCCCCATCCCCACCTTACACGATGGCCCCCACAAAACTGTTTCATCATTATGACCTTGAATGTTACTAATAAAACACCTTCAAAGAACCTTCTCCATTTTATTTTAACTCTTAAGTAGAAAGAACCAGACAAAAGATTATAGAAACCAATTATTACAGAAAATTTGAAAATATGATTTTAATAGAGACAAATCGGGAATATTTATTATATATAGGAAGAATGTAATATATGTAAACAATATCAATTTGAAGTAAAAAAAAAAAAGGAAAGACATAACCTTGGTGAAGCAAGGCCTAGATGTCCACTCGAAGGGGCCGAGAGAGTCCCATGGATCGAGGCAACATTTCCGTCCCTTTTTTGGGCGTGGAGATCCGGCGGAATTAGGGAAAAAAAGTAAAGATTTTGTGCCTATACAAATAACCCTAATCCAAAGCTATTTAGCTGCAGTTGGTGGGATTCAAATGACCGACTTCCATATCTTGAGTTAGAAATCCCCCGACGCTCCAATCAATTGCATCAATCTCATGAATTGTCACACATGTAACAAGAAAACCTTGCAATACATGAAAACTCGTTTGTCGCATCATCTAGTATGGATCAGCATTGTACTTAGGCAAATCCCGTGTTACAAGGCATCTAATCTATGAATAATGCTGGATATGAATATTGTAACGTGATAAACTTTCAGATTACTTAAACACGATCCGGTCATTCAAATTTTGACTAACCAATTGCCTAATCCTTTCCTAAAGTAAACTCATGTTAGTCTCAATATTCCTAACATTTCGCTATATCTTTGAAGTCAACATGGAAGTTTTCTACACAACATTGAATGGTTTGATTAGATGCATTAATTGGCCATGTGACTTGCTATTGATGATAGCTTCGGACAAAGTTGCACGTACATCACATGTCGAAGCAATGGGGGACACAAAGTTTGAGATTAGGAGAGAAGGAAAAAGTTTGCTAAATCTTACTTTGAAAGTTCTGTAGGGAGGACAGATTGTACATGAATTTAAGAGAGGTAATGTTGGATCTACCTTTATTTCACTCACCAAACATTGTGAACGTTTTGAGCACACCACGTGCGAAAAGTAATTGGTCTCCTGTTTTGGCTTCTAGAAAAAATATGAACATGGTCCACATCCTGCAAATTCACTTGGTTGAACTTCCCAAGACCAAGGAGGAAATCGCTTGCCCAAGTCCGTCGAATTTGTGCTTTGGACCTGGTGCTGATGTCTTCATTAGTAGTGTTAGCAAGTATAACCGAATGGCACACTCGATAAGTGTCACGATTCGGGCTGTTGACTCGCTTCAAATGACTATGTGGCATGTACTATCCAAGAAAAAATATAAACATAAAACTCTTTGACTGTGTTCTAGTGGGAAATCAAACCCACACCAATCATTGTGTTTCTATATTATACTCATGTTGGACGGACTAAAAAACCATATATGAGTTTTCTATGTGAAGCGTCTGATTCTCAAGTCAAGATGAAGTGAAGCAAGAACTGCGAATGACAGACTTCCTCCAAATTGATGATCTTATTGAAGTCGAGAATATTGATATAAACTGACAAAATTCGCTACTAATTTATTCCTTCATATCATCATGATACATGCGATGAGCTCTCTCAAGTACCACAAACATTTGTTAAGATTAATTACATCCTTAAGTTACTTGGGAGTGTTTCATTTGATTTTGAAAGCCATTGACCAACGAAAGTAAACGGCAAGGAAATTATCATGCGATTTACATGTGATGAGCGCATGAGATTCCCCTATAAGGCATGCGTTATAAGCTCACATATCATAAGCTACTTGCTCCCAAAGTACACAAAAAGTAATCATTATGTTGAAGTAGAACTGGCTTGTGATTTAATATAAGTTCTTTTGTTCAAATCAAGAAAGGGGAAACAAAAGTCAAATTACCAATTCAGTTCGGAAGAACGGTAGCTCATATTTACAATTTGAATAATTTGTCTGTATATGAACCACCTTGCAAGATGAGATTTTTAATGAAATTTTACTTACTGATCCTTCGAATATCATGGCGCTAAATTAAGGCAATTTATGCGAGATAGATAAGGTCACGCATAGTTCGTACATCAAACCCTACCCAATCAAATGGGTTGGATTTGAAAGAAGTGCATTGCCTTTATTGAAGACGAGTATTTAAAATGAAATATTCAACGTGTCTACACTTGAAGGAACTACGCAAATGCGAATGCATTGGTCTTTTTCCTAGATGACTACTACGAATTCGACAATACTTAAGCCAAGAAACCTCATTAGATATTCTCAACCTCACTTTTGTTCGTTTGAATAGATGCATAATTCCTTATTTTTCACGAGAAAGGATCCTATGCATCTATTGCACCATTGACATAACAGAACTTATATGGCAATTTGAGTAGATTGCATGAACCTGAAATCTGGCCCCGGCTTCATCAAAATTAGATCGCAATCTGGGTGGGGATCAAGAACAAAAACAGAGACACAATCAACAATAAATTTGAAGGCCATTCAGTCAAATATAACTTATCAAGTAGATGTGATTTCGAAATTGAAATGCTCTCTCTCTCTCTCTCTCTCTCTCTCTCTCTCTCTCTCTCTCTCTCTCGTAATAAATTCGAGGGTTTTGATGCTGCTGTTGCTTTAAGGGGAAGACCAGTACAAGTGTACTGAACATATCCGCATGTGGTGGGATGCAAAGTAGCTTTTACTGGACACCGCCATAACTTTGCATGGTTCAGTAAAAAAAGAACAACCCAATTCACACAGAGCGTCAAGAAAAAGAAGAAAGAAAATCCCCGAGGCCCCCTTCGTGGAACGAAACCCTAATCTTGGCTCTGTTGTTTTGTTTCCGTTGCCATTTGTAATCTGTTTTCAAAGAACCCATTTAGGTTAAGTGACGAGAAGACGAATTCTCTCATCCAATGCCCCTTTTTCATTTCTGAATCAAGGCTTCAAGTATCCTCATCAAGAAACGACCTAAGTTTGGCAGGATCTTTCTTCTTAGGGTTAGTAACGCATGTGGATAGCGTCAAAGATGTTGCCTATTGGATTGTTATGAAGTCAACCACTGCCTTTCGTTTCCTAATTAAACTAAGTAGCTCTATATAATCAACCGTTTATATGATCGATGACGACAACGACGAAGGTCAACTGCGTTCTTTTCCCTTCCTTCGCTCGAAAGAGAAAAGTCCAAAAGAGGAGCCGATACGGTTGAATTAGGGTTCATAAAGAGAGATCTGAAAAGAGGGACATGGGTCATGGGCACCTTGCTTATTAATGTCTTCGTTCATTAACTTTCTTTCTTTCTTTCTTTCTTTTTTTGCAGGGACTGTGCGTTGCAGAGAGAGATTCTTTCTCATTTAAAGCGGGGGTGGTTCTTCTTCCTCCTTCTCTCTGGTTCGGTATCGTAAGTATCGCCATCATTGTTCATGTGGTCGATCGCTTCGTCGGGTATCTCAGGTTTCTCTGTTTTCTGGGTTTTATTTTTCTGATCCCCCCTCTGTTTTCAGAACTTCTTGCAAACCCCATGAATCAAGAGCTCGTTTTCATTCAGAAGGACATAATTGCTCCTTTCTTTTCGATGTGAATTTCGTCATTTCGACCTCGGGCGCAATTGACTAATGTCGGTGAAGAACAAGATTTTTCCACCACAATATCTGTGTGCCGATCCTTCAACATGATTTATAAACTATTCTTTTGTACTGTGATTTAATATAGTGCCACAGAGAAGTCGATAGAAATGGCAAACCATGTCTTTTTCCCAAGATGTTGATGGAATTCTCCATGCTATGCCATAAAAAAGATGGACTTTCACCGTGGACATGCTCTAGCAAATTTGAAAGTCTCGAATATGTCAATGATGTGTATGGTAGATGGGGATAAACAATAATTTTCTATTCTTGCATAACTTAGTGTGCCTTTTTTAGCTAGCTTACCCTGGTGAACTAAGTACTAGATGCCTAAATTTCTACAGAGGCCGGATAATTATTCACTAATATCTGTGATATAACAATTTTGGAAAAGCGTTTTTGACTCTTCCATTTTGTTAATAAGCATCATCTTGAAAGTCACGACTCTCCAAAACCGACTGTTAGAATCATGCCATGATTTCAGGGAGCGCTATAAAATCTAATTGAAGTCCCGGTTTTCATATGATCCGAAAAAATAACTTAACAATTTACGACATTTTCTTAATTCTTTAGCTATAACTATATAATCCGCCTTCTTTTTTTTTTTACATGGACGGTCGGTGTACTCTCTCTTGACATGGCTTATGAGGTCGATGTCCCATGTAACAAAACTAGGGTTTCAGAATCCCTCCAAGGTGGCGTGCATAAATGGAGTCTAGAGGGGGAGAAAACAAGTAGAGAAAATAATTTAGAGAGAGAGAGAAAGAGAGAGAGAGAATAACACAAACATACACAGGGGGGGGCTTAAATGCAGTGGCCCAAATTTCTGCTTTGGTAGTCGCGGGTTTTAAATGCTCCCACCCCTCTTTGCGTCTTCTTAAATCCCCCTCCCTCAGACATTCTTACCGCTCCTCCCCCTCTCCCCTTCACTCCTCTCTCTCTCTCTCTCTCTCTCTGAGCTATTTCTTCTCTCTGTTTGTTTGCTGTTCTCTCAGAGAGAGAGAGAGAGAGAGAGATGGAGTTTCTCTTCATGATCTCTTTCATATCCTCGTCCATGCAATAATAGAGAACTGTCTCTCTCTCTCTCCGTCTCGCCCCCTCTTTACTATACTATGATTGTGTACATGGAACAGTTAACTTGGATATTGGCCTGGTTCACTCAGACACCACCTAAAGACGTCGTTTGTTGCAGCAAAATACTCGAAGAGAGTGGTTTGCTCTCTCTGTTTCTTGGTCTTTGATTGAGCCGTGCCAATATCTCAGTGCTCTTCCAATTTCTCCGCCCTTCCTTTTCTGTGGCGAGGGTTCACCGAAGCCCCACAATTTTTTAGGTCCTCTCGAAGCATGATCTGAAGCAGCATTGATAGTAAGTTTATTATTAGGTTTTTCCAGCAATCAAGGTAATAAATTGTCCTTTTCTCTTTCTTGTCTCATGGATTCGTGTTTGGTTTTTGTGGCATCATCAAGAAACCCTTGCTCGCTGGACATGGTTTATATATGGTATGTGTTTTGTCTGCGTGGTGAGGCTTCTGGAGGGTTATTGACAGGTTGTGGTCCTATTGAGGAAGTGAAGAGTTTCAGAATATAGTCACACAATGATGTGCTTTGTTTTTTAACCATTGATGCTTATGGTTTAAATTAGACTAATCTGGTTACATGGATTGTCAGATGGAGTACATTTATGACTAATCTGGGACTTGGGTATTTAGATGTGAAATTTTCTATAATAAGAAGCACAATAAATGCAAAAAATAAGAGCGGAAAAGAAGAAGAAGAATACAATTTCTCCGGACGTGGTTAGATGGTATGGCGGATGTGTAAGTTTAAGGTGGTTATGAGCCGCGCGATGTCCTTGATTTGACGTCCTTTGTGAACAATATATCGTAACCCTACAATTAATGTTTGAGAAGATATAGTCGTCCAAAAATTTAATGAAAATTATTAAGGTATCCTGCAAGTGCATTTGTATTTCAGTACTTGAAGAAAAACAAGCTCATGAGAAATTTTTATTAGAAAAGGTATAGTCATATGCACTTTTGTACACTAACTTGTGATATTTGCATCAGATAAAATCAATATGTAAAGTGATATTGTGGAGTCTCATTGATTTATGAATATTTATTTAGATTATCAACTATAGTTTGTCACCACTTTTTGGCTAGCATTGGTTAGCAAATCATTTTTATGCTAAGTACCATGGGTTCATGGGATATCCTCAGATGTTTTTTCTGCTTACAGTCCAGAGATTTTGGAAGAAATCCGGCAAGCGGTTCCTTTGATCGAGTGCTATCTTCTTCGATTTCTTTCGCACGGAGCAAACCGGTCTAAAATCACGAGGAAGTTTCTTACGTGACGGATGCACCCCACGTCGATGAATCAGAACTTTGAGACTGTAGAAATGACTAACATTTTGAATCTCCGGTGTCGTGCAATGTCAGTTTTGTTGAATGAGTGATTGGTTTGCTTGCTATGATATTGTGCAATTGTTGTACCAAATGAATATTTATAACAAGAAAGGTACAGCGTACCGCGCATGCTGTAAAAATTTCTCATTTCTGTAATTGCTTTTTTCAAACTGATTCTTCTTGCAGGAATGAGCCATTATATAGCTCAAGAAAAGTCGAATTTTCATTTACCAAGCACCCTGAATTTATATCCATACGTTGAATCCGATGGCGCTAGATGTAAATGTGACTGGGCCACGATAGACTTGATAGTGCAAATGTATGTGAGAGCGTGCAATAAGTTCTCGCATTTTTCAATTCGGATTTTGTTAACAAGTGCCCGTCGGGACTAAGCGATCGCATAACGAAATTTTGCTGTTTCTGATACATGACTTTTCTCACATTATGTACGCCGTGTGCTTCGTGAAATTGCACCGTGCCACATGAATTTCCCATATGACATTATTTTTCTCATACTTAACAAATGTTCTGGAGCACTCGCTAAGACAACCCTTTTAACCCATATGACATTATGTATTTTCCGAGAATTAACACCTTGGTTATCATTCATACGTCATTATTTGAGCGCTAACAAACAGGCGTCAATTCGATGCGAAGTGTTTTGGAATGGACATTCAGGTTTTCATATATATGTCCAGGCTAAATGAATTTTTAGATGCATATACTGATCATCAGAGCATGATCTCTTTCTAAATTCAAATCTTTGACATCATTTGCCTGCAATTTTTCAACATCTATTTGCACGCTTCCAACCCACTTCAAGGGCCAATCTACGCGTCGAAATCGCACTTATCTAATGAGATAAAATCTAAATGTACAACAGACCAAAAAAAAAATCTAAATGCACATAATTACAATTAAGCAAATTGGTGGTTATGCTCGACAAGTAGTTCACGGTTTCACGTTCACCAAACAAAATGCTACGATATTTTTTTTTGTCGAAAGAAATTTCATTCATTTGTTATTATCAAATTGAGTGGAAGATAAAAAAAACTTCTCAGGAAAAGCAAATCCCAAAAAAGTTGTAAAACAAAACAAAACCTAGAAAATAAAATAGTATAGTTTGATGCTATAAGCACACTCTCATCCCAAAAGATCAGATTTGTCGGAGTGCCATAAAACAATTAGCAACTAATCACCGGAACCGTCAGTGATGGGAATATGTCGAGATCTTCTTCTCCAGAAACTATGGTTTGTAGTGTATGCCTAGGCTGGGTGTCCTCAACACCATCGCCATACAGAGATGACGACAACAACAACAATCACAAATTGAACTTCTCTAAGAAACTCCTAAATCTAGACTTAGATCGAGAGAGAAAAGCTCATAGAGTTAGATCAACCTTCCACCGAATCTCGGAGAAGTCATATAACCATGTCTCGGGCATCCTGCTGGCTGGGTTGGTGATGACGTTCTCACCAAATTTTTAGCTGCAGGCATATTTATTCACCATGACAAGCAAAGAAAAAAATAATAACGGGCGAAAGAAGACGCCAAACGAGGTCAAAAAAGAATCATTAATCAAGAGAGAAAAAAAAACAAGAAATCAGGGCATAGAAAGGAAAAGCAGAGCAAAGCAGGCTCTCGGCTTCAATTGAAGCTCGGAGCTGTGAAGTTTCTCTAAGGGAGGCTTTATTTTGGGAGAGATTAGGGTTTTCCTCTTTCAAAAGAGATAAGCTACTATATTTGAGGAGGCTTTTTTCTTGGCCTTTTTCATGTTCATAATTATCGACATGCTTGAGTTTGAATTGACATTAGCTTGAATCAATTATTTTGAGAGATCGGAATGCACGTGCGAAGTGAACCTAATTGAGAAGTAAAACGCATAAATGACCCCCAAAAAATTTACTCGCCTAAGATAAAACTTCTAGTCATCAAGAGAAGCTAAGAGCAAAACACATCATCTACAATTCTTGTCGAAATAATTATTCATCCGTCATAAGTAGATTGATTGATCGATCAGTTGGTCAGACTCGGGGGGCAAACCAACAAAACGGTATTTAGGTCGAGCAGTCGGCCACTCGAGATCAAAACGTTAGAGAGTAGCTCGACTCAGTTTGCGGTACATCGAGCTTTAAAAGATACCCATGAGTTTTTGGTCCAAAAAAAGTGAGCGTCCACAGTTCCGAAGTGCGAATGGCATTAACCATGTTGCCACACACATGAAGCATTAATGTAACATAGACCGGAATCGCTCCTCCTTGAAGCCCACCTAACTATTTGGGGGAGTTGCCATTTAATCTCTAGACGGGACCATTCAGAAACCCCATCACCCAAGAAAAAAAATGAATGAATAAATAAATAAATATCTTTAATTTATTCATTTATTTAATTTGTGCAGTGGAATGTCATCTCCTTCGTGCGATGCTTTTCAACCACGCGGGATCCTCCAAAATTTAATGGCTTTGCTTCGTCCGCTGCTCTACCCTGTCCTATCAAGCCTGCCTAGCGCGCATGTTTCTTTCAGAAAATTAATGTTTTTGCTAATTATTATTCGTTTCGCAGGGAAAAATATCAAAAATAGTCTCAAATCTATTGTATTTATACTAATTTAGTCCTAAACCTTTTAATTGGATAAATTTAGTCATAAACCTTTTCGTATTTGTACCAATTTAATCCATTTGAGTAAATTCGGCCGAAAATCGTTACTTATTTCCTTGCTCGATCTGTCATCCAATTCATTATGGGACACTCCTCATCCTATAAGCCTGGCAAAAGTTAAATTTTATTATGTTTGCTTGAGGGGAATTTCGATCAGATACCATTTGAAAAGTTCAATGCTCTTTTCATGTGGGTCAAAACTTAAAAAGGAATACTTAGATGTGATCACTTAAGATGTGACCGTTCGGGAGGTATTCTTATTTATTAATTAGATCGGAAGGTCTTCTCCATCCAGCGTGGAACTTGAGACTATCACGCTTTGAGAGCGAGGCTTCTTTATAAATCACTAAATAGACTTATCAGAAATGCGTCAGAGCCCATTTTGCTCGATATATGCCCTTGGCTGTAAAACCCGCGATCGGGCTGGATTTCTTAGATGTGACCACTCAATATTATGGCCGTTGAACTATTGAGGGTTGCCCCAATGGCTACTCTTCTCACTTAATAAAGGGGAGGTGGGGAATTTGATTCTCCACCCTCTCATAGTGTCAGGAATGTGAACGTGTAGTTTTAGACGTGGGTTTCGACTTTCACGCTTTGCAGGAGGCAGGGCAAAAGCCTTAAAGTAAGATAAAAGGTAGAAGTGGGAATAGAAGTAGGAGTAGGATTGATAAAAAGAAAAGAAAAGATTGCAGCTGTTTAGAGATAAGTCTTACTTATGAATCAACATAGGTCTCTTTCATCTAAAGTGGGACTTGAAATGTTGTGCTTCTAGATCGAGGCTTCTTGGGAACCGTTTTGCGCTCGCCCATCATTCATGGTGGCACTTGTTTCGGATTCGAAGAGATTGGCGTGTCCCATGAGTCATCTCCTGGTGCGAGGCATCTGATGGGCGCCCATGAACAGTGCTCGCGGCCGAAACCATGGCGTGCCGGTTCTTCCTTCGTCTGGGCTAGTACCCGACCACCGGACATAAACCATCGAGGCAAAATGCACGTCGACCCCTCAAGAAGAAGCAGAGTAAAAGATTGCGATCCTAATCAATTTAAAGCGAGAAGGAACCGTCCAATTTACCTTGATATCACAGCACATCAAAGATCAAGCCCAATATTCTCATGTGTTTCGAAGACGATGTTTCATCGTCAATATGCTTAGGATGCCTTACCACCTGAATTCCAAAATTTCCTATGGTGGAATTGAAAAAGAGTATCAAAACCAAAAATTTTAATTGTATTTTGAAAAGTTTTGGCTCCTCTTGTAGAACTCGAAACTCCCGATCCCGACATATTTGATACATAAATCCCACGCAACCTCGAACTAGCATGGCGTGCAATGAATAAAGCCGCGTGGTCGTGCATAAACATGAGTGAGCCCTAGCGGGTTTGCCTACGGAACAGGCTCGCGTGTATGAATTAGACACACGACCCGACGAGTCTTATCCATGCACACTATCATCGAATGCGAAAATTCAACAACAATATGATGACCACTTGCCCATCTGCTGATCTTTTCTTTTGTTTGTCTTTCTTGTCGAGGCATAAAGAAAGAAAGAGAGAGCGGCAAAATTGAAGTTTCTCTCTTAATCTGTCTGTGATCCAGATAAGGTTAGGGAATGATTAAACAGATGAATTGGTACAGCGGTTACAGCTCGCCGCATATGGGAACAGCGTTGTCCCTGGTCAGCTCCATCTCTTCACAGCTTACAAAGGTCGTGGCCTTAAAAAGCTAAAAAGGGAAAAGGCCCAAAAAAGTTGACTTTTTTCAGGTCGGTGGACTTTGTATAGGTCACCTGAGGAAGGTCTCATCACAGATTACAAAAGTAGAGTCAGAGAGAAAGGTATTATGCATGCGTGGCTCTTGTGATGGCTGCTAAGGTAGCATTTATCTCGTAAAAAATAAATAATTTAAAAAATAAATAGAAACTAAAAGAATAAGACACTTCACGTTGGTGGAGTATGGTGAGAAAATAGGTCAAAAATGTGTAGATTTTCACTTTGAATTGTGTCGTCAATGATGCCGCCAGAGGACGTACGATTAGGAGTGTGATCACCCTTTCGTGGTATCAAGATATATGTTAAATGGAAGTCGTCCAACACGATGAAAATGCGGTTCGAATAACGATTCATTTAGGGTCAACTTTAGTAATGTTTCTGTTTCTCTGTTTTTCTATTCTTTTATTCTCCGGAATAAAAAAAAAATGGAAATCCGTTTAGTAACATCAGTTAGTTTTTTTATTCTCCGGAATAGAAAAGTGGTCAAGCAATAAATTTGAAATAGGATTAAGAAGTAAAAACAATCTACTTTTCTGATTCTAGAACAAAAGGAGAAGCAATAGAAAAATGAGATCAACTCTCTCTCTTTCACAAGATATTCTTGTACTAAGCCTCAAATCCTAAACCCTAAACGCCAAAACCTTGAACCTCACTACCAAAACCCTAAAACCCATAACACTAAAGTAAAAACCCGACACTCTAAACCCTAAAACCCAAATCCTTAAAACCCGAAACCTTCTAAACCTCAAATCCTAAACCCTAAAATCTCAAATCAAAAACCTGAAACCCTAAACCCTAAAACTCCAAACTTGAAACCTTAAAACCTAAACCCTAAAATTGTAATTCCAAATCCTAAATCCTAAAACGCAAAACCGCAAAATCTCGAACCGTAAACCATAAACCCCAAACCCTAAATTCCAAATCTCAATACCCAACACCCAAATACCTAAACCCTAAACCCAAACCTTAGAACACCAAACCCAAAACACTAAACCCAAAACTCCAAAACCTGAACCCTAAAATCCAAAACCCTAAACCTAAAATCCTAAACCCTAAACCTCAAAATCGAAATCCTAAAAGCCTCACCCTTAACGCTAAATCCTAAAATCCTACACCCTAAATTGCAATTTCCTCGACCACCACCCAGTATTTGTTTTGTCTATAAGGAGTTATTTTCTTTATGATTGTATTAAGGTCATCCAATTCTATATCATAATATATTTTTATTTTATGTCTAGAACAATTTTATCCAAACATGAATCGTTAAGTCTCCATCGACAATTTTATAATTAAAAGAAAAAAATTAAGAGTAGAAAGTTTTAGTGTCCTAACAACGCATTTTTGTTTTTCTTCTACTTTGGGAATATAAATTTTGTGCAGTTACTAAATGCATTTTTTTGCTTAGAAACTCGTCTAGAGAATAAAAATCGAAAAAACTATTTCTTAACAGAACTTTTTTATGGGAAGAGAAACGTTACTAAACAGACACTTAGTGGTCTCTGATGTCCAATCTGTTACGTCCCATTCTCGATATCAGTGGTATACCGGTACGGCTTTCTTTTATAAAAAAAATTTCATTACCTTCCTCCTTTCTTTTCCGTGCGAAATTTGCTCTTCGCACGAACATATATTCAACACGAGCTCTAATACCATGCTAATAATTGTCCGTTAGCTTATGTGAATAAAAAGGAATTACTCAATTAACAAGCATTTGGGGATTTCAACAATCCCTCGACCGTTTTATCGACGATGAGTGCCCAGACTAGTATTGCAACTTTTTTTGCAACTTCCTCGGTCTAATGCGTCAAATCAATTCGTAGCAACTAATAAGAATATATCTAATTTTTGTAAATGTTTAGTGAAGTAAATGGGAAAATTGTTGAAAGAGTCTTACACCTATTTTACTGTGACTAATTTAATTTTAAAATTTTCAATTTTGTCAATTGAGTCCATAATCAATTTTGGTTGGAAAATTGATAACATGGTCACCAATAACCTTCCGTGACACGGCCGGCGCTAACTTGGACATTTTCAATATTTTTTAGTATATTTTTTGAAATTTTTATTATTTTTTATTTTCTTTTATATTTATATTTTTTTTCTCTTTGACCTAAGAGCCGACAAGGATTGCCGGCCACAAGCAAGGGCCACGATGCCCTTGTGGCCCTTGGCTAGGGCAAGGTGAGGGTGTCGCGGCCCTCGCAGGGTCCACGTGAGGGCCTCAACTCCCTCACCTAATCTGGGCAAGGCACCGATGCTTAAATCTGGCAAGGGCAATGACACCCTCGCCCAGTGCCGGCGAGGGTGTCCCGGCTCTTGCCTGTGGCTAACGAGGATTGGGCGATGACCCTTGCCAGCCCTCAGGCCAAAAAGAAAAGTAAAGAAAAAACCAAAACAACAATTAAGAAAATTATTTTAAAATGTTCACGTTAGCGTCGATCGTCACTAGTTGTGCCATGTAGGAATGCTAGCAACCACATCATCAATTTCTGGTCAAAATTGGTTAGATAGATTCAATTGACAAAACATGTAAATGTTTATGATTCAATTGATAAAATTGAAAGATTTAAGACTGAATTGACCAACGTGCAATAGATTTATGGCTTTTCGGACAATTCACCCGTAAAGCGCGGGGTTGATGGTGTGTATACTCATGTTATTATTATTATTTTCATTATTTTATTGTCCTCTTGCTATTTTCATCACTTAATTAGAGAGCTGGGCAATATATAAAAAAGAGAAAATCGAGCAATAGGAAATTGCACCGAATCTCGAGACAGTAAAAAGAAGCAAAAAAAAAAGAGTGATTCCATTTTTCTGTTTCATTAATCTGTCTCGATATGTCATCTGTTCCGTCACGAGATTAAAAAATCGTGTCCAGATTGAACCGGTCAAACCGAGCCTTTGATCCTGGATCGAACCGCTCGTGGCCTAAAACCAAATGCTTGACCGGGTCTGGTGTGGATTTAATTAAGATGGATCTGAACTTGACTTTTTTTTTTAAGTAAGCTGGCTTAGATTTATCGGTAGAATTCAATTTTACATTCCGAGTTTGGAATTGACTGGGAGATGATTGAAGTTAAGACCATAATAATCCTGATTTAACCGCATAGTGGAATGGTGAGATATTCGAGCTTGCGCTTGAAGAGACGCGACGTGTCGCATCTACTTGGGTGCTCGGTTACGAAGGAAGTGATCCCTTGTGAAGACGTGAACGGCCTGATTTTGACCGATCGTGAGAGGCGGGCTTAGTTTGTTTCGCGAAAGCTAAGCCGAAGGAACAAGGCAATTGACGCACACACAAAAAGAATATAAATATGTAGGTTCGAGCATAACTTATCCTGGTCACTTTTGGCATGAGAAAAGTACCGACAATTTTAGCATAAACATTGCTCTAAGGGTTTGTTGAGTAACGTTTTTGTTTCTCTGTTTTTCTGTTTTTTTGTTCCCCGGAACAGAAAAATAACATAAATTCGTTTAGTAACGTTAATAAAATTTTTTTTCCCCAAAATAGAAAAGTGATCAGGGAAAAGATTTAGAATAGAAATAAGAAGTAAAAAAAATCTACTTTTCTGTTTCTGGAACAAAAAGAGAAATAAAATCAGCTCTCTCTTTTTCACAAGATATTCTCGTACTAAATTCTAAACCCTAAAACCTAAAACTTTAACTCTCAAACTCTAAACCCCAAAACATTAAACCTCAATACTCAAATCCTAAAACTCATAACACTAAAAAAAAAAACCTGAAACCCTAAACCCAAATCCCTAAAACCCTAAACCTTATAAACCTCAAATCCTGAACCCAAAAACCCAAACACTAAAATCCCAAACCTAAAACCTAAAACCCTAAAACTCTTAACCCGAAATCCCAAAACCTAAGCTCTAAAATCGTAATTCCAAATCCTAAATCCTAAAATACTAAACTGCAAAATCCCATATCCTAAACCATAAACCTCAAACCGTAAACTCCCTAAATTCTAAATCCCAATAACTCAAAACCCTAAACCATTAAACCCCAAACCCTAAATCTAAACCCTTAAGCCTGAAACTCCAAAACCTAAATCCCAACACCAAAACCTCAAAATCGAAATCCCTAAACCCTAACCCCAAATCCTAAAGTCATGCACCCTAAATGGCAATTCTCTCGACCACCACCCGATATTTGTTTTGTCTATAAGAAGTAATTTTCTTTATGATTGTATTAATGTCATCAAATTCTATATTATAATATATTATTATTCTATTTCTTGTCCAATTTTATCTAAACATGAATTGTTAATTCTCCACCAATAATTTTATAATTAAATAAAAAAATTAGGAGTAAAAATTTCTAGTGCCCTACTATACGCATTTTTATTCTTTTTCTACTCCAAGAATAAAAATTTTATGCAATTACTAAGGGCATGAATGACAACATTTCTTTTTTCTGGCTCTATTTCTGGCTAGAAATTAAAAAAACCTATATATCTTTTTCGGACGAGTTTCGGAGCAAAAAGTAGCGTTTGATAACGATACAAAATTTCTATTCCCAGAATAGAAATTCGTTTGATAATGACGCAAAATTTCTATTCTCGTTGACCGGTGAGTGGCAGCAGCGAACAGTTGGCGAGTGGCAATGGCGGCAGACGATCGATGAGTGACAGTGGTGACAGTCAACGGCAAATGGTTGGCGGGGGATCGGTGAGCAGCAGTGGTGATGGGCGACGGCGAATGGCCGACGAGCAGCTGGCGGCGAGCAACAGTGAGCGACTGGCGATGGCGGATGGCCGACGAGCGGCGGTGGCGGCGGACGGCAGATCGACGAGCGGTGGCGGGCGGTGGTGGTAGATGGTCGGCCGGCGAGCGGCGGTGGGTGGCGGAGAGTGGGCGACGGTGGGCGGCAACGGTGAGCAATAAAAGAAAGTTGTTATTTCTGTTTTTGTTTTAGAAATAGAAAAGTAAAAAATTTTAACTTTTCATTTTTGTTCCAAATCTATTTCCGAGCCAAAATTTATCCCATAAATAAAAAAAATGAAATTATTTTAGCAAATGGATTTCTGTTCCAACCCTGCTCTCGGGAACAAAAAAAATAGAAAAATAGGAAAACAAAATAGTTATCATTCGCATCCTAAACGCTTTTTTTTTGCTTAGAAACTTGTCTAAGGAATAAAAATAGAAAAAAATATTTATGAATAGAAATTATTTCTGGGAATAAAAATATTACCAATCAGACCATAAGGGAATTGAGAAGTCCCCTGATTTTAACAAAAAGGTGTGCACAACTTGACTAAATTTATTGTCTCATGGGATAATGGCTTAATAATCTATTTTCTTGTGATCCCGACTCTTATCAATATAGTTCAGCATCATCCTATCTCACGGCATCGACGATTCATTTTTTTTAGAAGTTCATAATCGAGTAGCTATCGAGACGGTGCGATTCTCGAGCAACAAGAGAATCGGTCTTTGCCGAGACCGGAATTCACGAAACATGATTTTTGTGCTAATCTAATCCACGATCTCTTGGCTTATGGAAAAATAATCAAGCTTGGGGCATCTCAATTGCTCTTATCTTAACCTATGCTTTTTTTTCCTCTTGCTTTTTTTAGGGTTAATACCATTAAAAATCTCAAACTAGCACACTTATGATAAATTTATCTCAAATTAATTTTTTAAATACGAAAAACCTTAAACCAGTACACATGTGAAAAATTTATCAAAAATTAATATTTTGACCCCTAAAAACCCTAAATTGTATATTTGTGACAAATTTACCATCAATTAATTTTCATTAAATTGGATTAATACTGGGAAAAATTACAAATTGATACGCCTGTGATAAATAGAGGGTAAAGCTCCAAACTGGTATACCAGTCAACTATCACGTGCCATCCAACTTAGTAATTTGACAGTAAAATTCAATGTAAACTAACAAAAGGTAAATTTATCACGGATGTACCATTTTGAAATTTTTTGTGGTCAAAAAGTTATTTTGGGATAAATTTGTCAAAGTAAAAATATGGCAGTTTGAGGTTTTTCTTAATATTAACCATTATTATTGTTGTTGTTATTGTTATTATTATTATTATTATTATTATTATTATTATTATTATTATTATTATATATTAATTTCTCGTTTTTATCTTGGGAAAATTCTAAAAAAGGGCCCGAAGTGGAGTCATTTTCTCAAATAAGAATCTGAAGTAGCCAAATCGTCTCAATAAGGACATTTGGCCGGCCGGTGACTATTCTGTCATTATTGGAGAAGGGGTATTTTATTCAAGAAAATTATATGTATATATATTTTTACTGTCTTTTTCTTTTTCCTTTCTCTTCTTCCCTCCTAGCTGTGCCTGGCCAGCGACGGCGTCAAGCGACGGTTGCCTCCCCTGGTCCGAGCGGGCAAGGGTGACCCTCGCCCTCATCGGCGTCGAGCGAGGGCTGACCCTTGCTGGATTCTTGCCTTGGCCTGGCTTGGCCTGCCCAAGCGAGGGTGAGGGTGAGGGCGACCCTCGCCTGCCCAGGCAAGGGCGACCTCCACCTGAGGTCGCCGGCCGCGGTGATGGCCAGCGGAGGGAATAGAAGAAAAAAAAAAGAAAAGGAACAAAAAAAGATAAGGACAAGGAAAAGAAAAAAAAATAGAAAAAGGAAAAAAGAAAGAACAAAAAGAAAAAAATTCAAAAAAATAAAAAACGAAAATACTCTTTGGTCGGTAATGTCAGATCCTTACTTGAGACCGATACGAGGATCTGACATCACCATTTCAGACTCTTATTTGAGATAAAATTCATTTCATGCTTTTATTTAAGAATTGATATAAGATTCATTTCAAGGCTTTATTTAAAAAAAAAATTGACTCTACTTTGGATTTTTTTTTTGGAATTTTCTCTCTTATCTTGTCGGGGTCGCCGGTGCTTCTCCGCCAAAGCCCGAGCTTTTGAGCTTTGGTTCTGGGAAACTTCGACGACCGTCCGTCCCGGGCCCGGGCCCCACCGGCCCCACGGGCCCCGAACCTTGCGTACGTCGAAATTTGCCAATTCAAGAAAGTCAGAACCAAGGGGACGGCGGGGCCCGCCGGCTGACGTGTCGATCGCCAATCCTAGTACTCGCATCGCACGACGACGCCATAACCAAAGGCGCCTAAAAAAAGTCTCCCCCTGCAAACGCTGAGAAACGATCCGCAACACAGCAACGGCACGCCCCCAAAAACAAAAAACGAAACCCAAAACAGCATCTCCTCCCCCCCCCACTCTCTCTCTCTCTCTCTCTCTCTCTTCGATTCCTCCGTACTTTTGATCCGCTCTAGCGAAGGAGGAAGGCAGCGAAGCGAGCTCAGCCCAGTCCCCCCCCCTCTCTCTCTCTCTCTCTCTCTCTCTCTCGCCGGCGCTCCTCCTCCTCCGCGATCGTCCGTCGCCTCGCCCGTCTCGATCGGGGGGGAGGGGGGGGGGTCGAGGTCCTCGCGGTTCGTGTTCGGATGGCCGTGGAAGACGACGTCGAGAGCTGCGGGAGCAGGCCCGCGGACCCGTCGGCGCCGGCGCAGCCCCGGGACCAGCGGCAGAAGCTCGAGGCCTACAACGAGGTGCTCCGCCGCCTCCTGGCCGCGGAGGATTGCGAGGAGGCGCACGTCCCCGGGTTCGACGACCAGCTCTTCCTCCACTTCAATCGCCTGCCCGCGCGGTACCGATCCCCTCGAATCCTGCGCATTTTCGCGTCGCTTTGTCGGGTGCTTTTTTTTCTTTTTTTTTGGGTTGTTCTGTGATCGTGTGTCGAGTCTGTTGTTTCCGTGCGTGCTGAGTGGGGAGTGGGTGTGATCGGGGGCTGTCGGGTTGGGTTTTTCCTTGATGGTTTGACCGCCGACAGTGGGACACCGATCGAAAGTCAAACGTGCAGAGGACGAAAGTCGTACTGATCGGGGTTGACCATTTCCGCTTCTCCGATTCTTGAACTTCGTGTTCACCAGCGGGAACAGTTGTAAGGGATTAATAATAGTCAAGCAGGTTACCAAGTACAGATGGAAAATCTTTTGTTTCTTTGCGTTTTTTCTTAAATTCTCCCTGTAATTAGACAGATTCGGGGGGCCTACACTTGTTTCGTGACATATTGCGTTCGATGGGTTCGTCCTGTTTGCTTGTAGCTGCTTCTTTCAATTGAGTCCCCGGACTCAAGTTCCATACTTGGACATGATCTCTCTCTCTCTCTCTCTCTCTGTCTCTCTCTCTCTCTCTGCGTGCGAACGCACTGTTTTGTGTAACGATCTTTCTGCTACTTGGCAGATATGCACTGGATGTGAATGTGGAGAGAGCAGAAGATGTGCTCATGCACAAGAGACTACTCAAATTGGCTGAAGATCCTGTTAATCGGCCTGTGTTTGATATTCGACCTGTCCAAGTAAATGCCGACTTGATCTTAATACTACTCTTTTTCTCTAGCACTCCGCTAATTTCCTTTGGGTTCGGTATTGGGAGTCTTAGTGTCCCAACACACACCGGGTTATTGTAGATCTGTACTTGTCTTCCCCAGAGAAAGCAATTGATTTGAAACCAAACCTTGAGGAAAGGAAACGTGTTTACCACTCGGGTAATCCCTAGGTTGATCAGAATGCTGCTCTATCCATGGCTATGATGGACTTTTTCACTGCTTGCCTATTTTGTAAATACACGAGTGGTGGGGACTGGAGATAAACCTTATGTAAATCAAGTAGATATATAGCACATGGCTAGATTGTTGCGGATCATGTTATTTGGTCTTCTCGTGTGTATATTTAGGAAACTGTGATTTGGTTTATAAATATTCTAAATTCTGATTATGCAAATACTGGCTGAATGCTTTGGGGCTGCTCTCGAGCAAACAAAGGGGAAAGCACTAATTCGATAACTCCACGTTCCAGGAAAACAAAATGCAATGTCATTAATTTTACTGACTTGTTATGTCGTCAGCAAATTTATCCACGAGTTTCAATTTTGAAGAAATCGTCTTCACTTAATTTGACTCAACTGGGTTTTCTATACCTTTATAATGCATTCATGATATTAACGAGCATTTGTGTTTTATGTTTGTATTTCCCTGTGTATGGCACTATTAATGACTTTAGATGTTCCTAGAGTAGGCTATAAAACATTTGAGATGAGGAGCCAATATATGATGATACACTCCAAAAGATTCTGCATTTATAGATCTTTCTTGAGCAATTTCTCTTGCGATGTAGGTTTATCCCTCTGTTAATGGGAACCACAACGAATATGTTGATTCAGATTCTCCCATGGCTGATGATGCTCAAAGTAGTCTAAATCATTCTGGTAGAGTGGGGTATGTTTGGCCACATTATGTGTGGACTTCTTCATCGTACCCTGTGAATTTTCACCTCTAAACTGTCTGATCAGATATCTCTTTTTAACTCTTTCTTCTCTGTGTTCTTCTGTTTAGAATTCATCTACCACCTACATTTGGTTCATCGAGTAATCTCGAAGGACTCAATTTACAAGCCAATAGATACAATGTTGAGGATGGAGACAGCGTAGTGAAGTCAGATGCTCAAGTTTCTCGGTAACCTGGACAACACTTTCCATTATTGGTTTATTTGTCTTCTCGTACTTTTTGAATTTTTTCTATTTCCAAATAAAACTCTACTTCTGAAAGAAATGTGATGTTTTCCTTATGAATGTTTCTCATATAAGGAATTAGATTTAATTTCCTGAAGGGTTCTTGGAATACCCTCCTTCACACGATGTGTCAAATGTCAATTCCCTACTTATCTTGACTGATTGCTATTGAAAGACATAGCTGTGAGATATACCTTTCTGTGTTTAATTGTCAATGATCTGATTTGATGCGTATGCCCAATTCTACCATTACATCTGATGCTGCATTTATTGCTCTGTTATGAGCTCAATTTGGGTGTCCTAGATCTAGCATGCTAGAAAGCACACATTAATTGTACCAGAAAATCAACTTTATTTGTGATTTCCACATGAGTTGGCTTGTCTATGTATGCTTGGTTGTTCCTTAATGTTGCTTACATGAGAGCATTGACCTACCCTTCCGCTACTCTGCTATCATGGTTGCTCTCTGTGCGTAATTTACTACTCCAGGTCATACAACAGGTGTTTTATGGTCAAGTTGCATTTTTTGTTGTGTTGGATTGAGATAATGTCAATGTCGTCATTGTCATGTAGCTTGTTCAATAATCAGTTAGGTGAGCAATTCTCATCTCTCGTATTTCATATGAACGTGTGTCTTGCAGGCCTATGCATGAAATTACCTTCTCAGCTCTGGACAAGCGAAAGCTATTAAGTGAGGTAATTGATCAATGATTCTACCTTTGTGGTGCTGCATATATTTGTTCTTTTTTGTTGGTCAACATATATTTTATTAGTGCAAGAAGTACAACCGAGGGTCTGCTCCACTCCAGAATTGCTATTTGTTGGAATTAAAGTTAAGCAGTTGAACTCGAAATAACTAACAAGAAAATGAAACTGGAAAAAGCACAGTGTATATGATATGAGTCCATGATCCACTAGCATTATTGTCTTTCTACTACTTTTATGCCGCCATACTCATTAGAATGATATCAAGACTCGAAAGTGTTTAGTGTGGTGATAACTAACCGCTGCTGATTGGGATATACATTTTTTATCTGCATGGGGAAATGATTTTTTTGGCTGATAATAATGTTAGTGTGAAATGATGACATATTTGCTATGAAGAGTCTTTATGTCTAGCTACATGTTCCCGCAATATCCCCTTTATTAGCCCATTTGTACAATGGAAATCGAGTTTCTCATTGTTAGAAAGATGATCTTGATCTGAACAAATGGGAGCTTATCACTATGGACAAAGTGATAATTGATTGTGTTGACAGAAAAGACTTTACCTTTTAGTATGTTTCCTTTGAGCTGCAAATTGTATGAATTACATGCTTGGGTATACATGGAAGACTCACGGAAACAATCTTCTTGCAGCTGATTGGCCTTTCTGGTTTCCAATATCCTTCTGTAGTTCTTAGTTTTATTTGGGTCTCTTTGCCATTTACACTTGCTTCTATGCTTCATAAGAAACAATCAATATGTTTTAATGACATATTCTGTTTTGTTTGTCATAGTATGGAAACTTGGAGAAAGGTTAGTTAACAGGTAAACTTAGAAAGAAAATTAAATAGTTGCCTGTATGTGGTTCCATGTTTACATCATGAAGGTGACTGACGTAGTGTGCGTGCGTGCGTGCGTGCGTGCGTGCGTGCGTATGTATGTATGTATGTATGTATGTATGTATGTATGTATGTATGTATGTATGTATGCAGGCATGTATCTAAATGATTAGTTTTAATTGGATCCAGCTCACTGCCTTGCTTGCTGAGATTGGACTTAACATCCAAGAAGCTCACGCCTTTTCTACTGTTGATGGGTTCTCTCTCGACGTCTTTGTAGTTGATGGTTGGCACTCTGAGGTATACGTTTTTCATTAGTGGCAATTATATTTAGCAATTGAATTTCACGTTTTAGCTTGATATATGCTGGATCTCTCAAAATGTTGCAAGAAGTTACTTGAAAGCGTTCTTTCATGATTAGCACGGACTGCATATTACATCTTATCAACATGTAATTAATATCCATTGGCATCGAAGTCACAATTTTTTTGGCATCTATTGGAATTATAGTCAGTCTCCATTCTTCTACTGCTGTACAGTTGTCTCATAGAAGATGTCTTTGTTGCACTGGATGGAGTGGTCTGTAGCTTGCCTGCTTAATCATCTAAGAGCTGACCCAATTATGCTCTTAACTGTCGGTTGCATTATTTCTTTGCACTTCCGTTACTATTTTTTTAGTAATCGTCTATTATCTTTGTCAATTAGGCCAAGGATTTAATTGTTTTTTCCTCCCGGCATGGGCCGGATAGCTTGTTCTGTAGAATAATATGCTTTTCTTTCTGGATGCCAATATTAGTCGGTCTTTCTGAGTAGGATTTTTATTGGTATATCCTTTGCATCTTTCACTGTCCGGTTATGTTAAATCAATAACTTACATCATATTTCTGGGTCAGCAAATTTCCTGTCGTTATTTAGTAGGTTTTAATCCTTTTCATGACTGAAAAAACCTGTTTATTGTTTTATTGCACTTTTTGCCATCTGGTGTTTATTAAATCAAGAAATAACATCCTCTTTCTGGGTGAGCAAATTTCCTGTCTTTATTTTTAGTAGGTTTTTTTAATGCTTGTCATGATTGAAGAAACCTGTTTAACGTTTTGCTTTATAAAGATCACAGCCAAACTTATATCATTTTGTTTCACATATATATGTTATTGTCACTTATTTTATGGAATTTTCAGGAAGAGGAACTTAGGAAAGAAGTGGAGAAAGGAATTCTAAAATTGAAGGTAAATGTTTTTCTCTTGACTGGAGCATCTTCTATCTTCTTGGGACGTATAGAGGTGGTTTTATGTGTTGTGCAGTTCATGTGATTTAATTACTGCGAGTCGTCCATCCTTATAGGTTCAAACAGTAAGAACTTGGTGAGAATTGTAGGAGCTACTAAATTAATCATACTTTATGCTTAGAAGCTTTTTATTGTTATTTTAATTTTGGGATGAGTGTACTTGAAATCCTAAACTTATCACGAAATTGCAATTGAGTCTTAAAACTAACAAAAAGTATAATCAAGTCCTAAAACTTGTCAAATTGATGCAATCAAATCCTATCGTTAACTACGTCCAACTTGACTATCGGAAAAAGCTAATGTGACTTTTTTTTATATTTTCTTTCCCCTACGTGGTAATGACATGGCTAAAACGTGAAACCTAAGGCTAAAATAACGTTGTTTTTATTCAAATCTGATTTTTAATACAAATTTTATTTAAATTAAATTGAAAAATAAACTAAATTTAAAAAAAAAAAAGAGAGGTGAGGAATCAGGAGGCGAGGGATCAAATTTGGACAAAACGATGTCGTTCTAACCACTTCATTGGCATGTAGAATAGAGAAAATAATAAAAAAAAATCATGTCAGCATTTTCAGTTAGCCAAGCCAGATGGGGTTATTAGAAGGATTCGATTGCACCAATTTGACAAGTTTATTGCACTTTTTATAAGTTTTAGGACTCAATTGCACTTTTGTGACAACTTTTAGGACTTCTAGTGTACTTAATCCTTTTATATTTTTTTTATAGTTGGTAGTGATTCCGCTATTTCTATTTAGCATCAGAGCAAGATGTCCTCCGCTTGAATCTCTTAGGCCCCCTCATTTTCCTCTCTTCTTATAGTAAGTTTCCACACCTGGCTTAATCTTGGCCTATTAAGTGAGGAGGATTGTCAGAGCATTTAAATATCACATCTACATCTAACAGGTTATGCTTTTAAATAAGTTGATAATGGTTGTGCAGTTTGTAAAAGAACCAAGCGTAAAGACTATAGAGAAGGTTCTAGAAAGCCTTTCTTAAAATGAAAAGGAGAAAGGGCAATTCTAATGGGCTTGAGCTTGCACTGATACTATGGAGTCTGAATGCTGATATCGACAGAGCCTTTCTTAAAATGAAAAGGAGAAAAGGGCAATTCTAATGGGCTTGACCTTGCAATGCTACTATGGAGTCTGAATGCTGATATTGACATTCACAAGATTTTAACAAACCTCAAATCTTATTACTATTATTGTAATGTAATTGCTGCTGATTAGATCCAGGCTTTAGCTGCTTCCTGAAAACTGTCACATATACACCAACTTATGGGCTCCCCTTTTTTGAGAGGAGACTGAAGTTTGCAAGTTCACAAGTTCATATTATGCGTTGTTGCTTGGAATTAAACTGAAGAGGTCAACTCTTCAGTCTTAGCAGATTGTCCCTTTCTGGTCATTAGTCCATGACCCATTCCAATCTCCGTCTCCACTTCTTCTGTTTGAGTTGAAAATTACAATACTTTTTGTGCGGTGCTGATTGGCTCGTACTTCATTATCTCTTTAATCATTATCCAGTTGATTAATATGGATAAACCATTCAACCTCCTCAGCAGGAGCAGGTTTGGCCAAAACATCATTCTATACCAGCCCCAGGCGAGAACAACCAATATGGCACTGAATGTCTTCCAGAATGTGTTGAAATTCCTACAGATGGATCTGATGTATGGGAAATAGATATGAGGCAGCTAGATACTGGAGTTAAAGTTGCATCTGGATCATTTGGTGATTTGTAAGTTTTTTCCCTCGGGAGGCTTGTTTTGCATATGCTTGGGATGCGGTACTTCATGCCATTTCAATTCTTCAGGTATAGAGGTACATATTGCGGTCAGGAAGTCGCTATCAAGATCCTAAAGCCTGGACGTGCCAATGCTGCCATACTGAGAGACTTTGCTCAGGAAATTTATATAATGAGGTTTGTTTTGATATATTTCTTGTTACACTAGTGTTGTCTTTTGATGTTGAATCAACATACTTCTGAAGTCAGCTGGCTGCTTGAAATGGAGCATTTTGAGTTGACTTCATCAACATGTCACCTGGCTCTGATGAATAGCATACCTCTTATGTTACTTCCTGGAGAAATATTTGTAATTCACCTGCTTGTTAATGATTCACAAAACCTTTCCTCAAACAGCAAGTAGACAATATTAACTCCTTGGTGCTACAAGGAAAGCTAGAAATCTGGAAAGTCATTGCTAAGTTACATGCTTTGAAAAATATATTAATCTCACCAGTACTGTCAAACTAACGAGGAAAAAGGTTGTTGAGAGGTCCTCATTTTAATTTTACACTTTCTTACAGAAATTATAATGCCTATACTTAAACTTTAAAATGATCCACCCTAAGATTATACTTGATTTAGTACAAACTCCAGCAGCTTTCTGTTACCTGTCCTTACCCAGGAATCTTGTGTGAATTTGCTAAACAGTTCTGCATTATAAAGGTCCCCTCTGCAGCTTTCTTTTTAAGTATGCATGAATGCTTCCATTTTTTTTGGAAATAGTCCCTTTATTTGAAACTACCACTGTCATATTCTGACTACCCCAAGCCAACATTTTCCTGAAATTCATGTTTGGTGTTTTAATGTTTTCCAGGAAAATCCGACACAAGAATGTTGTGCAATTTATAGGTGCATGTACCCACCCACCAAACCTATGCATTGTGACGGGTTAGTCTTCTGAGTGTTTTCTAAGTGTGTAGATGTGATGTTTTCAATATTAGGATAGAATTTTGATCCTTATCAGACTCTATATATATGTGATGTTGCATGATAGGGTAAAATTGTCACGGAGGCTATTTCTAGATTCAAAGAAGATACTATTGAGGATGTTTTCCTGGTTTATAAGGTTATTTAATGTTCTTGTAAAAATTCATAAACTGAAAGGTGCTTCTGTGATGGACATTTATCTTTCTTTTTGGAAGTTTATTGCAATTTGTGTACTGGAAGATGGAGTTTTAATCCTTTTAATTTAGCTGACAGTTTTGTTGTCTTTTTTATTCTTTCAAATATTTGGTTTTGCATTGCTTTATCAGAATTCATGTCCAAAGGAAGCATATACGACGTTCTTCATAAACAAAGAGGTGCGGTTAAGCTCCCTTCTCTACTGAAAGTGGCTATTGATGTCTCCAAGGGGATGAACTATTTGCACCAGAACAATATAATTCACCGGGATTTGAAGACTGCCAATCTTCTGATGGATGAAAATGAGGTAATTATCTGCTTAGAAATTTACACTCGAGTGCTTATCATGAGTGATCAATCAGAAGAGAGAAACAAGTGTTTGACGCTTTGAAGAGCTAAATTAAGAATTTCCTTCTCTGACGCATAATGTTTATCATTCATTATAAGTATTGAATCAGCATGGAGAAGCTGTTACATTTTCATCATGATATTAGTTTTCCCGTTGCTGTAGGTTCATGGAAATATGAAAGAAAGAAAAGAAAAGGTCGTAATGCTGGTTCAAGTGTTGATCCTTTCAACAATAGGCAGGACTAGATAAAGCAAATTTCAGATGAAACCATGCTAAATAAGTGGCTGTAGAATGTAAGAGAAGGTGGAGCAACTATTACTGTCTAGGTAGCTTACAAGGTTCAGGGGAACAAGGAAGCAGAGCACTTCTCTTGGGTTAAGATAATATTGCACAAAGTTCATGTTTGGCTAAGCATTAGTAGTCTTGGATCATGATGATATAACTATATTGTGATGATCCACTTCCCAAAGAGAGATGAGAGATTAAAACTTGCTGCTCTAAGGACTCTCTCCTATTTCTGACAGGTGGTTAAAGTGGCAGATTTTGGGGTTGCCAGGGTGCAGGCTGAAACTGGAGTAATGACGGCTGAAACGGGAACATACCGTTGGATGGCCCCAGAGGTGCGTCTCTGTCTGAAGATCAATGCCAATATCATTATCTGTAAGGCTGTGCTGATCAGGGATAATATAATGTTATATGTACCTGCCGTGATCTTCTGCATTGGCTAATCTGACCATCTTGGTGTATCATGGATGCAAGTAAATGAGAGTGTTTGTTGTTTCTGAACATCTAGCCTTTTTGCTACAGATGCTGTAGCTACTCTATCTTATTGATGGACTCCAAAGTACCAATTGTTGCAATCAGTCTGCTTTGCTGCTCAACTCACTCTTATAATCTATTCGAGTCGGTTATCGTGGAGCTTCTAGTTGATTGTGGGCTTATACATGCTTACCATATTGGGGGGTTTTCCATTTTCCTTTTTGGGGGGTTCTGGGGTTCAGGTTTTTCTTCAGCTACTGTCTGTCATGAAATATTGTTCCCCAAATCCATAGATTATAGTTACCATGGATGAGGCAAGCTAAAGATATCTTCCGAGTCCTTTTTATATCAGTTGGACCAGCTACAATTCATCGCAATTTTTCTATTGGTTAAGTACTACTCGTTTTTCCATGATTGCTGTAAATGGTCTTTACTTGTGTCGGCTTTGCTAAACGTAGGTAATTGAACACAGACAGTATGACAATAAAGCAGATATTTTTAGCTTTGGCATAGTATTGTGGGAGCTTCTGACTGGAGAAGTAAGTCCCTCTTCTTCTTCATGTTGTCTTCCTTTGGTATAATAAATGCCATCAAAGTGATTTATTTATGCAACTGAAATGCCAGCTTCCTTATGCCAACTTAACCCCTCTGCAAGCAGCTATTGGAGTAGTACAGAAGGTTGGAATTGTCGCTTTTGGTTTTTTATGCTTCATAATTCAGCTGTTCGGTTGATTTTTAGAAATGACAATTTGTCTTGAATGGACATATTTCTAGGGTCTCCGTCCTTCCATTCCGAAAGGCACTAACCCATTGCTTGTAGAACTACTTCAAAGATGCTGGCAGCGAGACCCCAAGAGAAGGCCCAACTTCTCTGATATCTTGGAGATCCTTCAGCAGATAGCAAAGGAGGTAACCTATTGCTTGTAAGTAATTCTTCGTTCCTAGCAAATAAATTAACGATATGCATCATTTGATTCAGGTTGAAGAGGAAGGGGAAGATAAGCACAAGGACAAATCATTGGGTGGGTTCTTTTCAGCATTCAAAAGGAGCCATCGTTGAGGTTGAAAGGAAGGAGTCTGTACATATTCTACCATCTAATCGTATAGCACGATGGTGATGACATCAGGGTATTTGCATTCTGTACAGAATTTGCCTGGGTGATTAACCGAAGTTGTGTCGATTGTTTGCCTCTTCTTTTGGAGCTTAAGTTACTGCTTTTTTCTTTTTTACCCCAAAAAAAGGGAAGGAAATGGAAAATAGCTCCTTTTGTCCTCAAAACTTATCTCTTCTTGTATTTTAACCCTAGAATTAGACTTTATTCCGACGCATTTTGGTCCTCCAAGGCTCATTTTAGGCGAATGTTGGGCATGTTTCTTGCTTGTGATGCGCATACAAGGTGTATAGTCAAAGAAAATCTTAGGAAAATTCCTTGCCACTTTTTTAGTCGAGGAATTTTGCTAACGCGGCCCATATTTGTCTAAAATGGGAATTTGAGGACTAATAGGGACTGTTGGGCAAATGAAGACCTCTCTTCAACGTTTAGAATGTGGAACTTCAAACTCTGCTAGCTAAAGTGCAAAACTCCGTAAGTTTGGGGACAGTGTTTATATTTCCCTTCTAGAAGGTACAAAATATCCATTTGCTTATGTTTTTCTCATTCTGCCGTTTGTATTCTTCTCCTGATTCCTCCGCGGCCGTTTTGTAAATTTCCTGATGTATGATTATTGATGAACGGCGTTGTTCTGATTATAAAATGTTGTTAGTTTGTTTAACTCAATCTTAATCTTATTATCGGTTGCTTTTGGTGTTTGAGATTTCCCGTTTATTTCGTATTAAGCGTGTAATCTCTCAGTTATTAAGAATTTTAAGTGATTTTTTCGTGTTGATGGGAAAGTCACAGCACATAAGCGATTTTCAAATGTCGTTCCGGGCAGACTTTTATTATCAATAGGTTTTCTTTTCTTTAGAAGTCGAAGTCCTTTTCTGGGAGGAAAAAATTGTATAGTCCAGAAATTATGTAGACCAAGCCCATCTCCACCATTGATCATTTGAGCCTGATGATGGTACTCATGTGATTAATTGCTGAGATGATATTAGCCCGCATGGTCGATAGACCGTGCAATATTTTTTTAAGGTTGACCCTTGGGCCTGCCATCTCAAAATTGTGCCGGTATGGCTATCCCAACTTCGCTGCTACCGCCGACACAAGGTTCGCCGCCAACGTAAAGAAGAATCAATGTCATTTACATACCAAGCATCTTGACACGTCTTTTTTCTATTTGTTTTTCATTTTAAAGTAAATAAAGCTTCCGATAGTTTTTACCAAAAAAAAAAAAAAGCTTCTGATAGTCTAATTTCTATTTCCTCCTAGCGATCGGCGGTAGCAGCATAATTAGGTCGGCCGCTAGGTTGCCATAAGTGGAGTCACTCAACCATATGTGGTTGTACCGCTCAAGCTTGACTGATCTGCTGTCATCTATTTATTCCTAATTCAAGTTCGCCTAATTAGTACTCGACTCGAGGCACTTGCGAAACAAAGGTGAGCTAGTGTTCTTTTTTGGGTCTTTCAAGTGTATACGTCTAGGAGTATGAAGAGTATTATGCACTCAAAAACTTTGTCCAGTTTAAACATGATATGCAAGGCGTGATCAAGCTCAATCTCTATCTAGCTGGCTCGAGTCGAGTGTTCGCGCGTAAAGTTACTAACTGATCTAAAGCTATTAGCCGAAGTGGAGTCAACTCGACTTTGCTGTCATACTTTCCTACTGGCATATCTAGGCCAAATCCGCGGATTCGAGATGACCTTAGCACATGCTGATGAACACTCTTTAGTCTCCTGTTAAGAGGCGGTCCATCCTGGGGAAAATCTTGGTCAGGAATCAGAATTATTGAAAATGAGCATCAGCACGATCAAACAACTATTTGCGAACAAGCTATCCATCCTTGGGAACAAAATGTTGGTCAGGAATCAGAATCACTAAACATGAACATCAACATGATCAAACGACTATTTCAGAAAAAAAAAAGTTGCTCGGCATTGTGCCTTTCGAAATGAATGCCTAAATAGACGTCGGGATTTCGGTTAGGATCATGGCAGCCTGCTAAACACTAGTGTCGAAACCTCTGCATTATTCACAATGTCAGACAGCATCTTTTGTCGCATGATTCTTTGTTACAGCAATTGTCCCATGTCCTGAGTAGATTTCGCATATTGTTCATTCATCAGTATAGATTCCAAGAAGCTGCCGCGTACGAACCCGGACCTGCAACCGTACGAGTGCGTGCATGCACCGCATCGCTATTTGCGCCTGGTGCCTCACGTACGTGCCCCGAGCCAATGCTTGCAGCTTCACGAGGCTCCTCAGCGCTCTAAACGCCCGTCTTGCCTTTGTTCCGTAACCGGTTGATTTCCAAGTCAATACCATCACATAGCAATAGGTAAGAATAAAGCTGAGGAAAAATAATTCAAATTGAAGAAGAAGCAGACAATATTAGAGTCAAACATACAAGATGGCCCCTGAAATAAGATTGGATCTTGATGGCCGCGAGCTCTTCTTCTGTGAAACGTCGCAGCAACGGCATCAACATTGATGAAATGGGTTCATCTAGTAGGACGGCTTGTTGGTCCAGCAAGTCGTCGCTGATTTGATCCGCTATTAATGCTTCTTCTAAAGGACCGTGGTTGCTATCGCTACGGATGAGGATGCTCCTACGAGACGATCCGCGGAACTTCTTGCGGATTAGCTTGAGCCACTTCCGCGATAATCCCATCTCTCTCTATTTCTCCCTCTCTCTCTCTGTTACAACCTCGGACCTCTGTTCATGTTCTTCAAGTACAAATACCGGAAGAGAGAAGAAACACAGCAGTGACAAAGGAGGAGGTTGGTGTTAGAGGGGGCATGATAGATGTGCGCACCATGTTTTGCTTTAGTGGGAAGTCTGAAAGGAGTTGGTTCAGCCAGTAGTTGCCAAACAGCAACTCTCCCCTCAACCCCGAGAACGTGGCCGGATGATTTCCTATGTCATGTGTTATGTGAGTTTGAAGCAATTGCACATCAAGAAAAGGTTGTTCGAAATCTTTATTTTTTATTCGGGGTCCCAGATTGCAAAGTTTCCTTTATTGCTTTCGGCGCGATCTTGGTTTTTTTTTTTGGATTAATACTACGAAAAATCTCAAATTGGTACACCTGTGATAAATTTACCAAAAACTAATTTTTTGATCATCAAAAATCCTAAATTGGTACACCTGTGATAATTTTATCCCAAACTAATTGTTTAACCACAAAAAATCCTAAACTAGTACATTTGTGATAAATTTACCCTCGGTTAGTTTCAGTTAAATTAGATTAATGCAAAAAAAAAAATCACAAAGTGGTACACCTGTGATAAATGGAGGGTAAAATCCAAAACTGGTAAATCCGTCAACTACCATGTGTCATTAAACAATAAAAGTTTAACGGAAACTAACGTAAGATAAAATTGTCACAGGTGTACCAGTTTACGATTTTTTATTATTAAAAAATTAGTTTTGGGTAAAATTATCATAGATGTTCCAGTTTGGAGTTTTTCATGATATTAACCCTTTTTTTTTTTTACCTATGATTGTCGAAAGAGTACAGTAAACTGCACTTCTTTGTTAAATTTGGAAGAATTCATGAAGGGTCACATAAATGAACTGACATCCAAAAAAGGGTTACGACTCGAGATTCTTTCACGTGTTTCCGGTTAAAATCATATGAGCTCGCCCAGAATTCTAGCATGAAATGTTTGTAATCTTATTTAATCTGAGATGTTACTTAAACCTTTTAGTAAATTTGATTCCTAAGAAGAACATCCAGCAGGAGGATACTTCTTTTTCCAGTGTAATTTGGGAAAATGGATGTGAGATCTCTCTTAAGCTCAAAATTGTGATAGCGAGTGTATTTGTGTTAAAAAGATTACTAGCACCAACCAGCCTAATGCCTCATGCCATGTCAAACTCTCGCTTAATTCTCTGAAATCCACCTTCTCATAGAGAGAGAGAGAGAGAGAGAGAGAGAGAGAGAGAGAGAGAGAGAGAGAGAGAGAGAGAGAGATGATATTAACCCTGTGAAGGACTCTCTGTTGAAGACTAGCACACCAACCATTCATGTAGAGTCTCTTGTAATCCAAGAGTTATTCCTGTACAATGTGAACTCAAGTTACATTGTTCATTGCCCATGCTTATACGAGTGTGCTTCAGACATTGGACTGAGCAATATCTCTAGCACATTGATGATGTGCGTGCCATCTTCTGCCATCGATGATATCTAAGCTGATGCAGAGCCTACTCTGCTTCTTCAATAGCGAAATCCAATCGCCCTCACGCCTCATCTTTAAGAAGATGCAAGCGCATTCACAGGTTTGTGGGGAGTCCATTTTGTGTCCAAGTGGCATAGCCACCGGCTATGTCTGTCACAGCGCAAAAACCCTGCAAAACACGAAGGAGTTCAGGGTGAACTCAGAATATTTCACGCAATGCGTGTACCACAACACTCCAAAATCGAAAGCACGATCTCTAGAGTGAGTGGGTGTCGATCTGTTTTCCCAATTTTCAGCCCAAATATGCACTTTGCTCAGCAGCTAATTAGAATCAACTTATTTGCTTGCAGTTATCATTCAATTCATTGAAGTATCCGTTGATTGATCCGGCTAATGCTAAGAATCGCCAACATTGAACCCTAGTTCTTCCTTCAATCTAGTCATGGCAATAGCAGAATCCGTTTAAACATCACTCTAAGCGTATTCAAACATTTTGAGGGACACGTTTTGCTTACTGCAGCTAGTAGATCTTTTGCGGCCATCATTGATCGTTTCCCACTCTGGCATCCCTGTAAAAATTTACACATTGAATCTTTCAAACAGGGTCCAGAAAATAAAATAGCATAGCTCAAAAGAAACAAGAATCGCAATCCCAGGAGTCATCAGGAATAACTTAAATTACAATCAAGTACAGTGACATACGATGATAATTTCATCATCCTTTCTAAAATTTGTCAAGACTTCCTTGATGAAGCTTGCGTTCTTTGTCATCCCTACGGGATTAAGCAGAAACCATGATAAACAGAGTTAGAAATCCTCAAATACAGGAATATGAAGATCCATGGTCAGTAGTAATTCTACAAAAACTACCGAAAAAAATCAAGTACTCCGCGTGATCAACTAGTACTAGCAGGTCACCGAAAACGTCTCAAACACGAATGAAACAAATCTGTTTCTTGGAAGCAAATAAAATTGGAAACCTGATCCGACTCTGTACATGTAAGGGATGTTAATAGCTCCAGATGCATGACCGGCACTGAATTCTTCAGAAGTCCTGCAGTACACAATTCCAACCCCAGAATAAACTAAAAACCTTGTATGACTAACATATTTTTATCAAACAGTACAAAATTTTTGTAGGTTTCTTTGGTGATTTAAAGCTTAATATATGACTAAAGAAGATTTTGTCATACGCACACACCTGACATCTAAATAACGGTGTCCGGCTAGAAGGAGCTCGTGCGCTACCCGCACCGGCACCGAAGCCGGAATTCCAGCTGCGTCCAAGTCACTTCGCAAGGTTGCCTTGGGACTAAATCAACAAAATTCGACAAGATGATTAACAGTATAACCAATTCACTTGTGCACGCATGATCAATCAATCTTAATCTAAAAGGCTCATTCTTAACGGATGTGAAATCACACATTAACCAAATAAATAGATACAAGAAAAACAGCCATTGTAATAATTTGCATAGCCGAGGGTTCACGCGCGTGCGTACCGATAGAATGACGGAAAACCCAAGAACCCAAAACTATCACGCCAGGCACAAGAATGAATAAACATCACGCAGAAAATCTCAAGCTAGGAACAGAATCGGCTTAAGAGAGCAGGATTAAAACAGTTCAAACTTCAAATACCATAAAGAGTTCTAATATCAAAATCGATCCTATTCTCGTGGTGACTTACCAAGCGGTGTTTGAACTCCTGGGATTGAAGCCATCCATCCGACTCTGCCGACTCGTGATCGAAACTGGCACTGCAGGACATCTGCAAGCAAAGCAGAAGCACCTAAACTAGAACAGCATGAGCATATATATCCGGACATGAAGAGAGGCTTGTGAAGGGAATTGATCAGACGACAAAACGAAGGACCTTTGGGCGAGATATTCCCGGAAAATCAACGGAGAGAACGAGGTGGTGGCGGTGAAACAAGAAGGAGAAGGAGCAAATGGGGTCGCTTTCATCTTGGTGTTTCTTGGACTACGTTCCCAACTTTCTCGTCCCTTTGGGGTCTTGTGCGAGTTGCATTCGGCAAGGTGTGTAGTGAAGGTGGATATGTATTTATGGTGTCTCTGCGCTGTGAGAGAGAGTACTGTGGATAGACACGGTGACATGGTGGCGTGGGCAGCCGAAATTTCTTGCAGCAACCCCGTGTCAAGACAGGGCGGGATAATTACCATAAAAGCCATAGACTTATTGAGTCCTAAAAATTTTGATAATTTATCAATTTAATCCAGAAATTACCAAAGAAACCTACAAAAATTTTGGTAAATTATCACGTCAGCATTGGCTGTGCCACATAAGACGACTAACGTCTACGTCAGCAAATTTCGATTAAAATTTTGATAAATCGTCAAAAGGTTTAGAACTCAGTTTGCGCAATTGAAAGGTTTACGACTAAATCGACACAAATGCAATGACTTTTTTTAGTAATTTTGCCGAGACATAGCCATGTGAAGATATTCCCGCTCCTAAGAGCTAAAGGGTTGAGGTACTCGGGCCCATCTCATCTCGATTCAAAAGAAGAAGAGCTCAAGCTTTAACAAGCTCAGATATCTTTCTTGAATTTCTGATACGTGGACATATTGTGCAATAAGACTAGCAATCGAATATTTTCTTGGCTAAAAAGAAAAGAAGTTCCATCTGGCCTGATTAGCTCGCGAGCCCATCGCACCGAGTGCTCGCGAGCTTGAGCTCGAGCTCGACTCAACAAGATATTCGAGTGACTCGAGTTCGAGCTCGATTCAAATCAGGCGGGGTCAATCGTGAGTCATTATCGAGTCGAATATAAATTATTTTAGTGTGGTTAATAAAAAAAATGATTGTCCCCCGGTTAGAACGAAATCGGATGATAACGAAGTGGCTTTTCTAAGCCACCCACGTGGATTGCTCCAACTCGGGCAATGGATAAGTTTCGACAGTGAAAGTCGCCACGGACACGGCCACGGCTGTCCTGAGTCAGACGCTCTCAGAAGTCTTTGGCTTATCACGTTTCCTGTGGATATGAAACCGGAGGTGTGTTCTGCATAATCGTATCGATTGCTGTCAATCGTGATCTGTAGCGCTAAACCCTCTGGCATGATCTGATCCCTGATCAGAGGTTTGCCAATCTCGTTTTGCATGGGACCGGCGAGGATTAGCCGCTAAAATATCGATGATCGTCTTGAAAGAGGGACTGTGAATTTACTTGTGTCTGTGTCCACGAGGACGATGCTTTAGCAATCGTTGTGTGCAGCAGCTCATCCGATCCCGGGATTCGGCCGGGTTCGTTCCCCAGTAACGGGCTGAAGAGGGGGTGTTTCTTATTGCCAGCCGAAATAACAATGCTTGGATAAGTTAATTGTTTTGGAACGAGGAGAGAAGGCGATAGCATCGCCTATGTCGATCTCATGCGCTGGCCCGGTCCGACTGGCTGAAGTTCATCAGCGATACTATTTACACCAAAAAATGGCCAACTTGTCGACAGGGTTTGTTTGTGCCAAAGATTATCAAGGGACATATGATGGAGACTTGAGGTAACGTGAAAGCAAATATCATCAAGTTGTCAACATAAGGGACACATGTCAAGAGACATGTGTTATATGTATATGTTTACACCCAAAAATGATCAATTTTTGGGTATTATTGACAAGACTGGTCATGACTTCATCAAGGAAATTTCAGTTCTGCGCTTGCTCGGGAAAATAGTCATAACTTCGTCCATACAGGTCAGATTGACTTGATTCTAAAGCCAAAAGAACGAAGACTCCTGGATCTACAACTTTTATGTTTCGAGTTTTCTTAGAAAATCACTGTAGAAGCTATCGAGGTTAAAGGAAGTCGACGGTCGTGACTTCGTCTCGTCAAGGGCGTCAATGAAATGTCAGTTCCGCGCTAGTTCGAGAAAATGGTCATAACTTCTTCGAGACAGATCAGATTGACCTGATTCCAAAACCAAAAGAATGAAGACTGCTGGATCTACAACTTTTATTTTTGGAGTTTTCTCAGAAAATCACTGTAGAAGCTATCGAGGTTAAAGGAAGTCGACGGTCGTGACTTCATCTCGTCGAGGGCGTCGATGAAATTTAAGTTCTGCGCTAGTTCAGGAAGATGGTCATAACTTCTTCGAGACATATCGGATTGACCTGATTCCAAAGCCAAAAGAACGAAGACTCCTGAATCTACAACTTTTATGTTTTGAATTTTCTTTGAAAAAATCACTGTAGAGCTGTCGAAATTAAAAGGAAGCTGCCGGTTATGACTGGTCAGAATGCGGAAATTAATACACTTCAGTGAAGAAGTGCCAACTTGAAGGAATCAACAAAAAGTGGAGTCGATAATCTCAGATACAACTATTGAAGAAGTAACCGTCAACATAGTGGGTCGAAGCAACCGCCAACGTAGTGGAGTCGAATAAATCATTAAGGTAGTCGAGTCAACGTAACTGTTGGAAACCACTAAGAAGCATACATATATATTTTGAGGAAACAGTTACTTGGAAGCATGATCATAAGGCGGTTATCACTTGTAGACAAGATCGTGGGATAATTATTTTGAAAGCAGGATCATGGCATCACATGAACATGAAGGCAAGATTTTCGGAATGGAAGAACATGGGAACAACCATTGAAAACCACTAAAGAGCAATTACTACACAATCATTATAAATATCACTTGCCATCTACCGGAGAGCCCACCACCAAAATCAAATAACATGTTATCTTTCAATTATTTTTACTGTCATGTACCGCACTTTATCTTTCCTTAGCTATAGCTTTTCGATTTGTGTCGCCAATTAAATTCCGGCGTGTATCTCTATCCCGGGTGTTGCGTCGTCGATTAAATTCCGGCATTACATCTTTGTGTATGTGTGTGGCTGTATTTTCAAATTTTGTCGTTGATTAAATTCCGGCACGGTTTGTATGTACAGTCCGGTTCGAAGTTCAAAGTAAAAGTTCATAGTTTTTCCTTGTCTTCCTGGATATTTCCTCTCTAGAGTCGCCACGGAACCCGGTCTCCTCTTATTAAGAGCCGAAGAATGATGTTTGGTGAATTATATTTCGTCGCGAGAGCATTTCCAGTGAAACAGCTGCGAAACTCTGGTCCCCGATGAGCAGAGTGACGGCGGCTTACTGGGCTGTGTACTGGGTTGGGTGGAACATGTCCCAGAACAAGTATTAGCTGCGATTCGGGCACAATCATCGAATAGAAGGACAAGCATTAGCTACGATTCCCAGAACAAGCATTAGCTGCGATTCCCAGAACAAGTATTAGCTGCGATTCCAAGCGAGTAAATCATGCCCTGGAGCTGTGAGCTCAGATTTTGTAATAAAGCCGAGATCATCAAATAGAAGGACTGAGCATAATCATTCAGCTCCTCAAACAGCCCGACCCACTTGGTGTCAAGTTCTGGAGCCGCGAGAACGGGCAGTACCCGGTCGGAGGGACGACTCACGATCCCGAATTTCCGAGCTTCCAAGTCGTACAAAGCCTGGCATTCCCATTCCGTGACAGTGCAAAGTTGTCGGAGAAAGATCAAAACCACGTTGACATATGCAGTCGAACAAAATTAAATGACTAGCTCCTGCTTAGTAACTCCCTAAATGATTCTCAACATTTTTTCTTTCCGGGCAACTCGGAGTCATTCTTTATGCGAATGACGCGAAATTTAAGTTTCAAGATCCACAGGAAGGTCGGTCTAGGCTTTTCTCAGAGGAGAAATCGGCCCCAATGCCAACAGTAACAGTATCGAGTCGAAAGCTACCGTCAGTTGGGCTCTGTAGTTAGACTGAATGGCGGTCATCAGCTCTGGAAGGGACAAGGTGGTCTCGCTGTAACAGTAGTAATCGAAGATGTCATTGCTTCCGACGCTGATGAAGAAAGAGCGATTTGGCAAAGAACTCAGCACTCGCATTTTGACCCAGTAGATGTGAGATGATTCCCTGAGCCACCGCAAATTGTTGCACTTGTGCCATCGTTATAACGTTACCCTGTATATTAGGAAGATTCATAGTTTAATTCTCTGACTACTCGTACTGGGATTTATCTAAGTACAAGAAAGCTCCCTGTTAATGCTTGACTCGGGCTCGGCTCGCTCGAGTATGATGATGGATTAACATGAATCTGTGATTTAGCTACTCGAGCTCGGCTTTAATCGATTGAAACTAATATTTTGAATTGCGGAGCACACATTACGCGCAGCTTCGAGTACGTGGACGTCTTCATTGAGTCCAGCTCCAGCTATAAAACTTCAAGCTTGATCTTGCTTCTAGGGGGAAATGGATGTCGGACATTACAGACAAGTCGAGCTCTCTAGTAGTGAACCATGCGGCTCGACCCGACTTGATTATGCTGCTTACGTGGGGAAGAAAACGAAGGGCATGGAAGAGCTTTAAAAATTGGAGTAAAAGTAATCAACATGGATTTACATAGGTTTGAATTCCTGTTGCATCGAGAATTCCAGCGCCGCCTGAGGCAAAGTTAACACCTTGAAGTAGATTGCTTTGGAAGGTTGACGGGTCTTGGAGAAGAGCCAGAAAAAGGTGGACTTTGCTTGTTACCCAACTGCTTCACTAGCAATATGAATTCACAATTATGAGACGATTGCACGGTTAAATTCTTATGGAAAAGGATTCCGAGTGGAATGAATGGAACAACCAAACAAAAAGGATTTATGATGGAGTTGGAAATTATTGTTTGCTTATTTCGTTGGTACTGTTATATCCATTACTAAATCTCCTCGTCGCTAGGAAGTTTGGGGAAATTGATCCCGTTATAAGGGAAGTCGGCTCTTGCCTTGGAAGGTATAGCCCCCACATCAAACGTCGAGTATCAGAATATAAAGACGGGAGGCAGGTTGTCCACCAAAGCCGAGACAAGCATAATGCTGATAGCCCAAGAAAGAAACAAGTTCCTCTTATTGCGAGAAGACATAGAAGACAACAATGAGGAAGACATTTCAGCCGTGTTTTTTTAAGAAGGCTGACTCTTTTCAGTTTCTTGACTCTTGAAAGATCAAGTGATGATGTGTTTTGTTTATGAAACTTGATACCCTGCAGTCCTACAGGAGGGGTTAGGAAGCGAACAAGCAGAGAAAGACAGAAAATAAAAAAGAAGATAAAACTGTTATTTTCGCCTGAGAGCCCTAGTTTTCAACGGAATATAACACACTGATGTTTCGGAGGATGTAGAATATGCCCTTTCTTTGTAAAATCAACCGACATGTGAAATGCATTGGAGGATACTCTCCACCCACGGGATCTAAGTTGATTTTGTGGCATTCCTGGATTAACTTATTGAGGTATTGTCTCCTTTGATCCGTACCATACCGAGCCTCATGATTTTGTGCTTTGGGGTATAGGTGGGCACCTTCCATGAGGTCACCTATCCTAAGATTACTCCCACTTGAGCACATTTAAAAGCTAAGCATTGTTATTATGTCAAAAGCTACCTCTATGAGTTAATTCTAATTTTTACATATACATTTCATAATTGCATGGTTTGGTGTACGGTTTGGTGCACAATTCAATTCATTCCTGCCCCATTCACTATCCTAGAAGCCTGCCATGAGCAACTTCTTGTTCAAGCCTTTTGGCCTTGGCGACCACCCCCTGCCCTCGTTGGACCAGATCGTTACAGGCTTGCCAGCTTCTGTGTGATTCGTCCTCAAACAATACACCTACTAGAAGGGGTCTCGCTCCAATACCATATTGTGATATCCTTGGATTTTTTTTTAGTGGGATATATTCCTAGATTAACTCACTGATGTATTGTCCGCTTTGGTCCATCCTATACGAGCCTCACGGTTTTATCCTTTGACTTTCAAGTAGATACCTTCCATAAGGTCACCCATTCAAGAAGTGTTTCCACCTAAGCACGCTTAACTGTGGAGTTACATTGCTATTACATCAAAAGGCATGTTACTTCTAGTTTTCATATATATATTAGAATCGCTCTCTCATGTTTGGTATACAGTTTGGTCCATTATTATCTCCTTTGCCATCTTAAAAGCTTGCCAGGAGTCGCTTTTTGTCTAAGCCCTCTAGCCTTGACGGCCACTTCTTGTCCTCGTTGGGCTGGGTTGTTACATATGCAGGGCCGATTCTGCTTCTTCTATGGCAAAGTCCAATCACCATCACGCCTCGTCTCTAAGAAGATGCGATCGCATTCACAGGTATGTGGGGAGTCCATTTTTTGTCCAAGCAGCGTAGCCACCGGCTACGTCCACGATGGTGCTAAAACCTTACAAAAAATGCAAATGAGTTCGGGGTACACTTGGCGTATTTTACAGCATGCGCGTACCACAACACTCTCCAAATTCGAAAGCACGATTTCGAGAGTTAGGGGTGTCAATCTCTCTACTCAGTTGTCACCCTTAATAAGCTTATTGCTCAGCAGCTAATTGGAATGAACATATTTTCCCGCAGTTATAATCAATCAGCGCTGGAGGCTGCTATGCCTGATTACCCGGCGGTAGTCAGCCGAAGCTAACGTGGTATTTACCTTCACCACCTGAGGCCCCCTAAGTTTCCCCTCAATCTTTTTCTTCTCAAGAGAGAGGAAATACCGGAGGTGACATTGGGGAGTCCCACCACTCGGGGATTCTTCCCCCTGTTTCTCTCCCTTGAGCCTTTTTGAAGAAGTATTCTATTGATTGATATGGCTAATGCTAAGTATTGCCCACATTGAACCCCAGTTCTTCCTTAAATCGCCGAACATTCATTTGTTTCTCATGTGACCCTTGTCACGGCTATAGCAGAATTCGTTTGAACCATCCCTCACTCTAAGCGTATTAAAACATTTCGAAAGAGACGTTTTGCTTACCGCAGCCTGTAGATCTTTCGCAGCCATCATTGATCGTTTCCCACTCTGGCATCCCTGTAAAACGTTACGCGTTCAATCACCCAAATAGGGTCCAGAAAATACAATAACATAGCAAACGCGATCCTGAGAGTCATCAGGAATGACTACAATTACAACCAAGGCCGGTGACATACAATGATAATTTCGCCACCCTTTTTGAAATGAGTCAAGGCTTTCTCGATAAAGCTAGCGTTCTTTGTCATCCCTACAGGATTAAGCAGAAATCATGACAAGCAGAGTCAGAGATTTGGTACGAAAACATGACAAAGAAAAGGCAAATTCAGTCATATTAATTCAACCTCAAACTAAGGAATAGAAAGATCCATGATCAGTAATTCTGCAGAAACTACTGAAAAGATCTAGTAGTCTGCGCGATCAACTGATAATAGCAGGTCACCAAAAGCGTCTCAAACACAAAATGAAATGAACTCGGTTTCTTTTAAGCAAATAAAATTGAAAACCTGATCCAATTCTGCACATTTTAAGGGATGTTAATAGCTCCGGATGCATGACCAGCACTGAATTCTTCGGGACTCCTACAGTACACAATCAGAGTTCCAGAATAAACTAAAAGCCGTTCATGACACTCACATAGTCAGCCAAACAGTACAAAAGTTTTCGAGGTTTCTACAGTAACTTGAACTGAATATGATTCAAGAAGAATGTAATTTCTGCTCAGTTCATATGAAGAAGATCTCAAGCTTAGTAAGCCCAGATATTTTCCTTGCATTCATAGATATGCGGACATGCCATGTAATTTTAAGGAATAACAATTGAGTATCCGAAAGGGTACAAAAATAGAAGTTCGATCAAGCTTATTTAGCTCGCTAGCCTATTGTGCCAAGTACTTGCGAGCTCGAGGTTGACTCAACAAGATACTGGAGTAATTTGAATTGTTCGGGGGGTCAATTTTTTGTAATTGAGCCAAACTCAAACTTTTTGCCAGTAGTTTTGACTCAATTTCACCTCAACCATCTCCAGAAGAATAGCTTGCAGAAGTATAAATAGACAGGTGAATCCAGATATTTGATCAACTCCCCTGAATAAGAAGAATATGAATACGCAGAGGCAAAGAAAAAGATGGTTGAGTGGCTTTTAGTATCAGCCAGCTCTGTTCTTTTCTTATTTACACTCCATTGACATCCCTAATGGGAAGTTTCTCGTTCTCATTTTCATTGGAATCGGCGAGATTAGTCTTTAACATATCAAGATCGTCTAGAAATCAACATTGAAGAGCGAAAATGAATTTATTTTGCAATTGCTGTGTACAGCTTATCTATCCCCGGGATTCGGCCAGGTTCTCCCGGAAACGGGCTGCAGAGGAGGGTGTTCATTATTAGCAGGCGAAAGAACAGTGCACGGAAAAGTTAATTGTCTCGGGACGAAGCGAGAAGATGAGAGCATCACATATGTCGATCTCATGCGCTGGCCTGGGCCAACTGGCTGAAGTTCATCGGCGATACGAAATTCTGCTTTCCGGTGAACAGAGTGACAGCGGCTAGTTGGGCCACTCGCTGGGTCGGGTGGAAAAAGTCCCAGAACAAGTATTCAAGGCGGTTGGGGCACAGGTTGGGGCTTTCCTTTATGTCGCATGGCTGCTCTGCATTCAATGTCCCATTTCCGCAGCATGCTGCTTCAGTGTTCTTAATGCCTAATTGCACAAAAGATTAAAGATGAAATCGTAAGAAATTGGCAAATCTAAACAAAACAAAAAAATAAAGGGAAAAAATAGAAAGAATGAGAGCAATTGGTTGAAAATGGATAGTCATTATAGGCTCACCAAAGACACCAGGATCGCTTATAAGGTCATAGGTCATTTTATATCCATCTCCAAGCGAGTATATCATGCCTTGGAGCTGTGAGCTCAGATCTTTTAATAAATCCGAGATCATCGAATAGAAGGCCTGAGCATATTCGTTCAGCTCCGTCAAACAGCCTGACTCGCTCTTCGTTGTGTTCTGGAGCCTTGCGTATGGGCAGCACCCGATCGGAGGGACGCTCACGATGCCGAATTTCCGAGCTCCCAAGTTGTACAAAGCCTGGCATTCCCAGTCCACAAATATGCCAAGTCGTTAACATTTGCAGCTGTACAAATTAAAATGACTAGCTCCTGCTTTATTATGACTCAATAAATAATTCTGAACATTTTTTTTCCAGGAAACTCGGAGTTATTCTGGATGTGAATGTCACGAAATTTAAGTTTCAAGATTCGCTAGGGGTCATCATTCTAGGCTTTTCTCGGGCTAGGAGAAATTGTCTCCTATAGTGACAGTATCGAGTCGGTTTTTACCGTCAGTTGGTCTGTGAGCTTCGACTGAAGGGTGGCCATCAGCTCTAGCTGGGACACGGTGGTCTCGTTGTACCGGTGGTGATCAAAGATGTCGTTGCTTCCGATGCTGATGAAGAAGAGCGAGTTGGCAAAGAAATCAGCACTTTTGTTACCCAGTAGCTGTGTGATGTTGCCCTGGACCGTCGCAAATTGTTGCACTTGTTGCGTCATCGTTATCACGTCACCCTGTTCATTAGGAAGATACATAGTTCAATTCTGACTGCTTGAACTAGGATTTATCTGAGCATGAGATAGCGTCAATTAAAGCTTCCTGTTGATGCTCGACTCGGGCTCGGCTTTAATTGATTGAAAGTAATAATTTGAATAGTGCACCACACAAACGACGCAGCTTCAAGTATGCGGACCGCTATATTTAGTGAAGCTCCAGCTATAAAACTACAAGTTTGATCGAGTTTTAGGGGGAAACGGCTGAACTTTTCAGACAAGTCGAGCTCTCCAGTAGTGAACTATGCGACTTTGACTGGGCTCATTTATGCTCCTTACACGGGGAAGAAATTAAAAGTGCGTGGAATAGCTCAAGAAATGGAGTTAAAGAATTTAACATAACTTCACATAGGTTTGAAAACGCACCCAGGTTTGATTTCCAGTTGCATCAAGAATTCCAGCGCCGCCTGAGGCGAAGTTAACGCCTAGAAGCAGATTGGTTTGGAAGGTTGATGGGTGTTGGAGAAGAGCCAGAAAAGGCGGTGGACTTTCCTTGTAACCCAACTGCTTCACTAGCAATATGAATTCAAAATTATCAATTGTGGACCATTACAGGGTTAAATTCAAATGAAAAAGGATTCCTACTTGAATTAATGAAAGAACCAACAAAATGGATTACGATGGAATTAGGGAAATATTGTTTACCTATGAAGTCAGCACTGTTATATCCGTTACTGAATCTTCCAGTATATTTTCCGTAGGGAAAATCGATCCCGTTATAACGGAAGTTGGCTCTTGCCTTGGAAGGTATGTAATTGTTGGTCCCCACGTCAACCGTCGAATCTCCAAATATAAAGACGGGAGGAGGGTCGCCCGCTGAAGCTGAGACAAGCATCATGCCGATAGCCCAAAAAAGAAGCAACTTCCTGTTTCCGTGAGAAGACGGTGAAGACAACAAAGAGGAAGACATTTCGGCCATGTTTCTAGGAAAACTCTTTCGAGTTTCTCGACTCCTGAGAGGTTTAAGTGATGATGATATGTGCTTGTTTCGTGATACCCTGCACAATAATACAAGAGGGTTAAGGAAGTGAACTAGCGGATAAAGACATATATATATGTGTGTGTGTGTGTGCGTGTGCAGCTTATTGTTCCGGCGGAGAGCCCTAGTTTTTCATCGAATATAGCACACTTGGGAACAAAGAAAGATCTTTCGTAGGATACGCCCTTTCTTTGGTTTTTACCGAGAGGCATGACAACTGGCCACAAAATTTGGTATGCTCTTTGAACTTTCGTGGACATTAAGGTTAGAATCTTAGGACCGAAAATCCAAGAGAGAATTGTTCAAAAAGCCCTAAATTTATTGTATTTTTGTCAATTTAGTCCTAGACATTTGAGTCATAAACTTTCACGTTTTGCCAATTGAGTCTATCTGGTCAATTTTAATTGGAAATTAATGGCGTGGACGCCGACCGTCCAACGTTATATGGATAGCTCTAATGTTAATATTTTTAATAATATTTTTCATATTTTATTATTTTTTTCCTTTTTTATTTTATTTTTTATTTTGTCTTGTCTTGTTTTTGTTTTTTACACCTCTAGCCAACCTCAATGCCCTCATTGCGGCCCTTGCTTGTGGCTAGCAAGGGCTGTGACTCTCTTGCTCAGACAAGGCAAGGGCGTTGCGGCCTTCACTTGGATTTGGGCAAGGGTCCGACGCCCTTGCCTGTGGCCAGTAATGGTAGAACGAAGGAAAAGGTGCCAAAAAAGTTTTAAACCTTTTGCATTGATGTCAATTTAGTCCTAAACCGTTTTTTTTGTGTCAATTCAGTCCTAAACCTTTTGCATTGGAGCCGATTTAGTCCTAAACCTTTTTTTGTTACCAATTTAGTTATAAACCTTTTTGCATTTGTACTAATTTAGTCTTAAACCTTTTGTCTTTATGCCAATTCAGTCCTTTCGATCAATTTTGGCGCGATTTTGCTCACGTGGATGCCAATCAGTCAGCGGTTGGTCACCTGCACTGACGTGGACAACTTTAATAATAATTTAATAATTTTTTGAATTTTTATTTATTTATTTTCTTTTTTTCTTTTCTTTTTTTTCCCCTTCAAAGGCTGGTGCCAGGGAGGCTCGCCCACGTCGGCCACTGGTGAGGCTCGCCCTCGACGGCCACTAGCGAGGGTAGCCTCGCCCTGGACGAGGCTCGACCTCGCCAGATCCAGCGAGGTTGTGCCTCGCCTAACTATCGGCGAGGCTCGACCTCGTCAAATTCGGCGAGGTCGGGCCTCGCCCAGCCACCGGCGAAGGCGAGCCTCGCCATGGCTCGGCAGGGCCCGGCCTCACCAGATCTGGCGAGGTCGTGCCTTGCCCAGCCGCCAGCAAGGCTCGACCTCGCCAGTGCACGTCGTGGGAGAGCCTCTCCGGCGTCGACCTCTGGTCGATCGCCGGTTTGGTGATCGGCTGGAGGAAGGAGGGAGGGGAGGGGAAAAAAAAAGAAAAGTAAAAAAGAAAAAAGAAAATTCTAAAAAATATTAAAATATTATTAAAGTTGTCCATGTTAGCGCGGTGACAGGCCGTCTGTCGCTCGGCATCCATGTTAGCAAAATCCGGCCAAAATTAGTCGGAATGATTGAATTGGCACAAAGACAAAAAGTTTAGGACTAAATTGTCACCAAAAAAATGATTAGGACTAAACTGGCACCAATACAAAAGGTTTACGATTGAATTGACATTAAAAAAATGTTTATGACTAAATTGACACAAATACAAAAAGGTTTATGACTTTTTTGGTACTTTTCCCGTAAAACACACAAACAAACAAAAGAAAATAAAAAAATTAACAAAAAATAAGAAAAAAATATTAAAATATTATTTAAATGTCCATGTTAGCGTCGATCGTGCCATATAGGACGGCTAGAGTTAACGTCATCAATTTTCTAACCAAAATTGGTCGGATGGACTCAATGGGAAAAGCGTAAAATTGTTTAGGATTTAATTGGCAAAAATAAAAGGTTTATGATTGAATTGACAAAAGTGCATTATGTTTAGTACCTTTTGAAAAATTGTCCTGAAAATCTAATAATTTGGATGAAATTGATGTGTTTTTAAGGAAAATGGTTCTTTGTTGATTTTGAATGGAAAAGTAAACGGCTGAAAAGTAAAAGAATTGAACTTGCAAGTATTGATATTAAAGATTGCAAGAATGTAAATGGTACGGGAAATTAAAAGGTATCGAAAATGTAAATTTGCAGGAAATTTAAAGGTATAAGGAAATTTACAAGAACAGCTTTCCTGTGATTGATTAAGCGAACTTGTGCGAAGATTACAACGTGGGTATTTGTACCCTATCATTATTAGTTATTTACAATTAGTTGCGAAATTTAAATTTACAAATAACTTTCTAATTCTATGTATAGTTATTGATAAGTAATTGTCCTTTCCAGGATTCTAGGCATGATTCATTATCGTCTGAAATGGTTATCCTAAAGAAGTTACAATTTTCGAGATCAAAGGAATAACCAACTGGCAATCATGTGCTTGCATCGATCTGTCGTCTTTGCCTTCGAACTTCAACATTTAGAAAAAGTTGCTGTAGCTGGATGTTGATGACCCTCGTTTTTCAATGAAGGCCCTTGTCGATAACTTCTTTAATGTTTGCTATCGATGATTTTACTGTCAAGTTATTGATTCCCTTCAAGATGTCAGCCTTTTTGTTCATTGATGACTTCCATTTTAATCAAATTATCTCATCGATTGAACTTACCATTTGTCAATAATAACCAAAAGTTAGTCAATTTTTTTTTTATGTCAACAGAAAGTTTTGGACAAAAATAACAACTTAACAGAGAAAATTACAAAAAAGTCCTAAATATTTCAATTTGGCTAATTTAATCCTAAACCTTTTGATAATTTGTCAATAAAGTCTATTCGGCCAATCTTGGCGGGAAATTGGTGATGTGATGTGGCCATCCTATGTGGCTTGGCCGAAGTTGACGTGAAAATTGTTTGAATTTTTTTGAATTTTCTTAAATCTTTTCCTTCTTTTCTGTCCTTTCTTTTATTGTTATGGGCCGGTGAGGGACTAGCTAAGGCCCGGCAACTCCTGTGCCACTGGGCAAGGGCTGCAAGGCGAGGGTTGCGGCACTAGCCCAGTGGCAAGCGAGGGCTTGCTGCCTTCGCCAGTGGCTTTCAAGGGCAACGAGCCCTCGCAACCCTTGCTCAATAGTGTGCAAGGGTCGCAAGCCCTTGCCTTCTGTATGCAAGGAAGCAAGCCCTTGCCCAGTGATCGGTGGGGGTCGTCAGGCCTTAGTCAGTGGCCTTGTACCGACCCTTAATAATAAAAAGAAAGAATATTTATAATTGAATTGGCATAAATATAATGAGTTTATTATTTTAAAATAGGGTTAATACCATGAAAAACCCCAAATTGGTACACTTGTGATAAATTTACCCAAAACTATTTTTTGTCCACAAAAAATCCTAAACTAGTACACCTATGATAATTTTATCCCGAACTATTTTTTTAACCATCAAAAACCCCATACTAGTATACATGTGACAATTTTACCCCCGAACTAATTTTTTGGCCACCAAAAACCCCAAATTGGTGCACCTGTAACAAATTTACCTTCCGTTAGTTTTCGTTAAATTTTCCTATCAAATTGCAAAGTTCAATGACACGTGGTAATTGACATGTGTACCGATTTTGGATTTTACCCATCTGTTTGTCTCAAGTTTACCAATTTGTGATTTTTTGTGATATTAATATAATTTAATGGACACTAACAGAGGGTAAATTTGTCACAAATGTACCAGTTTGGGGTTTTTAGTGGTCAAAAAATTAGTTTTGAGGGTAAAATTGTCACATGTGTACCAGTGTAGGGTTTTTGGTGGTCAAAAAATAGTTCGGGGTAAAATTGTTACAAGTATACCAGTTTGGGATTTGTGGTAGTCAAAAAAATAGTTCGGGGTAAATTTGTCATAGATGTACCAGTTTGGGGTTTTTTGTGATAAAAAAAATAGTTCGGAGTAAAATTGTCACAAGTGTACCAGTTTAGGATTTTTTGTGGTATTAACCCTTTAAAATACGGTTTGAGCAAGAATGAGTACTCTGGGGGATTGGGAAGACAAACAGGCTCTTAGATCTCTTGCGCCATTACATCCTTAAAAACCTTAAAAACCCTAACCACATCCTGTTGTTTTTAAAACTTCGGCCAAGATGGCATGGCTCGATTCATTACCAGTAACTCGCAAGGTTGTTCCTCTCTCTTTCCTCTTCTCCATTCCTTTTCATATAATTTTTAAGCTTATTTATTTATTTATTTATTTGCACAGGGATCAAATCTATCTTGAAGTTGCAATTTGCAGTAAGATTTCAGATATAGATGTCTTCAACTTTCAATGTTTTTTTCTAATTGGATTTGTCAATTTATCAGGGCTTTTCGTCATTCGTTTGCTCATTGTTTATTGATATAGTCGCTAGTTCTATTTAATCTCAATAGACCTAATATTATATTTCACCTATTTTGCAGCATGTTTCAGAAGCAGCTATGCATTTATATATTTTTTTTGGTGTAAAATGTAAGTAGTATATAACAGATGATGTACAGCAGCTTAGGGGCATTCCTCGACATTACAACTAGTACTAATAATTCGAGAATATGGAGGTAGAAAGTCTCCATAAAGTAGCTAAAGCAAAGTTAACTTGCGAAGCGAAGCTCTACCTTTTACATTTTTCCGCACCTTCGCCAAAATAATCTGAATGTCAGTTGGATTGTTTTGAAACAGCCTATGATTGCACTCCATCCAAGTGCAATATACAGTCGCTATGAAAGATACTTTCAAGAGTTTCGCTGCCAAATCTTTGCCTCTTGTTGCTCTAACCATCCATTGAAGCTCCTCATTCCATCCCCATATATTACGCCTGATCCCATGTTGTGCAAGAATATTGCGCCAGATGCTACCTGTCCATTTGCATTGGAAGAAAAGGTGAGTCATGTTCTCTATACTTGCCCTACAGAAGGTACATTGAACATCGACTGAAGTCATCCACCGTGATATGATATTTACTGTCGGAAGCCTATCCCTACATACTAGCCAACCAATAAAATTATGTTTGCTAACGCCGCTACTCCATATTAAGTTATACCACTCCATAGCCGGACTCTCATGTCTAAGTTCATCTAAGACATCATGGCAGCAATATCTTAGATTAGACATGACTGGGATTAGGACATGACATAGTTTGAGGAGACATCGCCAACTCTAGGCCATACTACCCTTCATGTCCATCTGCAAAAATGGGGTTCCTCTGCATTTTGTGTTGTGGACCCAGGAGCTCCAAAGTGAAGAAGATGGATGATTGATGAGATTCCACATTGTGCGCCCTAATAACACTTTGTTCCATAGGTTCAAATCAGGCAATCCTAACCCTCCTTCCTTTTTGAGTGAGCATACTACACGCCATGCAACTTTGTGCGATCCACGGTTTGTTGAAGACCCAACCCATAGGAAGTGGCAAATCTTCTTCTCAATGTCATAGATAGTTTGCTTCGGAAGAAGAAACATTTGCATCCAATACGTGCAGATAGATATAAGGACCGATTTGGTTAGTTGCAACCGACCCGCATAACTCATATGCTTCATTCCCCAACTCTCAATTTTCTTGAATATCTTATCAGTAAGGCTTTTGCAATCTGAGTGGGTGAGTCTTTTAGTAATAAGAGGAACACCCAAGTACTTGATAGGGAGAATACCTGCGGGAAAAGGCGTATGGTCCAATATAAGAAGCTTTTCCTCCTCATTTAACCCAGAGAAAAATATTTGGCATTTGTCAGGGTTAAACCGCAGTCCAGTGACAGTGACGAATTCTTCAAGAGCTTCTACCAGGCATAGAACAGAGTCTACATCTCCATGGGCAAATAAGAATAAGTCATCAGCGAAGCAAAGGTGTGTAATCCTTTGCGTTTTGTAGCGCCAATGGTATTTGAAGGAAGAACCAGCAACTTTTGCTCTTACAATTCTATTGAAAATTTCCATAACTAGAGCAAATAAATATGGAGAAAGAGGTTCACCTTGTCTAAGCCCATTAGTGCTACTGAAATACCCTACCTGTTCACCATTAAAATTTATTGAAAACCTCGGGGTAGTAATGCACTCACTTATCAATTCAACCAGATGTTGGGGTGTATTTAGAGCTTTTAGGACCCCGATGACTGCATCCCATCTGACCATATCATAAGCCTTCATGAGATCTATTTTTATGGCGACACGTTTACCTTTATCTCCCTTATGATAGTTGTGAAGTAAATCTTGGCATAACAGGATATTTTTTGATATTTGTCGTCTGGTGATGAAAGCCGTTTGGTTTAGATCAACAATCAAGGGGAGCATTCCGCTTATTTGTTCTGCAAGGAGTTTGGATATGATCTTGTACAATGTATTATAACATGATATGGGTCTGAACTCCTTGAGGGATGAGGGATTTGGAACCTTCGGGACAAGAGAGATCAGAGTGAAATTTATAGATTTCAATAATCTTTTGGACGAGAAAAAATCCAGTATAACTTCCTCGATGTCATGTCCAATGCTAGGCCAAGCACTTTTGAAGAAACAACTGTTAAAACCATCTAGGCCCGGTGCTTTGAAATCATTGAAACCCTTTAGGACTCGAAGAATATCCTTTCTCTAGGGAGGAGTGAAAGTAACTAAAGCATGATATCTTCATGAAAAAAAGGGACAAACCTCTCATAAGGGATACAAGGTCCCCTGGAACTACCTAGAAGGGCTTGATAGTATGATAAGATTGTGTTCTTAAGAGCCCCCTCTTTAGAGATAACGGATTCATCCTCAAGTATGGGATGATTTATCCTGTTATGAGCACTTCTTCGCATCATGGAAGCAAAGAAAACCTTGCTATTATTGTCGCCCTCCTTTAGCCAAAGATTTTTGAATTTCTGTTTGAGCAAAACTTTTTCATGTTTACTTAAAGCCAGAAATTCCTCCAACTATGCCTTTTCTTCCGCCCGAGAGATGGCATCAAATGGGTCAATCACCAGCTTTTGTTGAATCTGATGCAAGCTTTCCTTAGCCTGGTTTACCTTAGCTTGTAAGTCACCAAACTGAGATCTATTCAGGCTCTTGAGTTGTTGTTTTAGCTTTTTGAGCTTTGCCACTACTGCAAACATGCATGATCCTCTAACTTCTTCTTTTTGCCAGTAGGAGGAAATCATAGGTAGATAGTACGGACTTGAGGTCCATAAATCATAGCTATGCATTTATATTGTATTATTGATAATGTCAATTTCGCTAAAATTGTTTAATATGAACTCGAATCCTATTTACATGATATAGGATAATAACTTAGCATTTATGAAGGCATAGAGATGATTAATGTAAGTTATATAATCACGTGTAGATATTTATATAATAGTGGGATATCCAATGTATATTCGCATTAGTGCGTGTGATCAACTTATTCTCTCTCAAATTTTTTTTGGTCATGTAGTCTGATATAGTACGTTTAATTATCTGTAAATCAAGAAATTATATTGTATTATTAGCGATTCAACAGTCCAGGACTTAGCTGAAAATTAAGTTAAGATAATCTAATTAATGTATCATATTTTCTTTTGCAGTCCATGCGTGGTCTTTTTTTATTTTTATTTTTTATCTCTCACATTTTTTATAACGTAATCTTGTTGAGTAAAGAGATTTTTGAATCACTCATAAAATTATAATTCTATGTTCTCTGATCAGTAGTATACATAATCATATATATATATATATATATGACACACATACATATATATTCACAGGAATTTGTACAGTAATCACCCTCTCTATTCCTTCACGAATTATTGACTTACAAGAATTAATATTTACATAAGTTGACCATTGATTAGTCCACTTTGTGCTTCGCTTCCTCTCCTCCTTTCAACGTGGGACTCCCACAAACACTTAATCAGAGGTTTCTCATTGTCGCTTTCATGGGAATCGGGGAGACTGGCTGCTAAAATATAAAGATCGTCTAGAAAATCAACATTGAAGAGGGAAAGTGAATTTATTTGTGCGTCCACAAGAACAATGCTTCCGCAATAGGACCCAACAGCACATCCGATCCCGGGATTCGGCGAGGTTCGTTTCCGGAAACAGGCTAAATAGGGTGTCTATTGTCGTCAGCCGAAATGACGATCCACACTGAAAACATAAAGTAAATTGTTTCGGAAGGAAGAAGAAAGGAGATGAGAGCATCGCATGTGTCGACCTCATGCGCTGGCCTGGGCCAACTGGCTGAAGTTCATCGGCGCCACGATAGTCTGTGTCCCGGTGAACAAAGCGATGGCGGCTTTCTGGGCTGCGTTCTGGGTTGGGTGGAACTTGTCCCAGAACAAGTATTCATTGCGGTTCGAGCACAGGTTGGGGCTGTCCGTGATGTTGCATGGCACCTCTGCATTCAGTCGCCCGCCTCCGCAGCACGCTACTTCTATGTTCACGATGCCTGATTGCACATAAGATGAAAGATGAAATCAGAGGAAATTGGTTAATCAAAAACAATAAAAAAAAACGAGAGGGAAAGAATAAGAAGAAATGGTAAAAAATGGATAGTCATTTCACCAACGACACCAGGAACGTCCATAAGGATGGAGGTCATGGTATATGCATCTCCAAGCGAGTATATCATGCCTTGGAGCTGTGAGCTCAGATTTTGTAATAAAGCCGATATCATCGAATAGAAGGCCTGGGCATAATCATTCAGCTCCGTCAAGCATCCCGGCCCACTCTCCGTCCAGTTCTGGAGCAGCGCGAATGGGCAGCACCCGATTGGAGGGACGCTCACTATCCCGAACTTCCGAGCTCCCAAGTTGTACAAAGCCTGCATTCCCATTCAAGTCAATATGCAAAGTCGTCCAGAAAAATTAGAACCACGTTAACACCTATAGTTGAACCAAATTGAGCGACTAGCTATTGCTTAATAACTCACTAAATTATGCTCAACATTTGTTTGCCAGGCAACTCGGAGTTATGCCATATGCGAATATAATTTAAGTTTTAAGATATGCTGGAGGTCGGTCTAGGCTTTTCTCACACAAGGAGACATTGTCCCCGATAGTTACAGTATCGAGTCGATATCTACCGTCAGATGGGCTGTGTAGTCAGACTGAATCTCGGCCATCAGCTCTAGCTGGGACACGGTGGCCTCATTGTAAAGGTAGTGATCGATGATGTCGTTGCTGCCGACGCTGATGAAGAAAAGCGAGCTGGCAAAGAACTTGGCACTGTTATTTTGACCCAGCAGCCATGTGATATTGCCCTGAACCGTCGCAAATTGTTGCACTTGTTGTGCCATCGTTATCACCTCACCCTGCACATTAGCAAGTTCCAGAGTTTAATTCTCTGAATACTTGACATGGTATTTATCTGAGTGTAAAGTAGCGTTAATTAACGCTCCCTGTTGATGCTCGACTCGGGCTTGGCTCGCTGAGCTCTCCAGTAGCTACTTGAGCCGGGCTTTAATTGATCGAAACTAATATTTTGAATAGCGGAGCACATGGTACGCTCAACTTCGAGTGCGTGGACCGCTTTATTTAGTCAAGCTCCAACTATAAAACTTTGAGTTTGATCGAGGTTTTTGGGGGAAATGATCGAACTTTTCAGACAAGTCGAGCGCCCCAGGAGAGAATTATGCAACTCGACTCGACTCCACTCGATAATGCTCCTTACATGGGGAAGAGATTAAAAAGGGCATGCAGAGCACAGACAAATGAAGTAAAAGAATATGACACGACTTCACATAGGTTTGAAAACGCACCCAGGTTTGAAATCCAGTTGTATTAAGAATTCCAGCGCCCCCTGAGGCAAAGTTGACACCTTGAAGTAGATTGCTTTGGAAGGTCGAATTGTCCTGGAGAAGAGCCAGAAAAGGTGGCGGACTTTGCCTGTAACCCAACTGCTTCACTAGCAGTATGAATTCATAATTATCACTTGTGGACCATTGGATGGTTAAATCCAAATGAAAAAGGATTCCTAGTTGATTTAATGGAACAACCAATGAAATGGATTACGACAAAATTCGGAAAACATAATTTACCTATTTCATCGGCACTGTTATATCCATTACTGAATCTCCCTGTCGCCTGGGAGAAGGGGAAATCGATCCCGTAATAGGAGAAGTTGGCTCTTGCCCCGGAAGGTATGTAATTGTTAGTCCCCACGTCGAACGTCGAATCCCCGAACATAAAGACAGGAGGCACGTCGTCCGCCAAAGCCGAGACGAGCAGCATACTGACAACACAAAAAATAAGCAAGTTCCTATTATGGTGAGAAGACAGTGAAGACAACAATGGGGAAGACGCTTCAGCCATGTTTCTAGGATGCAAACTCTCTAGTTTCTCGACTCTTGAGAGATCGAGTGATGATGGGTTTTGTTTCATGATACCCTCCAGTATTATAGTAGTAGGGTTAGGAAGTGAACAAGCAAGTAAAGTTCCAAATATATCCAACCTGGTTGAAACTGCCCAAAACACAACAAAATAAAAATTTATGCTACTATTAATTCGGCGGAGAGCCCTAGTTTCAAACAGAACATAACACACTAGGGAACAAAAAATGATATCTCCAACGATCTAGCATAGTCCAGTGAACCGACATGTAAAAATTGGATTGGAAGATAGATGTACCAAGACCTAATCGCTCGTCATATCTTTGACCTTCAGGATCAGATAGCTTTTTCCTTCTCATGGTCTCGTAACTTTCTATGATGCGTTTCTCTGTCTGTGGTATCTCCATTTTGATTTTTAGCGTGAGAGATGACAACTGGCCGCCACAAAATATACTATACCTTGTGAACGACCAAATGAAAACGACATAGATTAAAAGATTATAGCCCCCGGAGATTAGTCGCGTTTTAATTATGATGAGGCACACTTATTGCAAATTCCAAGCGCTAAAAATGTTGTTTAACTTTCGTGGATGGAATTATAAGGACAGAATCTTAGTACCTTCCTAGGATTTATATTTGTATGTTTTCGTGAAAATTCCCAAAGGAAAAGACCATGGATTTTCTTCTCAGAGATTTTGGTAGCAAACCAACTTGGGTTTCTTGCCACAGGAAGTTAATCCACTTTTATAAATTCCTATATAAGAATTCCTATGTGTCTTAGGGTTGCTTACAAACCCTAGATCTGCTCTTGCTATGGGAACAATCAATGTGAAGTTGGTTAGTTCTGGGACTCAAAATCAGTGTTGTGTAGAACTTGATGGACGCGAACAAGGGAAAATTGTCTAGAAAGTCTTAAATCTATTATACAGCTGTTAATTCAATCCTAAACCTCTTCATTTTGTTAATTAGTTCTAAACATTTTGATGATTTCCAATTTAGTTCTAAACCTTTTAACGATTTGCCAATTTAGTCATCTGGCCAATTTTAGCCGAAAATCGCTGATGTGGCGTTCTAATCAACGCTTGCCATTTTACATGGCACAGTCAGCGCTAACGTATAGGGGTGATCGGTTCCCAACCAATTTGGTTTCCACTCAGAAACCGAGAACCGGACTGAAGGGGCCAATTCCCAGTTTTCAAAATCGGGAACCGGATCATCCCATCCTAGAACCAAACCGACTAGTCCGGTCCGACTCTCGCGTGGACCAATATACTCACAATTTTACTGAGGCACTTTTACAAACACATAGTGAACAATTCCAACATAGAACACAGAGTCATCATTTATGCTCCAATTCCAATCCAAACAAATCTTAGCGACACCAACGATGTATATAAACCATGAATAGATCCATAATCATTGCTCGACTCTCATTTAAACATCAGTCTTGGACATCATGTTTTAATTCACCGAGCCTGTAAGAAGGTTCGTACTTTTGATGTGTAGTCTTTGGCCACGAGTGAGGATCGGATTAGATAGGAGATCTTGACCTCCGAAACTTTTATCTACGGTGGTCGGTGCAGCAGAAAGGCTTCGAATGAAAGCTTTGAGCTTCTTGGATGCATTAACCGCGAAACAAGGTGAAACAAAAGAGACTCTTTAGGTGAGAGTTGCTCGGAGAGGAAGGCGAGAGTTGAGCGAGAGGGAGGCGAGTGACAAAGTGTGAGAGTGATAGTGATTGAGATTAGGGCTTGTGTTGTGAAAGAGGGAGCGACAAAACTTGAATCGTGCATGTGAGAGAGTAGAAATGTGATAATTGGTCAGACCAAGGGTTTGTGTTCAACACATTAGGGCTTTTAAGTTTTTACATATTTGTAAAATATTAAAAAAAAATTGGTCTGGTCTGGGTGGACAATTCCACAAATGAAACCAAGAACCGGACTGGTATCCCTCAGAATCACCCAAAACCGGCTGGTCTAGGCACTTCCTTATGCTCACCCCTACTAACGGACTCCCTACAACCTCGTTGATGGCCATGGAGGTTTGCAGCCTTAGGGGAGGGGGCGACCCTTGTTTGGGCTAGTAAGGCTGGCCCCCACCTAGGCTGGCATCGCCCTTGCCAGATTTGGTGAGGGCAGCGCTTGCCCTTGTCCAAGGCTGGCAAAGTTGGCCCACGCCAAGCTAGGGAGAGTGGCCCTCACTAGGCCCATGAGCACAGCCCTCGCCTGGGGTTGGTGACCTCCATTAGCTATCAACAAGGCCTGGCATTGGACAGCGGAGAGGAAAAGGGAAAAAGAAAAAAGAAAAAAAAAGGAATTGAAAGAAAAAAAAAGTTGTAAAAATTATTTACATTAGTGCCAGCCTTGCCACTTAAGACAACTGGCACTACTTGACTGTCACATCAGCAATAATCGGCCAAAATTAGTCGAAAGGATTAAATTGATAAATCATTAAAAGATTTAGGATTAAATTGACAAATCATCAAAAGGTTTAGGATTAAATTAGTACAATTGAAGTATGTAGGACTAATTAGTAAGTGGTCAAAAAGTTTAAAACTAAATTAGCACAATTGAAAGATTTAGAACTGAATAGGCCGCCACACAATATGCTTAGGATTTTTTGGACAATTTTCCCGCACGGACATTGGTTTAGCTTCCTAGGAGGAATTCGAGGGCGATCGGTTTCTTTCTTTCTGTTGTGGAATGATAAAATTGTTGTATATGAACTTGAAAGCTCTATTCACTTGACATAGTATAATGAATTAATCTTCAAGAAGTCATAGAGAATATTACCGTAAGTTTTTGCTTGATGCGGTAGTTTGATAGTTTGTTCAATTGAATTACTAAATTGACTTTTAGCATTTTATTAGTACATATCGCTTCGCTTGTTCTCTTCCTATCGACGTGGGACTCGCACAAACTCTTTAATCAGAGGTTTCTCATTGTCATTTTCATGGGAATCGGCGAGATTAGTCGCCAGAGAATATCCAACATCGTCTAGAAATCAACATTGAAGAGCGGAACAAACTATGATGAATTCGAGGGGGAATTTATTGGTGTGTCCACAAGGACAAATGCTTATGCAACAGCAGTTATAGCTCGTCCGATCCTGGAATCCAGCGAGGGTCGTTCCCGGAAACAGGCTAAAGATGTTGTTTATTATTGGCAGCCGAAATAACGATCCACAGAAAACATAAGTTGTTTCGGAACGAAGAGAGGATATGAGTGCATCACATATGTCGACCTCATGCGCTGGCCTGGACCAACTGGCTGAAATTCATCGGCGCTACGAAACTCAGGTCCCCGGTGGACAGAATGATGGCGGCTAGGTGGGCCGCGTACCGAGTCGGGTGGTTCAAGTCCCAGAACAAGTATTTATTGCGATTCGGGCACAGGTTGGGGCTGTCCGCGATGTTGCACGGCTTCTCCGCATTCAATGGGCCACTTCCGCAGCATGCGTTTTCTATGTTCTCGATGCCTAATTGCAACATAAGATCAAAGAAAGAATAAGAAGAATTGGATAAAAATGGATAATTAGTTATATGCTCACCAAAGGCCAAAGGTTCCTCCAGAACGGTAGAGGTCATGGTATATGCATCTCCAAGCGAGTATATCATCCCTTGGAGCTGGGAACTCAGATTTTGTAATAAAGCTGAGATCGTCAAATAGAAGTCCCGAGCATAATCATTCAGCTCCGTCAAACAGCCCGACCCGCTCGCAGTCAAGTTCTAGAGCCGCGCATAGGGGCAGCACCCGATCGGAGGGATGCTCACGATCCCGAATTTCTGAGCTCCCAAGTTGTACAAAGCCTGGGATTCCCATTCCGTTAATATGCAAAGTCGTTAACATATGGAGTTGAACAAATCTAGTGACTAGCTCCTCCTTAATAACTCACTAAATTTTTTAGCGAATTTTTTTTCCAGGCAACTTGGAGTTATTCTATATCCGAATGTTACGAAATTTAGGTTTCAATATTCACAGGAGGTCGGTCTAGGCAATTCACAGACCAGTAGAAATTGTACCCAACAGTAACGGTATGGAGTCGATCTCTACTGTCAGTTGGGCTGTGTTGTTAGATTGAATGGCAGCCATTAGCTCTGGCTGGGACACGGTGGTATCCTTGTAAGGGTAGTGATCAAAGATGTCGTTGCTTCCGACGCTGATGACGAAAAGCGTCTTGGCGATCAGCTCGGTGCTTTTATTCTGACCCAGGAGCTGCGTGATATTGCCTTGAACCGTTGCAAACTGTCGCACTTGTTGCGCCATCGTTATCACGTCGCCCTGTACATTAGAAGATCCATTATTGATTCAGACTACTTGAACTAGGATTTATCTGAGTACGAGGTAGCGTTAACTAAAGCTTCTTGTTAATGCTCGACTCGGGCTCGGCTCACTTGAATATGATGATTGAGTAATGTGAATATGTGATTTAGCTACTCGAGCTCGGCTTTAATTGATTGAAACTGATATTCTGAATAGTGGAGCACACGATACGCGCAGCTGCGAGTACGCAGACTGCTTCATGTAGTCAAGCTTCAGCTATAAAACTTCAAGTTTCGATTGACTAGGCCAGATCATGTACCTTACTTAATGAAAAAATTAAATGGCATGGAAGAGCTTAAAAAATTGGAGTAAAAGAATTTAACATGACATTACAAAGGTTTGAACACCAGTGGCATCAAGAATTCCAGCACCGGCCGAGGCAAAGTTAATACCTTGAAGTAGATTGGTTTGGAAGGTTGATGGGTCTTGGAGAAGAGCCAGAAAAGGTGGTGGACTTTGCCCAACTGCTTCGCTAGTTATAGGAATTCACATTTATCAATTGAGAACCATTGCATGGTATACTTCAAATGAGAAAGGAATTCTAGTTGCAAATAGGGAATTAGGAAGTTATCATATACCTATTTCGTCAGCACCATTATAACCATTACTAAATCTTCCCGTAGGTTGGGAATATGGGAAATCGATCCTGTTATAAGGGAAGTTGGCTCTTGCGGTGGAAGCTATGTAATTGTTAGTTGCAACATCAACCGTTGAATCTCCAAATATAAAGACAGGATGGTCCGGCACAGCCGAGACGAGCATCATGCCAGCAGCCCAAAAAAGACAAAGTTCCTGCTAATGTGGAAGGACAGTGAAGGCAACGGCGAGGAAGACATTTCGGCCATATCTTTAGGAGGTTAACTCTTTTGTTCATGAAACTTAATACCCTGCATTATTATATAAGACGGGTTAGGAAGTGAAGAAGCAGATATTTCGGCGGAGAGCCCTAGTTTTCAACCCAATAGAGCACACTTTGGAACAAAGAATGATCTTTAGAAGGTTCTGGCATATGCCCCTTCTTTGTAAAATCAACCAACCTGTAAAATGCATTGGCAGATGGATACAACCAGATCTGATACCTCCTCATCAGTGACCTTCTTGATCAGATGATCTTTCCTTTTCATGGTCTCGTATTTTTCTATGAATATGCTTTTGAGTTTGTCGTTTCTCCATTTTGGTTTTTACCGAGAGAGATGACAACTGGCTACAAAATTTAATATACTTTCATAGAGATTATTGATGTAAGTCATACAATCACATGAAGATATTTATAAAGTCTTGGGACATTAGATGTATATTCGCATCTGTGGGCGTGATCAAATATTTCTCTCTCAATTGTTTTTTGTCATTTATGTTTGCTGCGATAGTTTTATAGCTTGGTTAATTTAATTTTATGTAAATCAAGACATTGTATTGTACAATTAGCAATTCAACCGTTTACTAAGATGAACATTAAGTTGAGATAATTAGGTCATGTATCATATTTTCTTTATCAGTCCATGCACCGTTTTTCTCTCTCTCGCACATCTTTTATAACGTAATTTAGCTGTATTGCTTCACTTACCTAACAATTCCAAGTCAATGTGGGATTAACAAAGCTCTTGAGTCAGTTGTGTGTGTTCTTAGTTGTCAGTACTCGGTAGAAGTTTCCTCTTTGCTTTTGTTAAACTCCACATCACTAATCCGGAAGTTTCCCATTCTCATAAATTCTCATTGGAATTGACAACATTAGACGTCTAAAATCAAGGTCACCTGGAAACTGACATTGATAATAACGACGACGATGCTGTTGAAGGAGAAGAGGAGGCAGTAAAAACATGCTGATGCTGATATATACAAGTACAAGTTTATTTCCGATGCCGCGATTCGGCAACTTTGATCCTGGAAATGCCCTGAGAAGGGGTGTTCATTATTGGCAACTGAATTTGTGGAAATGAAGAGAAAAGATGAGAGAGTGCGGCATCTGTTGATCTCATGGACTGGCCCGAGCCAGCTGACTGAAGTTGATCGGCGCAACAAAACTCAAGTTTCCACTGAACAGAGTGAGGGCAGCTAGCTCAGACGCGAATTCGGTTGGGTGGTACAGGTCCCAGAACAAGTATTCCTTGCGGTTCAGGCACAGGTTCGGGCTGTAATAGATGAAGCAAGGCTTCTCTCCGTTCAGATACCCTTTTCCACAGCAGGCTTCTTCAATGTTCTTGAAGCCTGAAATGATATGATTGGATTATTAAAGAGGAACAATTAGAGAAACTGTTCATTGTTATAAGCCCAAGTCCGTGCGTATCACAGAAAAGTCAGATTACACATCAACCACATCGTGAACTGACATATCCAAATGACTTGGTAGTAAGTTCGATCCCCATGTAAACAGTTAATGAGTTAAACAATTGAGTATTTTAATAAACATAGTTAGTACGGGTCGATCGTCTTACATTAGATCTTTTGCAATGAGTATAACAACAGGATCTAAATTTTCGGCTATTATAGACTGATTAGAAATGTAGCTCACCAAAAGCCTTGGGATCCTTCATCATGGTAAAGGTCATGTTATATGCATCTCCAAGTGAGTATATCATCCCTTGGAGCTGTGAGCTCAGACTTGGCAATAGGGCCGATACCATCGAATAGAAGGCCCGAGCGTAATCGTTCAGCTCTGTCAAGCAACACGACCTCTCTGTCTTGTTTTCGACCCGCGCGGCAGGGCAGCACCCAAGCGGAGGGACACTGATGATGCCGAATTTCCGAGCTCCCAAGTTGTATAAATTCTGGCATTAAATTGTTGAGAAAAATGAAAAAAGGCATGGTTAGCATATGGATCTCCTAAATGATTTGTTTGCTCCTGCGTAGTATTTCACCGATATCATTTCAACATCATATAGCAAATCTATTTTTAACGAGAGCTTGTATTGTTTGCACCCTCGTGCCTGCATAAGCTTGACGGAAGAAAAGCTAATTGGAAAGGACCGATACACATTGATTCCATATCTACCGTCAATTGCACGGTGAAGTTAGACCGAATGGCTTCCATCAACTGTGTCTGGGACACGGTGGTCCTCTTGTAACGGTGGTGGTCCAAGATGTCATTGTTTCCGACACTGATGAAGAAGAGTGATTCGGCGATGAACTCGACGCTTTTATCTTGACCCAGCAGCTGTGTGATATTGCCTTGAACGGTCGCAAATTGTTGCACTTGCTGTGTCATTGTTATCACATATTGCTGTACAGAGGAAGATCATAGTTTTTTCCCCATATCTCATTAGTTCGAAGGTTAACAATCAAGAACACAGAAAAGTCCTGCAGAATCTTGAGGTAGAGTAAGGTGAGCGATACTTACATATCCTCGTATTCCAGTTTGATCAAGAATTCCAGCTCCGGCTGAGGCAAAGTTAGCACCTTGAAGTAGATTACTTTGAAAGGTCGATAGGTTTCGGAGAAGAGCTAGAAAAGGTGGGGGACTTTGCTGGTAACCCAATTGCCTCACTAGTAATAAGAATTTGAGAGAAAAACGGATTAGTAATTATATGGTTTTCTGTTTGAGCAACCGGCAAATCCTGACGGGGTGTGGTGTAAGCCGCAATGGATTGCGATTGAATAGCATTATTACCTATCTGGTCGGCGTTGTTATACCCATTACTGAATCTCCCCGTCGGTATAGAGTGAGGGAAATCGATCCCATTATAGCGGAAGTTGGCTTTCGCCCAGGAAGGTATATAATCGTTAGTCCCTACGTCGACCGTCGAATCTCCGAATATAAAAACGGTATGCACGTCGTCCGCCCTAGCCGAGACCAACAGCGCGCCGACGACCGAGAGGAGAAGCAAGTACCTATTGTGAGAAGATGGTGAAGAAGAGGACATTCCAGCCATTGATTGTCTTGAGTTTCTTAAGACTCTTGAGAGATCGAAGTCTTGGTTTGGCTTGGCAATCTGCACTGCATCTTCAACATAAGAAAGGGGGTGTTTAGGAAGTGAACAAGCAGACAAAGTTCAAATCCGACTTTGTAAAATTGACGATTATTTCGGAGAAACCCAAGTTTTTCTAACCAATGTCTACGTGCCGTGTGTAATGAACCAACCTGTAAATGCAGGGAAGATAGGCCCATGCGAAGGAGAAACTTTCCACATTCGCTTTGTACGTAAAAATTCAACGTTGTCTTGTCTAGGACCAGCTAATTTTCATATGCCACGTGGACTGAGAAATCAAGTACAATTGGTTGGGTGCTATACATTTTTCATTTTTGAGATTATACACGCCTCCCTATTTAATTTCTACATAATACTTAGTACACAGTCATGAAATTTCATTGTAATTGGTAAAACCAAGAGCTGACAACTGGCCGCAAGATTCAATGCGCTTTGTGATTCCACTAATTAATGAAATCTACGGATCGAAGGTCAGTAGCCATGGAGATTAGTCGTGTAACTTATGTTAAGCACAACTATTGTAAATTCCATGCTCTAATCAAACCCGATAAGTTATTATGCTCGTGGAACATACAATAAGGACAAGGAATCCTAGTAAAATTCCTAGGATTTGAGTGCATATCTACGTGGAAAAATCCAAAAGGAAAAGACCATGATCTTTCCTTAAAATAGGTTTTGGTGGAAAACCCTAGATTGAGGGATAGACTTAGTTATTTCCCATAGGGTAAGCTGTGGCAGAAAAGGAAGGAAATGCAGCTAATTGATCATGGGTAAATTATTCTCTTACGCATCTGTGGAATCTTGATGACATCGAGATGTTGATTAAAGATAGGTTTATCTTTTATAAACCATTTTAGAAAAGGTGGATCAAAATGGCGGGAAGTATTGGAATCGGCAAACTGTATTCTAATTTGAACTTAATATAATGCGTTCCCGGTAGAACAGTAACGTAGTTTGTCTTTTATGAAGCGGTCGGGATGTATCCGAACCAACTTTCATGCATGTCAAACATCTCCGAGCTATCGTAAGGGCCTCAAATCCTAGTCTTTCTTACTAGGGCATTGCCTGGTCATAACTCCCACCTAAGCCGGGTCCGATACACGGATTGGTCGCAAAAGGTGCACCCGATCGACTGCATGGATAGCTTTCGGTCTTTGGAGCCACCATGGATCAGGAGCGGAAAGAATTCAAGTTGGTATGGTCAGTAATTTTTTAGGATTTTGTGGCTCGAACCAAATCAAGGGCCTAAACTTAACATGATCATTCCGACGAGATGTGTTCCGATCTGCACAGATGATTAGGATCTTGATAACATGCACTCAAGGCCACTGTTCATGGTCCAGAATCATTCTTGAAAGCAACGTGAACTAGAAAACTCGAAACTTTATTAATCAGATGGAAAGTTGCTGCCCATCTAATACAGGCAGGACTCCACTTGGATGATAAATTGGCAGAAATGTCATGATTCATTTTAATTAGACATAAATCCGAGCGACGGAGCTGAAATTGATGGGGGCCACGAGAGGGGGCGAACCGGCGAAGAGAGCTGCCGCGGCCAGCTTGGCAGCAGCCTGAGTCGGATGGAACTGGTCCCAGAACAAGTACTCCTCCCGGTTCCGGCACACTCAGGCCGTCGGGGAGCATGCCGATTCTGCGTTCAGTGTCCCGTTGCCACAGCAAGCCTTTTGCACCTCTTTGAAGGCTGCGAAAGTAATCGATAATGAAAGATTTGATGAGAGGATGATTAAGACAACATTCTTCTCGTTATAACCTGATCCCAGGAAAAAAAACAAAAGAAAAGAAGCAGAAGAAATCTTGATGAAGATACTATGTCTCGTTGATTGATAAATAATCTCCGTCGGGATAGTGAACCAGAAGAAATTGATGGTCCATTTTCGCTGAAAAATCTATGAAAGGCCGGGGTGTTGGGCATCGTGGTGATCGTCGGGCAGGTCTAGGCCGGGGCTAGAAGTTGTGCCTAGATTTTCGGCTAGACCGGTCCATTATACAACTTTTTGGGATAAGTGCATTGAAAGTTCTAAAACTCGTCACAAAAATGCAACCGAGTCCTAAAACTTGTCAAATTTGTCAAATTAGACTCGATTACACTTTTGTGACAAGTTTTAGGACGTGATTGCATTTTTGTTCAAAGTTTTAAGACCTTATTGCATTTTCGCGATAAGTTTTAGGATTTGATTTTTTTGAAAGTTTCGTAACTCAATTGCATTTTTGTAATAAGTTTTATGACTTCCATTGCACTTATTCATAACTTTTCTATACAAACTTCTGGTATAGGTCGGGCTCGGCCGCGGCGCAAATGCCCTTCTCAAACTAGTCTAAACATTATCTCGGGCCATGCCTAGGTAAGCCAGCTAACCGCCAAGCCCATGATTAGGCCCGTTGAACGGAGTCATGTGTGACCCGCCGTCCTAACATGTAGGTACGTCGTACAATTTTATAATGAAAGAGGGGTGAGTTTTTTCTTATTTCCAAGAGCTAAACCCTTGTAGCATGAAGCTTTTTAAACCCAACAATGCCGAAAAATTTGCTATTACCTTAAAACATAATTTGAAGAGAAACGCAATACGTAGTCGTAGTCATATCATGAAGATCACTTACGAAACGTAATGTTGATGATACTCATGGTCGCCAAATAAGCATTCCCGAGAGAGAATTGCACTCCTTGATGCTCAGACTTCAGCTTCTGTAGGATGTCCTGCATGCAACCGCCGCTGCCGTTGGCCCGCAGCCTTTGGATCGGGACGCACCCGATTGGCGGGACGCTGATGATGCCGAACCGCCTCGCTCCAAGTCTTGCCAGATTCTGCGAAACATGGTGAACATATAGTAAATTGTATTTTGACGCGCACCAAGTGCATCCGCTAAAATTCATCCAAACCATTCGACATGATATAAGATCCACCTACTCGATATATGGTTCTAACCGACCCCCCGGATTTGACGGTTGGGATTGATTAGTTCCCGGTTTCCAAAATTGGGAACCAGAGACCGGACCAGACCGGTCCAATAGAACTGGTCACTAAGGGTTAGTTCACATTTTACTAATTTTTGTTAATGAATTTATGTCAATGAAGTTCACTTAGAGTTTAGTCTACATTTTTTTAAATTTTTTTGAAGAAATAAAAAAAATAGTATATGTAGTCGGTCCAGTCTGGTTAGTCCGGTTCGGTCCATTCCCCCTTGGAACCGGGAAGTAGGCTGCCTGGACACCAGTTCTACTTTTAGAAAGCAGGAACCAGACCGACACTCTCAGGAACCGGACCAAACTAGCGGTTCCCGGTTTGGGCGGTCCGTTTTGCACACTCCTAGAATATATGCACTCGATCCACATTCGCCTAATAATTTTTTCATATTAAAAGATTTTTTTGGGTATATTAAAAGAGTTTATATATAGGAAAGAGTTGAATAAGAAATTCTTTGAGTCGAAGGATACAGGCATAACGTGATAATAGTTAGTTCTTAGTTCTGTCTTTTATGACAAACGTTGCTAGTCAGGTAATAAGTGGTAAGCGCCCATGAATCTCCCTTCTTGTTAAGGCAAGGACTGGCCAGTTGCCCCCTGCATGTGTGAAAGAGGTTAAGATACACACCTTCAGGCGAGCTGCATTTTGGTTACCAAGATTCATGAGGAACTCGGGGCTCCCAGATTGATTGGACTCGAAGTAATCGAAGATGTCGTTGCTTCAAACGCTGATGACAAAGAGGGAATTCGAGAGCATAGTCTCCCCTCGAGATGTCCCCATCAGTTCCATAATGTTGTTTCGAACAGTCGCAAACTGCTCCGCCTGTTCCCCGAACGGTATCACTCGCCCCTGTTTATTAATAAGAGGGCGCAAAGTGCTTAGAGGTTAAGCAGTCGATATGCGGTATATCTCGGAATCAATGTGAGAGCTTACAAATTTCTTCCCCGTAGTGTCCATGATTCCTGACCCTCCAGAAGCAAAGTTCACACCAGTGAGTACATTCCTCTTGAAGTTGCTCATCTGTGTGATGAGTGACAAAAATGGTCTTGGACTTCTCCTTTGAGCCATTAACCTCGCTACATACACCAAAAAAGAACCCCCAAAATATAAATTAATAGTTATCATTACAATGACAATCACCAACAGACATCAAAAGTAATGAACTCAATGTTTCTTGATATGCAATATTCACTTGATCGAGTGGAATGAATCCAACAATGATTGTGCTTAAACGTTGTTCTCTAAAGAAAATTACCAAGTGCATCAGCAGTGTTATAGCCATTACTGAACCTCCCCGTCGGCCGCGAGAATCGATCCCATAGAAACGAAAGTCAGCCCTTGCTTTACAACCTGGCAAGAAGTTATTAGTCCCGACATCCATCGTCAAGTCGCCGAACAAGAAAATCGGGAGCTTGTCCGCTTTAACACGGAGCAAGATCACCATAGTCATTGCTGTAACGAGAAACATAGAAGCTAAGGGTTTCTTTGCCACGGCAAATGCTGTCCTTTTCTTTTCTTGGAGAAGATATAGGCTTCAGAAAGATTTTCTCGAGTTGGGTTTTGGCCAGTCTTGCTTTGCACCATGGAGGCCACGCAAACTTATAAATGAAGCAGGCTGAAGTTGGAAGCAATTCAAGAGGCAGCAACTTCGCCAAATTTAATTTGATGTTACTTGAACTAAGGAGTCATTATCCCAAGATCCAACTGGCTCTAGGCAGAGAAACCAAAATCTGATCTAAATCTGGGCGGATTATTCTAATAGATTTTATACCAGACGGCTGGAGAGAGAATATAGTCGAAAGAGAAAGGAGGTGATTTACGCTGAATACTGTCATAGCAAGCAAGTTTTGCAAGATCAATGGGAATAAATTATTAGGGCATAATGCTGAGAAGACAAGACTACGAATTTGTTTGTGTGACAAAAAGGAGAACTACTTGAATCAGTTTTTCTATGTTCATGCTTCTTCTAAGCTGCTATACCTAGTCACTGCCAGATGCTTCGGTTGTTCAGACATTACCTTTTGGTACTCAGGACCTAACCGTCCCAGCAGACATTTCTCTCCAAGTTGAGTTTTTTCGGCAACAATACCGAATCCGACACTATCATAAGGGTTGCTCATGTGATAAAGAGTGTATGTGTCTTCCTCGCTTAAGATCTAGGTTTTGAATTATCGTATTTGCGCATTTTCTTGAGACCCCGTATAGAAGTAAAGACCCTTTTGCTTAAATTGGTGTTGACCGAATATCTATATCAAAAAGTCTAATCCAAAATTATAATTACTCAGATTCAATATCCTAATGTAGGAAGAGACTCAGGCTTCCACTTTTGTTCCGGTCTGGTTTGTATGTGAGAACTAGTGTTAAAATATCATCCCACGTTACTTGACCACCGGTGCAAATAAGTACAATCTTATTCATGCGATCTCCATCTAATTAATTAGTTAAGGTTTTGGATTTGGCATTTTAACATGGTATTGAATGAAGATGCACTTCGAAATGTGACTATTGATTAGAAGGTCGTCAAAACCTTAAGCTTATGTAAGTAGAGTGAGACCATATCCTTGTATTGAATCCAATTCACAAATTGGCAAGCTCAGCTCTCAGCTCTGGCAAATATGCTTCCAAAAACTCGCAATTGACACGTGGCTAACCATTGCATTCCCAAGAGCCTCCCTAAGGGCTTCCTTTCTAAGCTGTAGCCACCCGACCTTTTTTTATCTGAAGCGACTCCCCTGAGGGAGGAGCCTCCCTCCCTCCCTCTATGTCTCTCTATCTATCTATCTATCTTCTAGACTTCTTCGTTGATTTCGTGGACAACACGGTCAAAATCCTCCACGGAAGTGAGCTCTGAAGATTACAGCGCGAGTACCTTGAAAGAATCTGCTCTCTCCAGATTTGCTCACTCGCTCCAGCTCTAGTTGCTTGCTCTAAATAGTTGAGCGCTCCGCAAGTCTCTGAAGCTCCTTGGTTGTTGCCTATCGGCTTATCTGAAAGTTATTTTGTGATCAACAGGTTTCTCTTTTGCAATTTCTTCTCTCCCAATCTTGAGCTAGATTTCGATTTGGTTGCTCTTCTATCCCGATTTAGAAATAGATCTAAGATTTATAAGGCATTTTTTGTCCTTTTTCAACCTTTTTGTGTTGTTATGGTCTCTATACGGCAATGATATTGGAGATGCCCAACCTAAATATGCGCCGCCTTTTGGCAAAGCCATAACTACCGAAGATGGATTTCTCGATGTGTACTCATCATTTATTATGATGCGAGATTTGATAATTAGGCGCCGATTATCCTATAATGTTATGATAAATTCATCTTTGTTTGCAAACTGTACTAAGTTGATTCACTTTTCAGATTTACTTACTTTGTGGGATTTGCATATTTATTTCGAAATTATGTACATATCTTTCATATGAAATGAAAATTTTCCTTCCGACCCCCCAAAAAGGAAAAAACACTATTGCATTCCTAAGTGCTAAAAAAGATGTTGGGATGAAATCTATGAACCAATTCATTTCATCCAAAATACAACTTCGCTTTCAGGGAATCACATAGAGGAAAGACAATCATGTTGTCACTTTCTAACCTTTCTTAAAAGTCGAGAACTTTGTGCTCCACCGGGGTAATTGTCCATTTGAATTGGTGTGAGTATCTTACAGAGCACGAACTCCCAGGTTCCACTTCTCAACCTCCCTTATACAGGAGTTCAGAACAATTGACTTCGATAAGTTATCTTAAAAAACGCGTCAATTCAGTTTCAAATCTTTTAATTATATTAATTTAATTTTAAATATTTTAACGATTTATTAAATTAATTCCAAACCTTTTAACAAATAGCCAATGTAGTCATTTCGAATAATTTTGATCAAAAATTGCTAAATGACTGTATTGACAAATCATCAAAAAGATTTAGAATTAAATTAGCAAATCGACAAATATGTTTAGGACTAAATTAACATAATTAAAAGGTTTGGGACTAAATTGACCACCGTACAATAGGCATATGACTTTTTTAGACTATTTTTCCCGTGACCGACGGGTGTGTCAGGCACTATTATGCGGAATTAGCGATTATGTAGTCGTTCCTTATGAGGAAGTGCTGAAATTTCGAGGAGAACATAATCTATACATCTAGTTCTTCAACCAGACCAAAAGGTTATAAGCATGGGAGATTCAGAAGTTTGTTTTTCATGGCCAGATCGCAACTGGTCCGGTATATATACAAATGGCTCGTATTTTTTTCACTATTTACCCCGATATGAGACAAAATTTGTGGCATACCCGTGGGTCCGATCCTGCATTCATAGCCTCTTTCTTCTTTCTTTAACAATAATATTCCAAAATATTGATTGTATAAATATATGTGTGATTAAGAAGCATCATTCATTTTCAGATTTTGCATCAAAGTTCTTATTATGACCGTTAGTTTGTTTAAGATTGCTTAAAGCATAAAGCTAATATCATGAAAAATCTCAAACCGGTACATTTGTGATAAATTTACCCAAAATTAATTTTTAGATTATCAAAAACCTTAAACTGATACACCCGTGACAAATTTATCTCAAACTGATATGGATTTCGCTATGTCACGTATCATCCAACTCAGCAATTTCACTGTAAAATTTGAATGAAGCTCGCAAACTATAAAAATGTTAAGAGTGTACCAACTTAGGGTTTTTGATGATCCAAAATTTGTTTGGGATAAATTTATCGCAAATGTACAAGTTTGGGGTTGTCGACGATCCAAAAATTAGTTTGGGGTAAATTTGTCATTGGTATACAAGTTTGAAGTGTTTTGTGATATTAATCGTAAAGCAAAAGTACTTTTACCGTTTCACTTAAATGAGAAAACATCATGCGTATACATGTCAAAATATGGTACTTCCAGGTGTTTCCAATTTAAAAAAAAAGGTTAATATTACGGAAAACCTTAAACTGATACAACTGTGACAAATTTACCACAAACTAATTTATTAACCATAAAAAACCCCAAACAGGTATACTTGTGACAAATTTACTTTAAAGTAATTTTTTGATCACCAAAAACCATAAACGGATACATTTGTGACAAATTTACCCTCCGTTAAATTAGATTAATACCATAAAAAATCACAAATCGGTACACCTATAATAAATGGAGGGTAAAACCTCAAACCAGTACACCCATGAATTGCCACATATCATTCAATTCAGAAATTTGATGATAAAATTAAATAGAAACTAACGGAAGATAGAATTATCACAGGTGTACCAGTTTAGGGTTTTTAATAGTTAAAAAATTAGTTTGGGATAAATTTGTCACAAATGTATCAATTTGTGGTTTTTCGTGGTATTAACCCTAAAAAAAGATTAAATATGCAGGAAATAAAATATATGTTAAGGGAAAAATTAAAGTACTGCACGTGCTCATAGTTGATGGGACGAAGTGCGATGATCAAACTTGGTGAGACTATGTGTGATTTTGAAGAACGTATTTGTATGATATGAAATAGGGTTAATATCATGAGAAATCTCAAATTGGTACACCTGTGACAATTTTATTCCGAACTAATTTTTTGACTATTAAAAACTCAAAACTGGTACACCTGTGATAAATTTACCCCGAATTACTTTTTGATTACCAAAAACCCTATATCAGTATACTTGTAATAATTTTACCTCGAATTATGTTGTTTATCAATCCAAAATTTCAAATCGGTACACCTGTGATAATTTTACCCCCAACTAATTTTTTGATCACTAAAAACCCCAAACTGGTACATTTGTGACAATTTTACCCTTCATTAGTATTCATTAAATTGGGTTAATATCACGAAAAATCACAAATTGATAAACTTATGACAAACAAATGGGTAAAACCCAGACTAGTATACCTGTCAACTATCATGTGTCATCAAACTTAGCAATTTGATGGTAAAATTTAATAGAAACTAACATAAGGTAAATTTGTCACAAGTATACCAGTTTGGGGTTTTTGATGGTTAAAAAATTAGTTTGAGGCGTAATTATCACATGTGTACCGATATAGGGTTTTTGGTGGTCAAAAAAATAATTATGGGCAAAATTATTATAAGTGTACCAATTTGAGATTTTTATGGTCAAAAAAATAGTTTAGGATAAATTTGTCATAAGTGTACCAGTTTAGGGTTTTTCGTGATATTAACCATATGAAATAACATCCCTATTATGGTAATTGCAGCTTAAACACATAGTTTTTGAGTAATTTTAAGAAATGGTAATTTTTCGCAAACAGATTGAAATAATAGTAAATGCGAGGGACCTGAGTTCAAATTTAAAATGTTACAGATTATAATCAAATTGAAAATGCGAAAGATTCGTATTTGTGATTGATAATTATCGCGATTCTTTAACTAATGAGTTTTTCCTTTTCGAACCAAGATTGACTTATGACTCTCTTTTTTCAAATAGTAAGCATATATGCTGATAAAAGTCTTTGGTTAAAACTCAATATCACCATATTTTACGCAACTATTTTCGTATTCACGTGTAAAAGTTTTTCGAGTGTTTCATAGTAAATTAAAGTCAAAATTTCGAAATTTTAAACAATTTTAAAAGTAAAAGTCGATTCCAAGACACTGACTTTGAATTTCACAAAAAATTGTAAAATAATTAATGACACATTTTTTTCCATATTTATATCTAAATAATTTTTGGTCGACAAAAAAGAATTAATAGGCAAGCCCTTAAATATATAGAGCTAAGAGTGTCGCTCCTCCTTTTAAAGCAGGTGGTGCGTGGAAGGATAATAGAGGGGGCATATGTATTATTGTACGATCGAATAGAGGCTTAGTTGTGCAAGAGCGGACAAGATGAGGAAGAAGGAACTCGTCGATTAAAATGGAAGTTGCAGCTCTTCTTCTCATATGCAAAGCCGCTCAGTCTCTCGGTATCCATAAAGTAATATTTGAAAGTGATTATAAGGCGTGAAAAGTCTTTGCCCTTGGTGTATTCACCTTTCCGACTCGAACGCTCATTTCCTATTTAGCAACAACTTATGATGGAGTTTAAAGTAGACCGATAAAATTAGTATGTTATTTTCTTTTTAATGATCTCCCGTTTAGATGGAGTCATTCTTTAATGGAAAAATGACACAAATAGTCCCTGAAATTTGATTTAATGTGCAATTTGATCCATGAACTTTTAATTTGTTCAATGTAGTCCTTGAATTTTAATCTAATGTTTAATTTGATCCCTGAACTTTCGATTTGTTCAATGTAGTTCCTGAACTTTTGGTACATGTTCAATATAGTTATTGAACTTTATAATAACTTTATAAAAATGTTCAATATAGACATTTCATTAATTTAAGTTCAGGGACTATATTGTACATTTTCATATAGTTCAATGACTAAATTGAACATATATCAAAAAGTTAAATAATAACATTGAATAAATTAAAAATTCGAGGACCACATTGAACATTAAGCTAAAATTCAGAGACTATATTAAATAAATTAAAATTTTAAGGATCAAATTATATATTGAACCAAAATTCAAAGACTATTTATATCATTATTCCTTTTTTAATCTATCACCTTGATGTAGGCTCCAATTCCTCCTCGTAATAGCTGGACTACTTTGATGCGATCGGAGGTTTGTTTTCGGGGGAAAAAAAAAAGGAAGAAGAGCGCCACACCTAAAAAAAACGCTGCATTAAATAAGAGAAAAGAAAATGGCCAAGAAAAACCAGACACGAGTTGTCATCTTCCACCTCCAGCTCCCTCGTTTCGGTTTCTCCCTCGCGTCATCCACTGACTCTCTCTCTCTCTCTCTCTCTCTCTCTCTCTCTCTCTTCCCTCCAATCGATCCTCCGTCGAGCACCCGCCGTTCCTGCTCACGCGCGAGCTCGCGATCCTCGCGGCTCGATCTCGCATGCGAGATTCCTTCCGGGGAAGGAGGAGGAGGAGGAGGAGGGGCCGGGGGCTTCGTTTCCCCCGGAAGGGAGGAAGAGGCGGGGACGGACGGGGCTCCGGCGACAACCGTGGCCTGGCCTGATCGGCGCTCGGATGCGAGTTGGTGCCGGCTCTCCTTTCTCGGATGTCGACCGGCGGAGTATGCGCGCCCATCGGGGAGCTGCGCGATCGAGCGCTCGACCGGTGCTCCCGCTGCTTCCCTTGCCTCGACGATCCCGGTGAGCCTCCTCCTCCTTCTGTATCTCCCCCGCCGTCGTTTCTTGTTGTTCGCGAGGAGTTTTTTTCTTTTTTTTTTTGTCGTCCTCGAGGGTTCCGTGGGGGGGGGGGGGTTTAACTTTCGCTGCGCTTGGGGTTTGCGGCCGGTTTGATCCGCCGTCGTGTTCGACCCTGTTGATGGCGTGACTTTGCAGCTCGGAGATCTTCGTTGCTGCTGGAGGTGTCTGAGGTGGCGCTGCATCTCGTATACGCGGGCTTTCTGTTTTTGTTTGACGAAGGCTTGATCGAGAAGACGAGAAGGGAACCGTGGTACGTTGATTACCTCCCCTGTGTTGTTTACCTTTCGTGTTGGATAAAGGTTGCAATTGAGGTTTTGCAGTGTGATTAGTGGACGTCGAGCGTCCTAGTTAACGCGAGATTTGCTGTTGTTGTGGGAGGAAGGGTAGAACTTTAGAGCTCTAATTTCGGCACTGAAATAATACTAGAGCATTAAATGCTGATTTTTTTTTTCAGATGATACTTCTTTGGACTGTCTTTAAATTCAATTTAGCCACTATAGCATTCTGGTCAAATTCGTCTGGAAAAAGGTCGCTTTTACCTGTTACGGAGTCACTGAAGGGAAGTAAGATTCAGGTTTTTCGGATTGAGGGCTTTTCTGACAACTCATATTAATGTTTCAAAATGTTTAAATCGCTTAACGAACTAAGTTTGGCTTAAGTTGTGAATATTTGAGATTGTTGAAGGCTTCGTGATACACGTCTCTCAAATGCTCAGATAAACCAAGAGTTCAAATCACGACTCAAGTGAAAAGACCATAGTCAAAAGCCACGAAAACATTCCTCGATTTGTTGGTATAGTTTTTAGTCCAAATTCGGAAATTATAAATTGATAATAGAATCTCATGGAGTTAGCTTAATAGTTAAGGAATAGATTATATGCATGGATTACGCGCACAGAACATTTTGGGCCCCATACTGCCAAGTGCAAATAATTTCATGTTTAGGGTATCCACTCGGGGTTTAGCTTGCACACATGGCCCATGAGATCATGGGGTATTTCATGAACTCAAGGTTTACCTACTTAAGGTGGGTTTCATGTCTTAAAAAAAATGATTGTTGATTTCACGCATACTTCTAATTGTTTTGGATGAGAAAATTCCCGTATGAAGCTCAAAATTCATAACCATAGTTGCTGTGACCAATTCTGCTCGAGCAATAAGATGGTCATTTTTTTTCACTTGTCATATTTGGAAGGTGTCTACCCATTCACCGTCCTAAAATTTCATTGGATATTGCTTGGCAATGAGTGCTGAGTCCATAAATGTTTATTAATTAATCTGTGAATAACTTGACTTAAAAAGTCGGTTACTTCACTTTGCTAATTTTTGTTTCTTACTTGTCAGGTACACTGCCTTGTATTTGCTGCTTTTTGTTGCTGCATTAATCCAATACTTCTTCACAGCTGGTTCTTCGCCAGGGTAGACGTCACAACCGAAAATCTATGTGTTGAACGACTTGGAGTAAATGATCTACCAGGTTCTTTATACCTGATGTACTTTCTTCTTTTATGCTTTTAGATATGTCCTTGATGCAATGCAAACTTACAATGAAGCAAACTTACTGTTTAAGAGGAGTCCAACAGCGTCAAAGTAAGGAATTAATTGTTCTTCTGGATTTTGTTATTAAACACAAAATTCATAATTATTTATTTCAACTCATTTTGCTGCTTGGATATCTTTACAATGTTCAAGTGAAGACATCCTGCTTCAAGCAAAAATGGTCGCTTGACTGGGACTGTGGATAATGGTCAGTCTGGAAGAAATTCTCTTGGAAGTAGTTCTTGGTCAAAGATGGTGATGGAATTTTATCCCACTGGAACTTCCATGAGGTAGGGAGTCATTTATGGCAAAGATATGTGTCCACACTGAAGTAGTATTCTGTGACTTTTCATGTTGAGTTCTTCCAGTGTAGTCATTCTTCTTTGGCCTGCAGTATTATGATTTTGTATACTACTGTTGAATTCCTCTAAGTTGTTCTAAAATCAGCTTTTATAAAGAGGATCTCTTTTCCCTTCACCCTAAACTTTTTTCTTTCTAACTACTTTGTCATGATTATGCAGAACTTTGATATGCTCGTACTGTAATATTGAGCAGGTAACTGTCTCTTGGTTTTATGATTTAGTTTACTGTATATCTGTATATAATCTAGGCATGCTTCCATTAATGCTCTTTGACAATTGCAACAGAACGGGAGCTCATGTTTTCCTTATAAAAGTTAGTAGCATGAACAATACTTCCCTTTTTTGTGACACTTAATTGGGGTGCTGTCTTACTGGCAAGAAAGGGGCGATGTGTACTCCTTTGGTATGGACATATGAAACTCATATCATTGCAAACTTGTATGTCTCTGGACATCCTTTACTTAGGTAAATTAGCTTAGTTGATTATTCAACCACTTACTTTTAGATTACTATTTGGTCGGTCAACCCCTGCAGTGACCCAGTGGTCTCTGCTATCTGTGATGTTATGGGCAAACAGGAAATCAAAATTCAACACTTAAACATCATCAGCACATGTTCAAATGCTCAGCTCAGCATGTTGTAGATAAGATTATTGAGGGACACTGTCTGCATGCATTTGCACTGGACAGCAACCTAGCTGTAGTTGGAGAAGCTCAGGGAGTACATTGTGTTAATAATATTGTTGAGCTTTCCTGCTCCTATGTCCATTTTTTACCTTGATATCACTATCATCTTTTGTTCTTATGATTCAAAACTGTGACGGTTTTATTTCTTCTAATTATTAGATAACTTTATCTCTTCTAATTTGGCATCAGATTTTGGTGTCCTTTAGATAAGTTATCCTTGGTTTAACTTCACCGAATCCAAATTGCAGCCTCCAAGAGCAAAGCATTGTCATGATTGTGATAAATGCGTTCTTCAATTTGATCACCACTGTGTTTGGCTTGGAACATGCATTGGCCAGGGTAATCACTGTCGTTTTTGGTGAGCTTACATCTCTTGCTCCCAGTAGCTAGCCCTGTAAATAGACATTTCCTTAGCTAGCACATAATTCGTCATGGAACTTCGATCGTGGAACATGCACAGAGGCACTGGGAGGATCTGAAAATGGTTCCTTAATATCTTGTGAATTATGATTAGAACGAAATCATTTATGGGATCAAACAACTGATAGCCGAGCAATGATACAGGGGTAGTGCCCCCTCTGCAGAATTCATCTCCATCCACATGGTGGGCCATTCAATTTTTGAGTTTTTATTTTTTTGAAATTCTTAACACTGGCCTGTCAATTTTTATGTTCTTTAAAGACTATCTGAAGCATGCTAAGTAACAAACTGTTCTTTTTGTAAATTAATGCATAAAGCACCAGCGCAATGAAGTACAATCAACACTCTAACTGAACCATCACCTCAAGTAACAAATTGTGAATAATAAGTTTTTTAGAATAGAATTTTCTTCATTGATGACAAATCTTTTCTACTGAGCGGTTGTGCCTTATTATCCCAGGTGGTATATATTTGAAGAGAATGCACTGTGCTTGTGGACTGGCATCTTGTACATTACATACCTGAAGACTAGCATATCTGGGGCTTGGTATGTGTTTTATCTCTTAAAGATGTTTTACTTCATATGGAATGCAGGTGAAATTACTTAATTGAATTAATACCAAGGGAGCACCACTCTACATAGAATCATCTGTAAGAGGGAGAATTTGAGGTGCAATACAGAAATATCGTCAAGGATAGATATTTTCCCTTAAGCAAAAAGTGTAGCAACTGTAACCACCTATTCCTTACAAACAAGGTTCCTGGTTTCCAAAAGATTTAGAGATTCAAAAGCTCAAAGTGCTTGGTATCCTTTCCTTGCTTGCCCTGCCGCACTAGGCATGTTAAATAGCTGATATCAGGACTTCTGTAATGGGAGCATTTTTTTTATTGCTTATTACCAGTCCCTCAGAAGGATAGTGAATTGGTTTGTGACAGTGGTTCTTTGATCCGGTGTCACTCGTCTTTTGTATTATTATATGTCATCCATTAGTGTCTGAGGTCCTTGTTGATTATGTTGACAGGTGGAAGGATCTGATAATGATACTACTATTAATTTCTCTGGTGATTTTATTCGTCTTTCTTCTCCTACTACTGCTTTTTCATAGGTACGTGCAGAGTTTGCTATCATTCGTCTTTCCAAAAGAATTTGTTATCCAAGTTTCGCTTTCTTCCTTTTTTATCTTTGGTATGGTCTCCGGTTTCTTTCCTATGAATGGTCACATGTCCATATTTTGATTGTTGGCTGTGGTGTTATTTGGGTTGATGACTCGGATGCATAAATATGTCCCTGTCATTGAGGTGTTAATAAATAGAATACTACTGACCCTTATTGTTTTGTTGTATTATAGCAAATTCTTTCTCCTGGTTGACATATGCTTCAGGAAACTGACTTGTATGATGAGCTGGATAGACTTCACCTACATTTCGATCCATCGTATTCTATTGTTATTATTGGTCTTACTGGTTCTGGAAGTTTGATAATTTTCATTCCATATAAGCAGCTGAATGACCTGAACGTTTTTGTTTGAGATGTTCTTCATATATTATGTGGATTTATACCTGTTAATCCTTGCATCACCTTTGCTACAGCTACCTCGTGCTGACGAATCAGACCACCTATGAACTTGTCAGACGTAGACGCATCTCATACCTCAGGTAAGTTGTTCACTGCTACAGTGTTTTAGGATGTTTACTAAATCTCCATTCAATGGTTGGAGTAATTGGCTAAGAGAGGCTTGTTTACAATTCAGTTCACTGAGCAACACCTATCTTTTACTCTTTATCAATATGTTGTTTTGTCTTTTAATCTTCTCTACTCTAGTTATATTCTAAACAAAGATGCTTGGCATAAGGTTTCTCTGGTAAAGATAATGTGCAATCGGATGCGAAGAAAATTTTCAAGGACATGTACGATAGCCAATTTATGTTCTTCATGTGAGTGTTCAACAAGACATGAAATGACGACTATTTGCTTGCGTCCATATAAGTTGCTGAAAATTCTCTTTGACAAGCCCTTTTTTCATAGAGAGTAGGCTCGGAGTAGCTAATCATAATTGCCCAAATATGGAAGGCGCACTAATGTTGATTTTAGAGCTCTTTCACCTAGTTCCTCTCGTGAACTTGCAGAGGAATTCCTGAAGGACTGTTCCCTTTTAGTAAAGGTGTATGCAGAAACTTGTACAGATTCTGTTGTGCTCAAAGCAACATTTACGATATGGAAAGGCTGCCCACAGCTCTCGAACTTGAAGAGAAGTCGAGGAGATACAATTGCATGGATGTTCTAACATGCCGTTGCTGCTAAGGTTTTGACGCATTTGTAATTCAACTCAACTATTTTTCTCTGTGCATATTGTATAGTTCAGATGCTGGCATTTACACTGTCAAATTGCTTATACGAGCTTGTTTGTTGTTCTTTTGGTGGTATTTAGAAAATACTTAGCAGTGGGATATTTGGCTCTTCTTTCATTTGGCCCTGTAATATTCACTTATAGTGTCTCACCAAAATTCGCCAAGAGAATGGGGATTGGGGATTGTTCATTACAACTTAGGATTATCTTGAAAATCAATCCATTCACATCAGTCCTAAAGAAACACGATACAACCACTGTTGTGGTTTTTCCTCCAGACGTGGCTTCTTGAACAAAAGGTGGCAAACCGCAGTACCTGCACACTTCAGAGTAGCTATATCATAGCTATATCGTGGCACACTTGAGGCGTTCTAGTGAGGCTTGAAGAAGCTCACTTCAATGCCAGTGTCTATCACGACGTAGACCCCGGCTGCGATCAGCAAGATGCTCAGCAACAACCCCAGGGTCCCCAAAACCCAGTTGAGCCACCACATTAAACTGTATTTCTTTGGTTTCTTCATCTTCAACCACATGAAGCACGGGTATGCCAAAGTAACAGGCAGCGCAACCCCTCCAATCAACCCGGCCATACTCCCCAGAAATGGGATTGCCACCGCCACGAAGAAGCAACCGAACCCAAACATGGCCCGGAACAGGGACCGGAGCCACCATGGGCATGGCTGCTTCTTCCTGCTCGTGTACTTAGACTCCATGTCGTCGAACATGGGCATGCCATAGATTTGGAACGAGCTCAAAGCATTGATTATCACAAGCAAGCTAGTCAATCCCAGCACGGATCGCGAGACATCGCGGTAATGGAATTGATAAAGGGCTGTGAGCATCCCACCGTTTGCTGGTATCTGTCGAAAGAACACCCTTTTACTCGCATGTAACAGTGATTGATTTTAGGACAATAGAAGTGAAGTCATTCTGCAGTTGAAAACCCTAAATTTTGAGCTCACCAAGTGGCCATAAGCCCAGTAACCACCAATTGCTAGTGGGAACAAGCACATTGCGATGAGTGTATATGAAACCCTCACTCCTTTCCACATTGGTACATGCGCAGGAAGCTTCTCACTTGATGGCATAGTTGCCTGTAAAATGGAGAGATTCACCAAGATAAAACACCCTTTTCCTTCTTTAATTGAAAGAGATGGAAGGGACAAATCAGTCTTAAAAGGCCCAAAACCTAGTTTGAGATCAATTAATGAATCTTAACTTAAGCAAAGCTTTCCAAGAAGTTTAGTACATGGATTAGAGTAAAACAGTGGCTGACCTGAATCTCAAGTATGAGGTTGTGGCCTCTGAAGGCAAAAGCAATAATCCCAAGTGCATTAAGCACACTGTTCACATGTTGAAAACGAGTCCCAGTTTTGACTGGATTGTAAGACACTCCTGGAAGCCTACCCTCTGCCACGGACACCACCCATATGGACGTACAGTACCCGATGGCTGTTATCGCTCCGATCAGAGAGACTCCAGCGATCGAGTTCAAGTTGGGCAGCTGCGATAGCGCCACTGCCCCGCAAGTAAAGACCAGGTACCACTCCACCGACGTCAGTGGCGTCTTTGCGGCGCATGCAGTGGTCCCACAGACGATCTGGTAGAAGAGCTTGGACGTGGATCCGCCGATGATGATCAGTGCCACACAAGTGCCACCTACAGTTAGGCGAAGACATATGCACGATAGTTCCAGTCAGTCGCAGTATACGCTATGTAGCACATGCCTAGTGATGTCCAAGACCACGTCTCTGAGGACACGATCAATCGCTATGCATTGAACATAACAAATTGGCGAGATAATGGAATATCGAGTTTCTACTATACACGACCAATCACTGAACTGTTACCTGATAAGTACATGATTGGAAATAAACCAAGCAATTTCCCAAGCCTCTCACCTGTGACAGTGAAAAAACAAAAGCAACAAAAAAACGAACAAGATCATCCTCAAGACAAAGAAAGTTATTCACTTGAGGCGATTAAGAAGAGTCAGAAATGGAAAGTAACGAAGCACGAACCGAAAGCAGCAGTGCAGAGCTGGATGTATCTGCTGTACCGCATCCCAGTTTCCGGGGATTCATGAAGTTGGACTAGCAACCACAGTGTGTAGAGCTGCCATATAAATGCCAAAGTCAAGCCTATGATTCCCCACGTCCTGAAAACGCAGATCATTCATCAGCACTATACAAGCCACACGAACAAAAAAGCTTATCTGTGTAGTCAGCTAAGCTCGTGAGGTTATGGGCGCGAAATCAAATTCTGTTGATGAAAATCCAATAAGCTAATGAGGCTATGCTCGTAGTATCAAACAAGAATTTGAGACTCAGATTGGTGCTAACTTTATAATAAGAAAGACTGGATCAAGGTAGTGATATATGGTGATACCGCCATGACTATATCGAACGTATGAGACGTAGTTTTCTACAGTCTAGGCTAGTGAGCCGCACGAGTCAAGCACGATGGTATGATCGAGCTCAACTTGGACTCAACTCATATGGTCAATAACCATGGAGTCATTCTCAAAGCAAACAAACTAGCAGCTTGAGCTCATACTCAACATTGATCTAACTTCAAGATCTCAATAGTTTTGGTGGGTGTGTGTATATTTTACCAGCCAAGTACAGTGAAGGCCACTGGGAGAACCAGAGCTTGAATGCCAATCCCAGAGCACAGAGTGTGGAAAGCAGCATAGTATTTGTTGCCATTCCTTGACTCGGTTATGGGAAGCCAAGCGTCTTGCGGGTCGAGCTTCGTGAGGCGAAGCGCCTTCCTCATGGGGCTTCCCAGAGGAGTCAGAAACCTCGGCGTGAGAGACAGTCTCGGCGTTCTCGGCGTTTTGGGTGTTTTGGGGGTTTTGCTAGAGGTTAATGCCCCTGCATTAGGATTGGGATGGACTGTAGTCGGGTTGAACTGGGAGGGTGGGCAAGAGATCGGCGGTGGAGGTGCCGGTCTCGTCGACGGTGCCCGTGGCACCGTGGTCGGAGGAGCTGGATTAATTTCACTAGCATCGGCCATCCTGTGATTTGGGCCTTTTGGGTGACACTGAGACACTTTCTCACTTGAGCAACATGGTCGTGGCACTTCTACTGTTTTTATACTAACTTTCTATTGCATGCAGGAACTGCTGTATGTGAATTTTAAGCCTTTGTTTTTGCTAAAAATGTGAATTTTAAGCCTTGGCCATGAAAGGGGGCGTTCCAGGACAGTGCAAGTGGGGGTGTTAATGGGGAAAGGAAAATTATAAGTCAAGATGGGTCATACTTCAGATTGTTATGAGTTTGTCGCATAATTTAATGATCAATCTTGTAAATCAATCTTAGCATATTTAGCATTCTTTAAAAGAGAAAGCATCTATGGACATATTGCACCATTGACACGAAGAAGCAAGTCATTCGATGATTCTATTACAGCGAATTTTGGATATATTATTGATCCAATCTAGAACATGATATGACACGTAATATGATAGGCATATGAGATATTTCTTGATGAATAGGCATAGACGATATTTTTCTCTAGGAAGGAAAAAAGAAACGAAAAAGAAAAATGCCAGTGGGAGTTTGATGGGTATGTGAGGAGACCCGGTTGTCCTGAGGCAGCTCTGGAAATAATGAAAGAGTTAAGATACAGCAGGCTTCTCGAATTTATTAAGGGTGGGACTATCAACTTTGGCTGCTATATTTTCTGTCATATTCATCTCATTTAATAAGCGAGTAGGCCCGCGTTTTCCTGATACATGATAAGTATCAAGCCAACTTGCAAAGAACTGATGACAAGCTCATCGTACATTTTTTAAGTAAATGGTCTGGAGTTTGGCAGCACGAGTTTTACCGATTGAACGGCAAGCGTTCTTCATGCAACGATTTGAGAACTAGCCAACGTATAGATGACCAGGTCAACGCATAGGGGAGTTACAGCATCATCTATACAGTGACGAAGAGATGATTTGGGTGCGAAGTAGGGTTCTTTTGATCCAAGCTGTTCACGTGCCAAAGACTTTTGCGTCTGAAAGCTACGTAGATCATATCTGCCATGTCGTCGACATTAAAAAAAATTATATTTTCCAATCCGTGTTGACATTTTTTCTTGGGTTTGGTATGGCTTTCCTTTTAGGTGCTTTTGGATAAAGAGTTGATGCCAAATTAGTCTTTTGTCGCTATTGTTTTCATATTTATAAACTCACTTTTCGTTTGGGTTAACGGTTGGGCGGTGTCTTTCACGGACCTCGGCTGGTTCACCCACTCTCGACAAGACTTCAGCCAAGACCACAAAAGAACGGAGTAACTCACTTGGCCTCTAAGCCAACGTCTTACTGGGTTGTAAAATGTCCAAACAAGCACGACATCCATCCTACAATAACTGTGTAATTTTTACTTTCTTCTTTTCATTGACATTGGATATAATGATATTCCCATGCAAAATATCATCTACTTGTCCAATTTGTCCAATTTGCTATGGGCTTGTCTATGTCGTGCTGTGCCAGGACGCCCCAGTCAAGCTCCTAGCAAAAGAAAATGAAAGATCAGAGCAGCCGACGATGCAAAGCTATAGCCAAGGATGCAAGAAGAGTTAATCATGAATCGACCAAAGTCAGCTAATGGGTTCGATCCCTAAATGGCACACTGGCATTGTCCCGACCATCACCAAATTTAATATAAAGCAGTTATGCGTAGCTTTCGCTCTTGTCATCCAGTTCACACACGGAATGTCAATTCGTGACAGATTGTTGTTGGGTTATCTTGCTGTTTAGGAGATTATCGATAATCCGGAACAAACCAGGGAACAAACGTATGATATGGATTAAGAACAAACTGTATCAAATTTACATCTGTTTAGTGTCCTCGTAATAGAATTGCCGCGTAGACAAGATAGGAAATTGTAATGGACAAAAGTGGCATGCGAATGGAGCAATGGACTGTATCCAGATCCATCACTTCACTTCCGATACTTGAGCGCTTCGAAGCGAGCTGCGAGGTCGTCGTAATCCGGCAATTTTGGATGAACACGGAGGACCGAATCTCGTGTAACTGACGACGGTGCTAGTGCAGGAGGCCGAGCCGGCGGTGGGCAGGCTTCGCTGCAGGGATCTTCCGCCTCATCTTCCTCATAGTCTGATTCGTCGAACTTTATATTTGAACGTTTGGACGGAGCATTGTAGCTGTGCCTACGATACATCTTCCCGTCGCCAATGTGGGTAGAGAGCAAGTCATCATCTCCTGAAGAACGGAACTTTTCGACACTTACTCCATCGTTGAACTTTGACTCCAGGTGAGTGAAACTGACACTGTTGTAGCTGTGCGTTCTATTAGCTCCTCCGGTCTCCATATGTGGGGAATACCTTCTCTCCTCATTGTTCGCATAATTTTCATAATTCGGATGTCCGAATGCTGCCTCCGGAGCCTTTGCCTGCTGATTGTGAGAAAAGCTCGAAAAATCATTTTGCACAAATGAAGCAGGGGTTTGGTGAATGTGAGTCACCTGATTTGGTTCTTTGTTTGCCAGATAGGCGGCAGCTTGCGCGGCGGCAACTGCTTTCCGGGCAGATTCTGCAGCAGCTTCAGCGGCTGATGCGGAGTCCTCATATGGCATAGTTTCCCTGTTGCCACCATTTGGTCTAAGGGGAAGCAGCAAAAGATCAAACATTAGAAGAGGCGTGGGCTTGTGAATATACGTGAGGAGAAAGAAAACTGGGATCCATTTACCTTGCTCTATGTTCATTTGGATCAACAGATTGAACACCCACGGGCTTCACCGGGAAGCTGGCCGCACTAACAAACTTTTGTGGTCCTTCCTGATCAAGAAAAAACAGAAGGAAACAAGGAACATAAACAGGTTTTCAACTGAACAGTAAAGTATGAATTTGAGAGAGAGAGAGAGAGAGAGAGAGAAAGAGAGCCCACTATTTTCTCCTCAGGAGGCTTTAGAAGCTCCTGTTCAGACTCTGTAGTATCCCATTCAATCCGGTACTCCTTTGCTATTTCCTTCAATACTTTCAATTTTGTTTCACCAGACGGGGTTCTAACGGAGAGCTTGTCAATTAGCTAAAAAGAAATTATATAAGTTATGGTATTTTAGGACAAGATACATGTATCGTGTGCTGCAATCGACTGAGTATCAATGCATTGACAGGAAATAGTAACTTCTTTAACTCAAAAAGAGAACATATAAACAAGGGACCGCAAGTAAAGATCCAGTCTATTCGAAGTTTTACCATCCGGTTAACACCACAGTTTGGTCGCAACTCAATTGCTGCAGACACAAAATCTTTGCCATACTTTTTCTCAAAAAGTTTCCTAACTGCAGCCAATTCTGGAATCTCTGAGCACCTCGGTGCCGCAAATATTAAACTTGAAATGCCTTCCTTCAGATCTGCAGGGCATTCCCTGTACATATGATCCCTGTCAGGACTCAGTAATCGAGAAGCAGAAGTAAACAAGCAAACTTGCTTAGTTTTCCGAAGATCGGGCATTTCTTTTACCTTTGCTTTGCAATGATTTGAAGTCTAGCGACAATTAACTCGCAGAAGAGCTCAATGAACTCATTTGCAGCCAAAATATTTTGTTCTCTTAGCACATGCTCAACCTGCAAAGTGAACACATGCAAATGGATTAGACTTATTTACAGTGGAAAATGACGCAGCCTACAACTAGATTCTCTTCACCAATTTTCGCCATTTAGAGACTTAATCATGTACAGCAATGTGAGACACGACCACACTCTCGAGAAAGGCCTTCAATGACTATGATTGTGAAAATGGTCCTTCAGTTCACTAATTTCCGAGAAAACTAAGCAGTTAGGTATGTTATGTGATTTACTTAAGTCGGTTCAAGCTATGGTATTTCAAAAGGTTATCCCAGAACTCCCACGTCCGGTCTTCCTCGGAAAAACTAACCCAAGTAGCAATTGTCAGTAGTCTCTTTTTGGGAAAGCCGGAGTTGGAAAACCTCATAAGCTCCGTCTGTTGTGCTTCCAACGCTCATCATTGCAGTTTCATTCAGAAAGAGATAGCAAACATCATCTTCCTCAATGTCCCCTATACTCACCCTCAATTGATCGTTGCATAAAAGAAGTGATAATAGGGACAATTCTACTATAACATGCTCATATCCAATAAGAGTATGAGACACAGAACAATTACCTTAACACCATTGACCTAACAAGACAAATAAATGAATTCTTCCAACCTAAGATGCACCCCCCAAAACACAATAAAAATCCTCTAAACCAAGGTGAACTGTGCCTAAAATTCTTTTCTGCTTCACGTTTGTTCATTTCACTTCATAAAGATTTGACTTTAGCTCAGATAGCTCACTACGGACCATGTCGAGAGCCAATCTGCATACTTTCGCCAGGGAATCCAGCAGCTAAATGATTTTTCCAAACTCCACTGATTAACATACTTCATGGCAACTGCATTTGCTAATGTCTAAACACTTTTGATGTCTACCAAGGGAAGAAAGACCGAAAAATTGCAGAGGTAGCTAGCCAGACCAAAAAGTGCAATTGGAACATTCATCACTGGACGCAGACCATAGCTTCACAAGCCAATGATACACAAAAACCAATATTACTATTTCAAGTTCATCACCTTCAAAGCATTCTGATTCCAAATTAGACGTGTAAAAAAACCACCAGAAAATTGAGCGTAGCCCTTTTTCCTAAGACCAATTTTCTCAACACAAACACGACTTCCGTCCAATACAAGCAAAGGCAGCACCCACTGCCAATGTGACAACCAAAAAGCACAGCCCAATACAAACTAGACGTACCCGGACGCGAGCAGTGGCATCCTGACCAGACTGAAGAAGCAACGCAATGTCCCGCCTCATCTGCTTCACCACCGCCTGCCTCTTGTTCCTCAGCAGCTTTATCCTCGCCACCGTCATCTTCGCCGCCGTTTTGCTGTCCATTCCGCCCCCCAAAAAAAAAGCAAACAAAATCTCCCCATAAACACAAATCGCAACCAAAAAAAAAAAAAAACGCTCCATCGCATATCGGAATCGTTTCGACCCCATTTCCTCACGTAACTCTCGACGGCCAAAAACAGAAACCCATTTCCGGGGATAAGCAAAAAGTCGACATCTTCCTTTCGGAAGCCGAACATCGGAATCGATATCTCCACCGCATTTTGCTCGGGCAGGCGTTTCCAACGAGAAAGTAAATGGGTTTGCGAGGAGGGCTTTACCATTTGGAAGAGTCGAAGCGTCCTCCGAAGAGGGAGGCGGTGATCCCCATGACCTTCTTCGCCAGCGAAGCTGCCACCGCCATTGCTCTCCTCCTCCTCCTCTCGCTCTTAACACCCACACAGAGACAGAGAGAGAAGGGCGTGCGAGCTGGGACGCACTCTGCTTTTGCTGTGGTGTCGGGAGCGAGGCGCGTAACGGTCGGCTCGATCGGGCCCCCGGGGGTCGTCGATCGGACGATGGAGGGGTGGGGGGCCCCGCGCGCCGACCTTGATCGTGGTCGAGGATTTGACGGTGGTGATGCGAGGGTGTCGCTTAGGCGGATGCGGATGCGCCGTATTTTGGGGGACTCGGGAAAATGTAGCCGTTGCGGGGAGCCCGAGAGTGTGCGCTTTGTCACACGCCATCCTGCGACGGGCGCTAGGAAAAAACCCACCATTTCTCTTCCACCCTCCCCATCCCCCCTCGGCTTACTGCCCACAAAAATACGATAAAATTCCCATGATAACACTCAATCTAAACCCGCTAATTTCGTGTCGTGTTATCGTGTTATATCAAATATTACCATCCCCAAATCACGGTGCTTAGGATCAATCGATACTTACTAAATTTTCTCATATGCAAAAAAATTCTTATCAATTTCTCGACTGTCCACAAGTGGCATGTTTGGTCTATGCACAAAGGCAATATATGAGGAATGAAACTAAGGGTACGTTTGGTTCAGCATCCCCAGGAGGCTTTTCGGCCTAGGAAAATGCTAAGGCATTTGACAAGCATTTCCAATAGGCATTCAGTTGAAAGTCAGCATTGGAAATTTTGAAAGCCCAAGCTTTGAGCATTTAGCATCTGCCTCATGTTGAAACTAACTTGTTTTTCTCTCCAAACTACCATAACTAATTCTTTGATATTCAAATTTTGCCCCTCGTGATTGTTCATCTATTTTGGACTGAGGGGTGGCTGGCGAGGACGGTCGGCCAAAGTCGCCAGAGGCCAAATCGGGACGGCGAAGCGCCGGCAAGGGGCCGGTGAGGTCGCCCAACCCTCGCGATGACCGCCTAAGGTCCGGTGATGGGCTACGATCGCCAATTAGCCAAATCTGGTGTTGGCGATTGTCGCTCGAGGTCGGTTGACTCCTAGTGAGGGTCACACAACCCCAAGTGGCCCTCCCCTGGGATCGCTCAACCTCAGGCGACGACCGCTGGCACCAGATCTGGCTCACCGACGGCTTTAGCTCATCGCCAGCTCCAGTGAAGGGTAAGCTTTTTTTAAAATAAAAAAAAATCCCAAAACCCTTTGCAAAATAAGATTTGCCAAATACTATTTGGGCCAAAATAGTTTCACAAAGAATTTTTTGCCAAATGCAATTTGCATTTCTTCAACGGGTTTTAAGTTAAAAGTATTTACATACCGCTAATGCCTATTTACAAAATTGAATCAAACGCACCCCGAATCCCTTGAAAAGAAAGTTGGGAATGTTTTTTTTTTGGTTTTATAGTGCATTTATTTTACTGAAAACTTCAAGATAAAGACATATATTTTTCATGAAAAATCATTTTAAGGGAAATTAGTTAGTTTTTAATTGACAGATCTCTAGAAGAAGCAAGACAAATCAAGAAGCTTCTTTGTGAACTGAGGTGTCTTTTAGTGTTTTTACACAAGATCATGCGTTTAGCAGACTAAGGTGCAGCATCATTTAAGTGATATATGAAGGGTTAATATCACGAAAAATCACAAATTGATACACGTGTGATAAATTTTCCTCAAATTAATTTTTTGACCACAAAAAATCCAAAACTGATACACCCGTGATGGATTATTTTACTGTCAAATTACCGAGTTGGATCGATGACACATAACAATTGACGGGTGTATCAATTTGAGGTTTTACCTTCCGTTTGCATCAATTTGTGGTTTTTCGTGATATTAATCCAATTTAACGAAAACTAACAGAGGGTAAATTTGTCACAAATGTAATAGTTTGAGGTTTTTGGTAATAAAAAAATTAATTTGAGATTAATTTATCATAGATGTTCTGGTTTAGGTTATTCGTGATATTAACCCATATATGAAAAAAAATCTTATGTTGACATATTGTTCTTGAAAGAGGAAATACAACTCATGCATATTCATATGCATAAATCAATCATTCATCTCTACATAGTAACTTTCTTGATTTACATGACAGGGCTATACATGAACAAGAACGAAGGAACATAAATTGGTAGGACTTTTTAACCGGAAAACAAATTCAGGAGGCACACTCTTGTGTGGATTTGGTGCCTGAACAAGCGCTCTAATATGCTTTCAAGGCCTTCGACGCAGTCACTCAAAGCCTGTAACTTCAAGTTTGCTGACTCGATCCTCTCTCTCTCCATGTGCTTGCCTGAAGTGGACTCCAGCAATTTGGTAAGTTCCATGTCCACACTCTCTAGCTCATTTGGTTCCGTGCTCTCCTGACGGTCGTCATCGCAAGCCATCACCCATTTGAGCACCGACCTTGAAATCGACAACCATCTTCTCAGCTTCGGTTTTGAGACCGATGGTGATAGGAACAACAGGAGCGCACGGAAGACGGATTTGGCAACGGCATTCGCCTCTCTTAGTACACTTGTTACCACGCAAAGGTTATCATCAAGGAGCGAGGGAGTGAATGCCTCGAACATGTTGTGCTCCTGTTGCTTGAGCATAGCTTGAGATCTTGCGATTTCCTTCCTCATCCCTCTCCTGAAGGAAACATATGCATGGAGGTCGTTCTCAAAGTCAAGAATTCTGACTTTGCTTCTTCTGAGGACAGACTGAAGCTCTCGAACACTTTCTTTCAACGATGAGATCGCATCCTGGATCCTGCCGCACACGTCTAGGTAGTTTATGGAGCTTTGGAGCAACCTGTCGAGCCACATCTCGTGCCGGCTTTGTCCTAGAGCTCTCCTGGTGGATGGCAAATAGAGGAAATCTGCAATGCACGTGTACAGCTCGCCAAGCCCAAGTAGGCGTTGGAGCAAGTCCTCCGCCTTATTGGAGCACGACAGTGGTGCCTCCTGCCAAGACCTGAGCTTGTCGAGCTCTTCCTCGATTTTTCCTGCACTTGGATGCGACCGAGCAGGCAAGCTTATGGAACGATTATTGTAGCGGCACTTAGCTATGGGCGAGAAAGTGGTCATTCCTGATTTTTTCATGATGCACTTAAAATTGTCAGCTCAAGTTGTATTAATCAAATGCCACCGTCCATCGTAATGATATATTTATACCCAATAGGGGATTATTGAATATGCACAATCTGAATCCTTTGATCAACAAGAGATGAGCAAGTGAAGACAGTGGGTTTCTTATGGCATGAGCTTTGTTGTCATTTCTTCCACCAACAAGGCATTGAATGTGCGTAATGTAGCATATCTCTAGTTTTCTTCCAGGTACACTGCATCTAGAATCGTGTACTTCACACAAAATCACTTGATTCATATTCGAATTCGGCAATTTCTCTCCTTTTTGTCTTAGCCCCACGGGCGGTCCCGTCACCGACTGCATCGACTTGTCTGTGGGAGTTGGCAGGGGCATTATAATAGTGCATGCATTCATCATCTCAAGACAAAAGAAGAGTCTCGGGAGACTAGAAACTGGAGATCTGGAGAGATCAAGAACCATTGTTTTTGCTAAACAGGGTACTAATTATTGCAGAGGTAGGCGGTGGATGATGATGAGATAAACAAATGAAGCAGATAATATTAGTATAGTCGATGCACGAGTGGCATAATCAATTGGTGTTTCCTTTCACGACAGCAACCTGCCAATCCAGGATCCCTCAGTTAGGTGCGTAGATCACATACATGTATTATGTACCATATCCAAGTCCTTGGATATGACATGTCTGTCAGTAATCTTCAAGAAGCCACCGATCCCTTTTGTGAACCGACTAGTTTTGGCTCTAATTGAACAGGCTAGGAAGGGGGTCAATTGATCAGATATGACCAAGTTCGTGGTTCTTTAAATATCAGAGGCATGTAAAGTAGAAATCCTTGCCGGTTTCAATTGCTCTTTACTATTGATTTCTATTGTTTTTCACGAATTATCCTGGTTGACGAGGCTAACTATTTCTTTAACCTGATGTGCCCACCTCGATGAGTTGAAACTGTTCTTTACCTTGTGAGAATCGACTCATCTGTTGTCGCAAGTAAGTGGATAATCTTCCATACTGAAATGTTGCTAGAATAAGTCAAGCTAATCCCCTGTCCAAAGAGCTATAGATGGCAGATTCCGAACTTGATGTCAAAGACAACTTCTATAGACAGAAGAAACATGGACAGAGAAGCAAATCTTGGCTGTGATTCATGTCATCCAATCAGATCTGATGTTCCGAAAGTTCAGGCAAATTAAGTAAGTGGAAACTTCACTCTAACTATAATCAAACAAGTGCCATTAACTAAAACCTTGATGCTTGCGTCATGGTTATTCATCCTTGTATAGCTTTCTGAATAAGAGGTTAAATGACCATCATTTTCCAAGCAATTTTTTCAAATGAATGACTGCATGTGTATATTCATAGTAAGTTAAGACCTTGAAAATGGGCAGCCTTCTAAAGATGCCAAGGCATATATAGCAAGAATATGGCTAAAATTTTTTCGCCATCTGTAGTTAGATTCCTTTCACATCCGTCATTTTTCTTATCCATGCTAAAATATATCAACCTTAACTTTTGCTGATTCGAACATCAATGAAGTATCAAAAGCACAAATGCAAAAGCAGGTTCCCCTTCTGCCATCGTCATCCTTCTTTCTAGTAAGAGGCCATTGAACTAGAACAGAAATTCTAAGAGTGAAGTGTATGCGTGGTATGTGCGTTCGCACAGGGGCAAACTCTCTTGAGCATTCAGCAATGAGGAAAACAAGAAGGGATGTGCAGTAAGACACCAAGGTTTTTGTAATTTCTTATGTTTCATTAATGTACATGTATGGATTTTGATACATATCCAAAAAAAAAAACTGAAAATCCCTTTACAGATCCACTGAAATTTTGGATTCTTTTCACGATTCAAGGAAAAAAAACCAAGGGCCGCCCGAGCTCTCCCGCTATTGGGAGATTATGTTCAAAAGTGAGGCCCTTGATCTAATCAGTTGCCTGAAAATGCTTTCAAGTCCTTCATCGAGGCTTCCGAGGCTCTTCTCCAGATCCTTCAATTGCTTCTGCACAATCTGTACATTTTTGGCCCCAGGTTCATCCCCCGAAAGGTTCTTTAACAGAACGCTTAAGGCATCATCCACATATTGTAACTCATTATCACTTTCTTGCCTCTCTTCGCATGTTATCACCCCCTTGTGGATCAATCTTGAGATCAGCGACCATCTCGACTGTTTAGGACTTGAGATGGGTCCTGACAATGGACTGAGGACGGACTGGAATATGGAAATGCTGAACTCGCCGGCTTCTCTCAGAACTCTCATCACGGCCAAGAAATGGTCATCTTGATTGACGAGAGGAGCAAACTGGCTTTCTAATTGCTTCAGAGCCCCGCTCAATCTTTTGGCATCCTTCTTTGCCTTCTTCCTGAGGTTCGTATAGTCTGAGAGACACGTTTCAATGCTCAAATCTCCCTTCCTTCTTCGGAGTGCAGATTGGAGTGTTTGAACATGTTCCTTGACTTGCAAAACCAGGTCCCTGGCAATGCCACAGACATCTAATAGCTGAACTGAGGAATCCAACAGTTTGTTGATGCACTTCTCTTGCTTGTTCTGAGAGAGGACTTGTCGGGTGGATGACATGTTGAGAAGCTCATCCAAGCACCCATATACCTCCTCCAGGCCCGAGAGCCGCTCGCCAATTGACTTGAATGACAGAGTCGATGTCGCCTCCCACAACTTGAGCTTGTTGAGCTCCTCTTCAATTTTAAGGGTGGTTGGGTGGGATCTGGAAGGCAAGCTAATCGATCGAACATGGTACTTGCGATTGAACATATATAAAGGACTAGCCATCTCAAAAAACTACTCCTCTTTTGTGTTTGAAGCTTCGAGTTTTCAGATGGTGGATCCAATTCCATCACTATATATATATATATATATATATATATATATAGAGGCAATTTGAGACAGGACTTGTTCATTCCAATGTGTCACCATGTGATCCAAAATGGCCTCTCCTATGAATTCGTCAGAGCTGTCACATCTATCACCAGCATGGTTCTTAATAATTCAGCTGTTAATACAGAAATGAGTTGTCACTGCGAATTTGTCGTTCGTTCGTGCGTGTGTTTGTTGCAGAAACAAGTAAAGAGAATCTCCATTACTTGCCTCCTGTGCTGCCACATTACCCTGCCATTGAAGTAATAATACTGAAGCATGGCAAACTTAAACTATTGGGGTTTTGCAGGACTGTCTTGAACTTCAACAACATTGGGTACAGCAAAACCTTCAAATAAATCGAGATCTAGATCTGATTAGGAGGTGAAGAGATAAAGTGTCTGATAAATTAAGGGTTGGTTAACATTCCTAGACAATACTTAAGACATGATTCCCACAGATTACTCAATAGATTAATGCGTGCACGAGTGGCTTGTTCCCCAATTGCTTCTGCTCCCGTTGATTTCTCCTCAAGCTATGTTATTGCTTTCTCTCCCTTGTTCAGCTCATTGATTAATTATTTCTGGGTCCAGGAGTAGAGAATATGCGCACGTATTCAATAGGATAAGATTAAAGTCATCATTGTGGTATTGTCTTTCATCATGCATTTAGACTGAACCATTTATTGATTAATCGTAGAACAAGTCTTGCATATCAAGCAGTAACTGATGAACCAAATTGCAGAAACTCATCCAAAATTATATCTTAGCCACCGTAGAAAAGAAAGTATGTCAACTATAGGGACCAACTAATCTTCACGGGACTGGCTTATGAGATCTCTAGGCAAAGCCCAAAAGCGGGCCCGATGGCTTCGTTTAGATACGTGTAGAGCATTACTGATGTAGTAATCAAGCATTTGCAGTTGCATACTGTTACCTCATACTTGAGATTTTTAACGCTAGTTTCAGATTGTCTTCTTCTGATCCCACTCTAACCTGATCGTCTCTCTCTTTGCCTTACTCTGCATTCTTCAATTTTGAATTCTTCTCTCTTCTATTCCCTTCTATCTGGGACTCGTTGATATTGTGATTAGATAAAGATCAGGCATCATAAAGAAAAGCCTCGTACTTGCTGTCCATGATAAACAATTCATTGTGAAAGACACTGGCTTTGGGAGCAAGCAAAGGGCCTGGAGTGAAATGTTGTACAGAAACAATGCATCACATTCACCAAGAGAATCTCAGTACGGACCGAATTGTTTTCCTTGTCAACGTGTGCAATTCAACTTCAAAACTAACTTTCGCATAAAATTGTAATCTGCAACGTTCTCTGCTTGAAGACTCCTCTTTCCGGCTCTATTCTCAACAACAAAATGGAATTCAATGCATTGACTTTACTTGGACACGAGAAATCATTTGCAAGACTTTTGTTGGACTTCCTAACCTGACTGATCAAGGATAGATAAGCTGTTGATAAGGACGCGAATTTCACCATTCCGACCGTGAAGCTCCTCAAAATTCAGGAACAAAAAGAATAAACAGGAAGAAATAGAAGGTGTATCCTGAACAAGAACATAGGAGCCCATACCATTCACGGAAACAAAGTAACCACCAGCCAGTACTACTTAGACATCATCGTGATGTGAAGAGTGTATCAATGTCTTCAAATAATTGTCTGCTCGAACTTTACAGCATGAGAGCTACAAGACCAACCGGAACAATAGGTGAAAAAATTATAATGGCGCGCTTTGCAGGGTTCTAACCATTTTCGTGATCTTTTTGTCTAGTCCAATAATGTTGTGAGCTGGCTTAAGAAACCAACGTAGATAGGACATTTCATGCACAGCGCAACTACAAGGTGAGGAGAAAAAATTGCTGTTTCGGTGGTTCCAGGATTTTCAGGTGGAATTATGATTCCTGATGATATGAGGAACTTAGAAGTACCTCAGCATCTGTCTGAAAATTGTAATTGGATTTCAGGTTTATTCTTGTTGCACATGGGCAGAATTGCATTGATAATTAGAAGAAATCAAATTAGATTAAAGGGAAACAGAAAAAGAGAGAGATTGTCTGCAACTTTTTCGCATCTCTTTTCAAGTTTTTGTACATGAATGTGATACAGCTTCTGTACGTCAACACTCGATTGCCCTTAGCATCCTCAGAAAAAACAGGATGCCTTAAGGGCCAAAATTGGCTAGCAAAAGAAACAATCTCTTCCTAAGAGATGATGTTCAAAAGAGGGGCCCTAGTCTTAATCAAGTGCCTATACAAACACTCCATGTCATCCTCAAGGCTTCCAATGCAGACCTCCAGATTCTCCAGCTGCTTGTTTGTGATCTGCATTCTCTCAGTATCAGCTCCTCCACAGGAGAGACATTTACCGAGATCGCTCAAGGCGACATCGACGCATTCAAACTCATTCCCTTCTTCTTGGTTTCCGTCACAGGAGATTGTGCCCTTGTGCATCAGTTTCATGATCAGTGGCCACCGAATCTGCTTTGGCTTGGACACTGGTGGGGCTAGAAACGACATGAGAGATTGAAACATCATAATGGTCGATGAATTAACTTCCCTTAGGACCCTTAGAACAGCCGAACTATGCTGATCAGCGGGATTCAGAACCGAGAACGATGAGGCTCTGAAGTTTGCTTCCATTTTCTTCAATAAAGAACCAGTCCTTTCTCATCCTTCTTCGTTTTCTTTCTCAAGTTGTTGTAACCAACGATCTTAGCTTTGATGCTTGAGTCGCCCTTTCTCCGCCGGATTGAACATCGGAGTGCTTGAACATTTTCGTTAAGATACAACAAAATCTCCCTGGCAGAGCCACATATATGAATGAGCTGTACAGATCCATCCAACAGTTCATCGGTGAACCTCTCGCCCTGATTGCATGAGAGGACTGGCCAGGTTGAGGCCATGTTGAGAAGCTCATCCACGGAAACATACAACTCCTCCAAGCCTGAGATCCCGGCCCAGATTGACCCGGAAGACGAAGTCGAGCTAGTTTCCCACGACTTGAGCTTGTTGAGCTCGTCATCCACTTTGGCAGTGGTGGGGTGGGGTCTGGAAGGCAAGCTAATGGATCTGTTGAAAACAAATGCGAAAAAACAAATACAGAACACAAGAATTTACGTGATTCGGCGAGGCAAATCAAGATTCCACTATAATAAAAAAAAGTATAGTTTTCAGAAATCGAAACAACGGCTTAACAAATCCTTACGGCTCTCAAAACTCTCTGAAAACAAAATTCTCTCTACAACAATGAGAAAACCTAGCTGTGGTATAAATAGGGCTACTCCCCCAAACCCTCCGAGACATTTGTTCGCTTACTCCGGCTTAAGCGGACCTCTATAGAGATTTGTTCGCTCGCTCCGAGTTGGACCTATCGGCTCAACTCTCCGCGTCACAAACTAAATCTCAATTTTTTCTCCACTTTCGGGTCGCACAAACAATATGTCGGATCGGGTCATGAACCGGATCGAGTACATAAAATTCAAAATATATTTAACAGGATCTAACAGAGTATTTGGCATTGTTCTTAGCTGAAATGGTAGCCCTTTTTCTTCTTGTTTTAGTTCGTGCCTCAGAAAGCTCAAGTTTCAGATGTCCAACCAATTCAAGAACCAATATAT